>WBOK01000136.1:0-169440 GCA_009289805.1 Alternaria gansuensis
GTTGTTAGCAATAAATCTTTTTTTACCAAAAAGATGTCTACAAAATGTGTGGTCACATCAAAAGGTTGTCTCAAAAGGCTGAAGCCATTGCTAACGTTTATATATAATTGCAAAGGTACATACGTAATTTAAAGCGCGCTAAAATACAGCACGTGCGTAGATATTAAAAGTCTTTCTCTAGAGTTGCTTACTTAGACTGCTTCTCTTTAAATAATGAATTAGTAAGTTCTTTCTAAAATCTTCTAGGCTTAGTAGAGTCTAGATTGCCCTAGATTAAAGTAGACTAGGCCTTACTAGTCCTAGCTTTCTTATATTATATGCTAACAAGACTAAGTTAGCATTATACTACTTACTTAGGCAGGGAGCTTTGCAGGCTCCTGCTGCGGTAACGTATGTGTCCTTACCCTCCTCCTCTATCTCCATCGCAATCTTGTTGCCAGCCATAGGCTGGCAAACTTACTTTGCTTTGTACCTGTGTCTTTTAGTTTTGTTTACTGCTTTCTACATTCTTCTTTGCTCTTTTAATTTCTTTCTAGACTAATTTAAGAGTATTTCAGGCATTTAATATATTGCCACAGTCTACTTACACTTGAATATTTAAAGCTGCCAATAAAAGAGCTCTTATTAATAATTTTTTTTATATTTAATGCATATGTCACAAATGGTTGCGTGTTAGCTAGATCCGCTAAGCTTGCTTATTGTTATTTCGCCTACTTGCAATTATGCTTATAAGGGGCTCCTCGCCCGCAAGAATACTAGTAAGTATTATTGTTTAAAATATACACACGTTATTATTCTAGAGTTATCTCTTACTATCTTCTGTGGTGTAAAGCAAGTACTATTGCCTAAAGCTACCCCTAACAGCATATCTGTCCTGTATGCTGCTATTATAGCTAATAAGTAGTTAGAGCTCATGCCTTACTGTTATTTTACTAAGAATAAGCGTAGCTTACAGGTATATGCGTCCCTTTTAAGAGGTCTACTTTAATCTATGCTAATTTATACCTATCTAGTCCTATAAAGTAGGTATTAAGGCCTGCTAGATTAATGCTAATAACGCCTAGTCTGTTCTGTAGTGCACCTACTGTACTAGAGAGAGTTAGGACTGTTATTAAGTACGTATTATGCTAGTTAGTATAGTCTATACTAATTTATACTAATCTAGGTTAGTAAGCACTACTAAAGAGATTGCTAGATCTTTTAGAGTCTTATTGTTAAGGCCCATTTTAGTCTTCCTAACTATGCCTCTGTCTACAACATTTCTGCTGCGCCTACTACTACTAAGGCCTAGGTTAAGAAGGCTGTAGTTAACTAAGTTAATAAGCTTTTAAGGTAAGTAGCCTAGTAAAGTCTATATAAATCTTTACTAATCTAAACAGTGTTACAAGAAAATATGCTAACAACTTTAAAACTTTTTTTTATTTTAGTAAGCATTACTATGCAGACACTAAGATACTTAAACTTTTTTAAAAGAGCAAGTTAAATTGTTACAAGACTATTGTTACAGGCTAACAATAGCAGACGCGTGCTAACGCTTGCTAACGCACGTCGCCGACCCTAGACTACCTTAGACTAGGCCAGATTACGTAAGAGCAGAGTTTTCACCCTAAGGCTAGGCTACGCTAGGCTACGCTAGTGCAGAGTTTTCTAGTGTAATTTTAGCCTACAACCCTTTTCAAGCTGCCTTTATAACTAAATAGTATAATAAAAGTTCGCGTTTTATTATCCTGTGTTAATACATCTTACTTTTTAAAATGCAAACTTCTACCTCAAACTATTAGTAATACAGCAAACATAGTTACATCTTAAGCACACAGTACAGCTAACAACACAACGTCTCTAAGCTAGCTTAAGCTTAACAACACTTAACTACCTGCACTTACAGCTAAAGAGACATCTCTAACACTAACAACTATAGAAAGTGTGCTACCTACCTATAATAAAGCACCAGCAGAAAAACCTTTACTCTTTTAACAGCAGCTAAACCTAAAAGAATAACTTTTTTAAAAGAACAAAGCACTGCACTAAAATTGCTATGTGCAAGCTTGCTGTAAAGATTTTAAAACTTTTATTACTAACTGCAACTATAGTACTATTTTAACTGCGCTAGCTGTAAGTAGTTTACTTACTACAAACTCTTTAGAAATTCTATACTTAAATTTAACTTACTAACACGCTTTAATAGTAAGAATAAGGCTTAGCTAAATAGTTAGGCAAAGGCCTCTAAATAGTTCTTTAAAAAATACTTAGCTTTAATAAACTTATCTATTTAAGTTAACTTTGCTATTTAATAACTAGGCAACTACTAGCTAGACTACTAGGAGTAATCTGTTAGAGCTACTTTTGTATATCTAAAGGCACTCACCTCTACCTAGAGTACTTTAAAGGCAGTTATGCTTAAGTTACTAAGCTTCTTTTTTAAACGTAAGCAAACAGGACAAGAGAAAATTAAAAATACTAAACAACAGTATTATACTTTAACTAAACTACTTAACTACATAAGAGTATAATAAAAAGAGCTAGATACTTAAGCAGCTCTAAACAACACTAATAAAAACTATATTTCTAACTTCTACTTAGCACTAGACTTAAAAATATAAAAACGCTTAAATAGTATTAAACAAAAATAGCACAGTCTTATAACACTTAAAGCAAAAGCTAACTAATAGCACTAGGCACTAAAGCACACACTCCGCGCAGGACAGGCCTAGACTAGTATAGATAATACATAACAAAACTAGTTACCCTTTAAGTGTAACGAACACGTTACAACTCTCTTATCCTTACTGTTGTCTCCGGATCTTATCTGTATCGGACCTACACCGGTCCTATTCCAGAAGGACCTATAGTTGCTCTGTAGATTCTTAATATCCTTTTGTATAAGGCTTATAAGTGTCTTATTTAAATTAAGGCTTATTTGTAGATCACAACGCACTCCTATATGCCTTACTGTAATCCCTTCTGCCAATACTAATCTGTAAGTCTTGCCTGCGCTGTTACATTATATTAAAAATCTTATTCTAGCTAGTAACAGTATTTAAAACAATATCGCAGCTGTTTGTTTAGACTACGCCTAAGCCTAAGCCTCTCTAGATACAAACTAGAAGCTTTACACTATTAAGTCTAACAACACCTTAAGTAGAATTCTCTAAATTTTCTACTAACTAAAGCCTTTAGGTTTAGAACTTTTAACCTTAATAATAAAGCAAATTACTTTAAAAAAGTTACGTAAAGTGCGCTAAAATAAAAACACAGAGACTACTAACAACCTATTAGCATTAAAATTAATTGCTAATAGCTAACTAAAACTACCCTAGACCCTCTTTAGAGCCTGTCTAAAAATTAACTTACTACTAGAGTTAACAACAATCCCTATAAAATAAAGCAACTAGCAAGTAACTAGTTATTAAAAAAAATAGAGTTAAGAAGAAAGAAGAAGCAGATTTAAAGAAAGATCTAGTTGCACTTTATAAAGATAAAATTAACTGCTTAAATACGCAAGTTGTATAATTAATATAGAAAGTTATGCTATCTAAAAACACAGCTATACTATCTACTAAAATACTGCTAACAAAAGCAAATACACTGTTAAGCTAATTAACACAGTATATTTCTGCTACCTTTAAGATGCTACGTATTAAGCTTACAAAGCGCACGCCTACTATTAAAAATCTTAAAAATAGAACTAACTCTACGTTCTATTAATAGCAGGCCTTAATAAAAGACTAATTAGAGATTAACTTAAATTACTACTAGACTAAGTATACTCGCATAGCTCTTATGTAGAGACACACTACTAGTATTGCAAAAAAATACTTTAAACTGCAGTACCTAGCTAATTTAGTTTTAAAATAGTTTAAAAATGTAGAAAAAATAATTACTTTACTTAAATTATATTTTGTATTTAGCAATAAACAGGCAGAAAGCTGTGTAGCTTTCTACCGCCTAGTTATAGACAAAAAAAAATATTTCTAGCTTTTAAGGCAAAGTTTATTAGTACTGCTGTTAAAAAGTCTGTTTCTAAGTTAGAGTAGTCTTTCTACTTATAAGAGAAAATTACCCCTGCCTTACGCGCCTTAAATTTAGGTTTTAAATACCTATAAAATAACTTATTTAACAAAATAGTGTAACACCTTACTACATTTAATATAAAAAAACGCAATTTTCCTATTAGACTAAATATAGATAGCAAACTAGTATTTACCTTAGTACTACTAAAAAAGCCCTACTTTTAACAATATTAGAGCCTGCGGCCTTTTTACACTAGCTTTTTATCTAATTTAACTTTAAATCCTGCTTGCGCTACTTTAAACACGCCTAAATTTCCGTCTAAGACCCTCGCCTTTAATAACAAGCCTTTATTAGATACTTATTTTAAGTGTAAAAAGCCTAGTTACTTTGTAAGCAATTATACTACCCCTTAAGTAAAAAAGATTAAAATTAAATAAGAAAAATACTTAGAAGCTGCAGAACTCTACTTAGACTAAAAACAGGAGAGAAACAAAGACGCCTAAAATAACACTCTAGCCTAGGCCTACACAAGTATAATCTTGCTAATATTAACCTATTAAACTTATTTAAAAAAAAGTATCTTTAAGTTTCTACTATCCTTTGTTTAAAGAGTTACAGTGCCTAGCTATAATTATTAATTAATACTAAAGCTTAAGGTTTTATATTTCTAAATTCTTCTATTACTTACACTCTTTTCTAATTACTTTAAGTTCTAATCTAAAGACTCCTTTTTAAGGTCTCTATAAAAGGATTTTAGAACTAAATCTAAACTAAAGTAGATAAGTATATCTGTCTTTACATCTAAATTAATAGTAAAAAGATTCTTAACTATTCTTTTATTATTATAAACTTAGGTACGCAAGATTGTATTATTAGGATTAAATAGCTTTAGTAATTTAACTTATTACTAGATATAGTTTAGAACTAAATTGTATAGCCTATAAAATATCCTGCTACGTACAATCCTACTCTCTCTATCCTTATGCAGTTAAAGGAACTTTCTAACAATAAAGTTGTAGAGAAGGATATCTAGTAGAGAAACGCGCTCTAGAAAAAGGATAAATACTAGAGAATGCAAAGCCTTACAATAGTTTTAATATAAAGAATTTATAGCCTTCTTTAGCTCTTAAAAGCTTATTTTACTCTTAAAGTTGCTAATTCTAAACTAGATCCTGTTTAGTTAGACCCTACCCTACGCATAGCTATTATTTTAGTAAATGCCTTCTATTATTTAATAAAATAAAAAGAAAACAAGTTTTTTACAATAAGTATTTACAAAATTAATTATTTGTTAAAAGACTATATACAACTTAATAATCCTAACAATATTAAATTAATTTAGAACTAACTTCTATTTGTCTACTACTTGTATTAAAACGTGTTTAGCAAAACTATAGCAGACTAACTACCTAAATACCGCCTATATAACTACAAGATTATCCTTACTAAACTACTTTTAAATTAGTTTAGCCTTCTATACAAGCAGAGCACTAAAAAACTTAAAGCTACTAAGACGTTTGTAATAGATAACTTTAAAAAAGAACATATTAATTCTAGCAATTGCCTCTTTGCCTCCTTTATCCTCTATGTTTAGAAGCCTAACAGAGACATTTAAATTTATGTTAATTATTATAAACTTAACGCAATTACTTAAAAAGACTTATATCTAATCCTGCGTATTAATAAGCTATTAGCTTACACGTATAGAGCCTAGTTCTTTACTAAGTTAGACATACGCGCAGCTTTTAACAAAATTAAAATAGACCTAAATTCTAAAGAGTACACTACTTTTTATACCTAATACAGAACGTATAAGTCTAGAGTATTACTATTTAGTTTATGCAATAGCTCTGCTACCTATTAACATTACATAAATAATGTGCTAATTAAGTATCTTAATAACTTCTATATAGTCTACTTAGACAACATCCTTATTTACTCTAAATTAGAGGCAGAACATGTTCTCTACGTACAAAAGGTACTAGAAAGACTACAGTAAGCAGGCCTCTAAGTTAATTTTAAGAAGAGTAAATTTTATATTACAAAAACAAAGTACCTAGGCTATATCTTAATAAACTAAGGGCTAGAGGTAAATCCTAACAAGGTAGAACCTCTTAACAACTAGGCATAACCTACTACTGTTATAAGTGTAAGATTGTTCTTTAGGTTTACAGGGTTCTACTAGCAATTTATACTAAAATACTTATAAATTGCTAAACTACTTCTTGCACTTTAAAGCCCTTTAAAGCTATTTGTATAGAATTTAAATTATAAAAAGGCTTTTAGAAAGTTAAAAGCTACATTACTAGAAATTCTTACCTTATACTATTATTACTTTAAATATAATACTAAGGTAGAGACTAACGCATTAGAAAGTGTTATTATAGGCATACTTTTTTAGAAATAACTAAATAAGAAATAAAGTCTAGTAGCGTTCTTTAGTAAAGTCCTATCTAGGTCTAAACTAAATTAAAAAATTTATAATAAAGAACTTTTTGCTATTATTATAGCATTTAGCAAGTAGTAAGCTAAATTAGCCTTAGCCTACTCTAAAATTAACATGTATTTAGACTATTATTTACTTAAGTACTTTATAACTACAAAAGTCTTAAACGCTAAATAAGTACGTTAGGCTAGGGAACTTGCCCTATTTTCTTTCTACATCTAATACACACCTAGAAAAAATAACGCCTATACAGATATCTTTTCGCAACGTAAGCAGGATGTAAAAAACTTAAAGTCTATAAAAACTAATAATTGTTCGCGGGTTCTACTTAGACTGCACTAACTTAATAACTAAATTAACTCTAATCTTGCTCTTACCTATATTACCTAACTCTACGCTTAGAGTTCGTCTCTGCGCGTAGTAGAATCTACCTTAGAGCCTATAACCTTAAATTTACTAGAATTAATTACATACATCTTATAAACAAACTGTACTGCGTTTAAAAAAGAGCGTAACTTATTGCTAAATAAGTACTAAATTAAAAATAAATTACTTTTATACGTAAACTAACTTTGTGTACTGCCTAACTTTATACTTTGTACACAGATAATTTAAGAAGTATATAACTAGGTTTTTTTAGCTTACCTTAGCGCTACTAAAACTTATTAGCTAATTGCCCTAAAATATTACTAGAAAGGTATAAAAGCTATCTATAAAAAGTATATGCAGAACTGCATTAACTATTACAAGGCATATTTAAGATAGACTTAAATCCTAAAAATAATTTACCTTTTACTAATTCCTAATTATCTAATACAACACTTATGTATTAACTTTAAAGAATTCTCTCTAAATAAGACTAGTTATAATTAAATTATAGTTGTAATTAATTATTTATTTAAACAGGCTATCTTTATCTCTTATTATAAAACAATTAACGCAAGAGGTATAGCTAAGTTATTTATTTAATAGGTGTACTAATTTAGCTATATACTTAATACTATAATTTCTAACTAAGGTCTTTAATTTATATTTAGTTTCTAGTCTAAGTTTTGTTAGATCCTAGGCGTTAAGGTTAAGCTATTAACAGCCTACTACAAAAAGACTAACGGCTAGATAGAGATTATAAATAAATATATTAACTAGAGGCTTTAGCTGTTTGTATTCTACTACTAAAACAACTAGAGTAGACTACTACCTCTAATTAATAGAGCATAAATTGCCTTACTTTATTCTGCCCTAAGCATGTTTTTATATTAGATCTTTTACGGATTTAATCCTAGACAGAGCTAGGACTAGAAGCAGCTAGCTAACACCTTTACACTAACTAACAAGATAAACTACAAAAACGCGCTAGCTATAGCTACCTAAATACACAACGCCTAAAAAATAGCATAAACTTTTTTAGTAAAAGCTTAAAACTAAATACAAACTATAGTAAATTATTACTACTACTTAATTAATTAAAATATAAAAAATAAGGTTTTTTTAAATATAAAGAACCTTGCAACTAATTGCCTAAGCTAAAAACTATTAGCTAAATAAAAAGGCTCCTTTAAAGTTGTTAAGAAAGTTAGCTACTTTTATTACTTTAAGTTATTAAAAAAGTCTTAAATTTATAATATTTTTGCACTAGAACTATTATGTAAAGATTCTTAAAACTTACTTCTAAAATAAAAAGCTCTAAAGCCAGCGCCTACCTTAATTTAAAGCGTAAAAAAATAAGAAGTTAATAAAATTTTTGCTAGCAAGGCATTTTGCTTAAAGTTAAAATACTAAGTTAGCTAAGTTAGCTATAATTTAAACTTAACTTAGTACTTAGCCTTAAATTTTATAAGAGCTTTTTACAGACTAAAAGCCTTTTATAAGAGAAACTTTACACGTCTAAGTTCTTTAAAGTTTTTAGCAAAGTAGATTATAGCTTAAAAATAAAAAAAAGAAGATATAACTTTACTGCAAGACAATAATATATAAAAAAAAGAAAAATTTTTTTTTTAATAGGTATTTAGTAAAACAACTAGTCTACCCCTAGACCTCCCCTCCCTCTCTACCCTTTACCCTTACTTAAAGATCTAAGGAGGATCGCTCCTCCTCCTTATAAAAGGAGGAGGAGCCGGAGGAGAGCCTACTGCTCTCCTCCTCCTCCCCTGCCTCTCTCTAGAGGCGCTCCTTATTATCCTCCTCCCCTAGCAAAGCAACTAGACTACTACTGCTAGTTCTGCCCTAGCAAGCAAAGGCTTTTAAAAAAGCAACTTAGCTATTTAGTAAATAAATAGTGTTTTAAATTTTTAAAAGGACCTAGTAAGTTAAAACTAGAATTAAAGCTATAAACAGCTCCTTCTCCTAGCTTCTTATTACCTAGACCTTCTAGGCTAGGACAAAGGCTACCGCCTACACCTACTTTTTAGTAGAAAAGTAGTCCTTTACTAAATTCTCCTTATGCTTTATAGCAGCAAGGAGGTTTATAGTAGTAAAAAGTTTAAAAAACTTTTTTTTAATGTACTTTAGCACCTAACTAAGTTAACCTTAAGTTTAAAGAGTTAAGACATATTAAACTTATAAAAAAGTACTTCTTCTTCTACTGTACGTAATAAGCGCATTTCTTAGACGTCTTAAAGTTAAACTAATATTTAACTTTAAAAATGCTTTATGCAAAGGCACGCACTAACTGTAAATAAATAAAGCAATACGCCTTTAGTAAAGCTCCTAAGGGGCAGCGCAGCAGCATAGTATGTATATATATATATATATGTGTGTATGTGTAGTGTTTTAAAAAGGCAGAAAAATTAAATACAACTTATTATTATAATATTAAAATAGTAAACGCTTAAGGCTAGTCTAACGCTACTTTAAGTTGTAGTTACGGTAACTGCACATTAGAAGTCTACAACAATAACAAAAAGACGTTATAAAGTTAATAAACAAACAACAAATATATTAAAGAGTATATATAGCTATAGGACTAGCTAATAACTAAAAAGAGGAGTAGTATAACAAACACGTTACAACTCTCTTATCCTTACTATTGTCTCTAGATCTTATCTGTATTAGACCTACACTGGTCCTATTCTAGATCGCAAGTATAAAGACAGCCTAGGACCTATAGTTGCTCTGTAGATTTTTGATATTCTTTTGTATAAGGCCTATAAGTGTTTTATTTGAATTAAGGCTTATTTGTGGATCACAACACACTCCTATATGCCTTGCCGTGATCCCTTCTGCTAATACTGATCCGTAAGTCTTGCCTGCGCCGTTACATTAAGCGCACATAATATAATAGCAATTAACACGGCCTGCCTATATATATAGCAAGACTACATACACTTTTTAAAACTAACACAGGCTTAGCTTTAACTCTTTAAGCAAATGTTAAAAATGTAAGCTAAATTAAATGCTATAACTATTACTAAAAAAAGGCATTACAAAAAACATTGCCAAGACTTAATTAATAATAATAAAAGAAAAGTATGCTTTTAAGTTACTTAACTTTATAACTTAAGAAATCTGTATTATACTTAAAAAAGTAAATTGCTACAGTAAACAGCCGGCAACTAACAAGACTAATAGCACTAGAATTATTTTTAATAATAGTAAAAAGGACAGTCCTAAAGAAATCTAAATTACTTTACGTCTATCTCCTAGACAGTAGCGCAGAGGATAACTTTATTAGCTAGACTGTAGTTAACAAGATGTAGTACACGCTGTTCTAAAACAGTACTACTAAGTTATACAGCCTAAATAGCTAAGAGCTAGTAGTGTCTAGGCAAGTTAACATCTTATGTAAAATAACAGACAGCTACAACACAACTAAAAGCAGCTAAAAAAAATCTTACTTAAGTAACCTAAAAGAATTCAATATAATTTTTAGCATGCCCTAGCTAGAACTATAGCACTCTACTCCCAACTTTTTAACAAAATTAATCTAATTTATAAAAAATAAAGCTAGTTACTATAAGGTTGCCTTAGAAACGTTTAAACAATTTACAGCTACTATTTTTAACAAAGATAACTGTAGATTCCTGTTAGTAGTAAGCTAAGTAGGCTTAGACAACAACAACCTGCTATACTAGTATTAAGGCCAATAGGCTAAGGCCTTCTCTAAAGAAGACGCAGCTAGTTTAGTTAAATAAAGCCTTTACAAAATGTAAATTCAATTTTTTCAAAAAAAAGCTGCTATACAACACTTTCTACAGCTTATTAGTAACAAAGGCAGAGATGCTAAGAAAATATATTAACAAGAACTTTGTAAAAGATTAAATAAGGCAATTTACATTAAAAGCTAGCGAAGTTATCTTCTTTGCAGAAAAAAAGGATAGGTTGCTTGAACTATATATAGATTACTGCAGCCTAAACATAATTACTATTAAAAACATAGAAAAAAAAAAGAAGTAGTATAACTAGAAGGAGTTAAATAGAGAGAAATCCTAAACATACTAACACTACTAACTATATTATCCTGCGCGTAGAACACACTTAAAGTAACACCTACTACGCATGTATAACGCGCGCTAAAACCTAAAAACCTCGCTAAATACTAAGGCAAAACTCTTAAAAAATATTTTAAGTTTACTTATTCTTATAAACTAGTGTTTTAGCTACTACTACAAGAATTTAAAAAGAATAACAAAAAAGGATTTTAAGTAATATAGTATTTTAAGGCAGACGCTTAAAAGCTTTAGTATACTTACTTTAAGCATTTTTTAAAGCAAAAAAAGAAGTACTAACTTAAGATTACTTTAAGTAATATATACTTAACTTACTTTTAGACTTTATTAACTACAGCTTTAAAGCAGCAACTACGTATAAGCATACTATATAGTAAAAAAATTCAACTATCTAATTATTTATAACTTATTTTAATATCTTTAAAAATTAACTTTTAATATATACTAAGGTATGAAAAGTCTAGCACTTTTTTATAAAACTAAAGCCTAAACTGCAGCGCGTAATTACTAACTACTATTAAATTTTTATAACTAGAGAAGACTTTATTACGCTTAGATCTATACTTAAGCAGAATTTGCACAAAGTACTTATTATGTATAATTTACTCTACTAGAGTACTTTTACAAAAAAAAAAAAACACTTTTTTATAGCTATTATACGAAATGCACTTAAAAAGTATAAAGATAGCAATAATATTACGTACTTTAAGTACTAAAAAAAAACACTATGCTAATAAGTGCTAAAGAAGCAACCCTAACAAAGTCCTAGTTAATATAAACTAAATAGAAAAAACTTAAGCCTTGTTATAAACCTAAGGTTAGTAAGGCGCGTACTAATAAATATTTTACTAGAAATATAGCGCGTGTGCTACGTATGTTTAGCAACTAAAGTAAAAAAAAAACTCTAAGTTATTTTAGACTTACAAGCAGATATTAGCCTTATTAGTTAAAAAATAGCTATAAAAATAAATTTAAAACTTATTTATAATGCAGAACCTCTCTACTTAAGTTAAATTAGACTTTAAAGGCAAAATACATATACAGTACTTAAGCTCTAGCTATGCTTAATAAATAATAATAGCGTAAAGCGTATTACAAAAGTTATTGCGTACAAAATAAATAAAAAAAAGAGTATTATTACTACTTAGCAACTTCTTTTTAAGCTAAAAAGGTATTTATATTAACTACAAAAAGTAGATGTAGCGTTAAAAATATATAAAAGCAAATATTAACTTAGTAGCTACTAAGGTATTCCTGAAGAACGCAAGACTTATAAATTTAAAAACTTACTTTTTAGAAGTACTTTAAGGTAATAGCGTAAGCATTAAGCTTAAAGTATATATACTAAAAGTATCTACAGCATAAGTGTAGCGTATACTTAATATATTACAAAATTACGCTAATGTCTTTAATAATAAAGCTGCTAAAACTTTCTTATAGCTAAAAAGCTTAAATTACGTAATTTCTATTTAATAAGGCAAAAAACCTTCTTATAAGCTTCTTTATACCTTCTTTTTTTATAAGCTTCAACTACTCTGCAAATATATAAAAAAAGCACTACGTAAAAGATAAATTTACTATAGCACTAGCCTTATAAGCGTACTAATACTATTTATACAAAAAAAAAATAGAACCTTTTGCTTTTG
The DNA here is from genome assembly GCA_009289805.1 of Alternaria gansuensis. Lineage (NCBI taxonomy): Eukaryota > Fungi > Ascomycota > Dothideomycetes > Pleosporales > Pleosporaceae > Alternaria > Alternaria gansuensis. The sequence continues at coordinate 12,549 of WBOK01000136.1, forward strand.
CGTAGATTATTAAGGCCTTAACGCTATTATAATAAAAAATTGTTGCCTGCTCCCCTTAATTAGAGAGGCATTAGGCTGCCTGTTAGGCGCATACTATTATACAACATTAAATCTTAAAGACGCCTACTATTATCTAAGGATTAAGGCAGGAGATAAGTAGAAGACTACTTTTAGAACATAATATAGATATTTTAAATATTTTATTATACTTTTTAGGCTTATAAATACTTTAGCAAGTTTTTAAGCCTATATTAATAAAGCTTTAAAAGAGCACTTAGATTACATCTGCGTGGTTTATCTAAATAATATTTTTATTTATACCTATAATAATAATATTGCGCTACACTAGCGTGCTATACGCGCTATACTTAACTCTTTATAAACAGTAAAGTTTTATATAAATCTTAAGAAGTACATATTTGCTTTAAATAAATTTTATTTTTTAGAATTTATTATTATAAGAAGTAGCATTTACGTAAATCTAGCGCAATTTGCTACTATTAAGTAATAGCCTACACCTACTAATATTAAGGAGCTGTAGTCTTTTCTAGAATTTGCAAACTTTTATCAGCGTTTTATTAAAAACTGTGCTGCAGAAATAGTACCTCTTACATATATTTTAAAAAGAAAATAAGTGTTCTACTAAAATAAAAATATATATGCTGCCTTTATAAGGCCAAAGCAACACTTTATATATACGCCTATCCTGCGTTACTTTAAAGATATATGTATAATTTATATTAGAACAAATACTTTAACTTTTGTAATATTAAGCATATTATCTTAATTATTTAAAAATAAAAAGTAGTATTTTGTTATATTTTACTTACAAAAACTGCAAAACGCTAAGCTAAACTATAAAGTGTATAACTTTAAACTTTTAGCTATTATATAAAGCTTTAAGAAATAGTAGCACTACTTAGAAAGCGCTTAACACACTATTTATGTGTTAACTAATTATAATAACTTGCGCTCTTTACGTGCTGTATAGAAGCTAAACTAGCGTTAAGCACGCTAGGCTCTATATTTAGGGGCTTTTAATTTTAAAGTTAAATACTGCCTAGGGCGTACAAACTCTATAAATAGATTATTAAAAAAAGTAAATTATAAATAAGAAAACTTATTACTAACTTAATTATTGCCTACACTACAAAACAAACTTCTAGCAAGAGTAAAGTATAGTAGAATAGAAGGTTTTATAACTTAGTATAGCTAAGAAGGCGCATGTAAGACGCATATAGCTAATATTTATAGAATAAAAAGTATCTAAACTACTAGTGCTATAAGGTGTACACTATGCGTACTACGCTCTCTAGCTAAAGTATTAGTTAGTAGCAAACTTGCAATAGTAGAGTTAAAAGCTCTAATAAATAAACTACGCTAGTTGCAACAAAAAAACGCTTTTGCCTTATAGTAAGTTATAGACTTTATATAAGCAGTACGTACTTAAAATAGTAATAGCGCGTAAGTATAGCGCGTTAACAATAAAGAAGTTCTAAAATATAAAGGCAGAATTTACGTTCTACTAAAATAAGCTATTAGGTAGGAGATTCTATTACGAAATTATAATACGCGTATAGTAAGTTATTTTAGCGCATGTAGGACTTATAAGCTTATTAGTAAGCTATATTACTAGCTAAAGCTAGGCTATAATATTTAAAATTACGTAAAGACCTGTGTAGTATACTAAAAAAGCAAAGCTTTAAGACATAGTAAATATAGTTAGTTATTACTATTACTAGTTCTTAATAAAATATTTAAAGAAGTAAGCCTTAATTCTGTAATAGAGCTGCTACTAGCAAAAAATAATAGTTTAGGTTTTATATTTAATGTAATTTTTCTAATTATTAACTACTTTTTAAAATTAGCAATTTATATACTTACATTAAAAACATAAGATGTAAAATAGTTTATAAAATCTTATTTTAAATATATTATTTTAAAATATAGAATTTAGAAAGGCATGATATCTAATTAAAATTTAATTTTTACTTTAGCGTTTTAGACAGAAATATGCTACTAATTATAAGTAAAGCGTAGGCTAAGCACAGCTTTCTATCTACAGACTAATAGGCAAACTAAATACTAAAACTAAATAATAAAGCAATACTTAAGGATATTTGCTTTAGAGAAATAAAATAATTAAGTATTACTTTTACTAACTATATAATTTGCATATAATAACTCTATCTACAAATTAATAAAGATAACACTTTTTTATATAGTATATAGCAAGCATTTATTGCTTATATTGCCTTTTAAGGACAGTAAGCTAAAAGGGGAGGTACTAGACGCTGTAAACAGAGTGTAGCGCATATACAGCGCACGTGTAATAGTAAACAAACACCTTTTAGCAGTATAAGAATATTAACGCTAATACTATAATAAAAAATATAAAACAAAGATCTTCTACTAAGAAGAATTAGTTCGCCTTAGTATAAAGAATATTAACTTAGCTTACTAACTTAATAAGAAACTCTTTAGCAAGTTTATAAAACTATTTTAAGTATAAAAAGTAGTTAAAACGTAGGCTTACTAACTATAACTACTACTTTACTATTGCATTTACAATGTCTTTTACGTCTTTTTACTAGAATAATAAAAATTACGTAGTAGTTAAGAAGATAATACTTAGGCACTAGAAATTAGCTCTAAGGGTAAAAAGATCTAAGAGGTTAAAAAAATATTAAAGAAATAAATTAAGAATAGCTAGCTAGAGTATTAGCTATAATAAAAAGGCTATAATAAATTACAAGATTCTTAAACTCTAGTATTGTAGTTTAAGAATATAAAAGAACTAAATAAGAAATATAAGTATAAGCAAAAATTATTATGTTCTAAGCGCGCTAAAAAAATATACTAAATATTATTGTTGCGTACTTAGGGCGCAAATTAGCTATTTAAATAAACAAAATTATAAGTACAAAAATAATTTACTTTTACTTATTATTAAAAATTTTCTTACTACTAGTATAAACTTTATTATTACTACTTATATTATTACTACTACTGTTATGCGCGCTACCTGCGCCTAAGGCGTGCCTAAAAATCAGCATGTTGTTATTACCTAAGCTTTTATTATTATTCTTATTATTATTAAGAAGACTAGCAATTCTAGCTATATAACTAGCAATTAATTTAAAAGTAGCTGCTATACAGCACTACTCTACTAAAATTAAGCTTAAAAAATAAAGTAAAAATATTAGCACCTAAGTAGGCACTTTTAATAGAGTACTAGTGTGCGTAGTAATATAGCAGTAATTAGAAAGCTTAAAGTTAAATTAGCGCTAGCATTACGTAAGCTTAATACTAGTAGTAATAATAGCAAGGTTAGTTTTAAAATATTAGTATTAGTAACTATAGTATTAAAATAAGTATAAAAATAGTATAAATAATTTAAACGCCTATTAAGTGTTTTAAAAACTTATTTAGATTAGCTAAAGCGTAGTTAACAAAATAAAAAAACTTACTTTAGTATAACTACTATAGTTAGCTTTAGTATAATATTTATAATAATAATACTTAGTTTTTTTATAAATCTTTTTTTATTTAGTAATATTTTATACGCAGCGCAGGCACGTTGTATATAAAGTAATAAGATTAGTAGCTTTATTGAGCACGCTAAACTTGTATAGCTAAGTATCTTATAAGTAGAACTTCTTAATATACTTAGAATTTAGATAGTAGACTATAATAAAAATTAGAGCTTATTATTTAGTTATATAGTAAGTGTCTTAGAGTTACGTATTAAATATATTAATTAAGACAAGAATTATAAAAAATATACTAAAAATATTTTTTATTACTGCAGCAAATATTACTTTGTATAGACTACTTATAATAATTATATACTCTTGCTTTTACTTTTAAAAAATTATAAAAAATAAATAATAAATTTAAAGATTACAATAATAATACTACAAAGACTTAAGCCTAAAGCTTGTCACGCGCCTAAACTGTAAGTAATATACGTCTTAAGAGCACCTAAGCTGTAAGTAACACGCGCTTCTTACTCAACTATCTTTATATAGTCTAGAGAGTTAATTTAAGGCTGTTAGGACGCTAGACTAGAGGGGGAGGCTCTGTCACAGATAGTTGCGTGTTAACTAGGTCCGCTAAACTTACTTATTGTTAGCTTGCCTACCTATAATTGTGCTTATAAGGGGCTCCTTACTTGCGAGGATACTAGCAGGTATTATTGCTTAAAATATACACACGTTATTATTTGGAGCTATCTCTTACTATCTTCTGTGGTGTGAAGCAAGTACTATTGCCTAAAGTTTATAGTAACTTCTTAAAGTATTAAAATAAAGTTAAACTGTGTTAACAAAATCTAAGCCTAGCCTACACTAGCCTTAATTTAGAACGTGTAGATCTTTTTAAGCTTTGCTAAGTACTATAAAAGTTTATAGAAAGCTTTTTTAAAATAGCCGCCCCTCTTTACTAGGCTATCTAACAACTGCTAGACGCAAGCAAGGGCAGCTAATAGAAGTAATAAAAAAAGTTATGCTTAATCAAGCTAGAACTAGACGCTATTAAGGCGTTTAGAGTGCTTAAAAAGAAGTTCGCTATAAGCCCTGTTCTAGTCTACTTTAAACTTCGTTTTTTATGCTAACTAAAGACAGACGCCTTAAAATTTGTAATTTTTAGCATTCTAAGCTAGCCTAAGCTAGGCTAATGTAGTAAAGATATATGGTACTTAATTATATTCTACTCTTACAACATAACTTTAGCTAAACGCAATTATAATATATATAATAAGACACTTTTTACTGTTGTTAAGGCTTTTAAACACTAAAAGCACTACTTAAAGAATACTGCTTACAATATTACTTTATATATAGACTACTACAACTTTTAAAGCTTTAAAATTACTCAAGCTTGATTCTGTAGGCAGGCTAAGTAGGTAAAATAGCTAGCAGCTTTCTACTTTACTATTGTCTACTAGCCTAGCTAGATTAACCCGGCAGACAGGCTGTCTAGAAGGCTAGACTACGCAATAGGCAATAATACAGCTAAAGGCATAAGCACTAACAAGCAATTACTAGTAGAGCTATAGCATAAACTAAGTTTAAAAAACGTGAATGTTTTAATAAAAAAACATAGTTATACTAGATAACTTCTGGCTTCAGCCTTTTATGACAACCTTTTAATGTAACTACACATTTTGTAGACACCTTTTTAGTAAAAAAAATCTATTGCTAATAATAAGTATCTAGGCTTATGCCTCCTTGTTCGGCATTGCCAGCACGCAATTAGTGTGTCACTCCAGCATGTTTAGACAGAAACGAAGAAAAGCAAGACAAAGACGCGAATTACCTCCTAACTTAACGCGCCCTATCCTACTCTTATTCTGCCTATGCTACCTACTTATGTTAAGGCTTTACTTCTAGGTACTTTTAAATAAATTAAAGAAGCAGCACTATTATTGCTTTTTTTCTTTAACCTATACATGCAATAATAGAACGCCTACTTTTTTTTCCTACTTCTCTTTTCTTTATTGCTATTTTAACGTTATGCAACCGCTAGCCTAATTAGTTAATAGTTTCTTTACTTAACCTATGCCTAATTAAAAAAATAAAAAAGATACTAAAGCAGAGCATTTTAAGTACTTTGCTAGTATTAGTAAACACTTTGTAAATTTTGTATTCCTTCTATAACTAGCTAAGTTAAGGCTTAGCATTTTTTTTGTATATAAAGATATTGCAGATACTAGAGTTGTTTATAAGCAATATAATTGTAAAGTCTTAAAGAGGCTAAGTTTGTAAATGCTTAATAAACTTAAGTGTCTACATAATTAGCTTAAGCTAGACTAGTTTAGGGGCTAGGCGTACAATAGAAAAGCTTCTTGTCTTTAAATAAGAGTTAAGGTTAAAGAGATGCTTATTGCAGAAGTTGCATGCTATATTGCAGTATAGTGTATTGTATGCAAATTGTTTGTATACAGCGCTGTTTAAAAGGTAAAAAGCAGTAAGTAAAAAGTAGTAAGAAAAAAGCAGCAGCTTTATAAAGTATTGCAGGCTCCCGCTATAGTAGGTACATGTCCTTTCTCTTTATTGCATTATGTTGCAATTTTATTGCAATCTTACTGTAATCCTATTGTTAGCTATAGGCTGGCAATTGCTGTTAGACACGTTTTAACTGGTGTTGTTTTTTAGTACCTTAGCAAAACTTTTAACCCTAATTATTGCTTAGTAGTTTAAGCTTTCCTTATAGAACTTATTATTGTTTAAATCTTGTTAAATACACAAATTCTTTTTTTTTTCAACTTTTGCGATTAATTAGTAGAGGGTAGCAGCTTTTTTTTTTGGAACCCTATTTTAACTACAACAACAACTACCACGTTTGATACTTGAAAAATAAATACTAGATAACTTTAAAATGATTTAAGTAATATTAATTGTAGGAGCTATAGGAACTATTGTTTTAGGCTAGCTACTACTTTTATTAATATAGACTAGGCTACTATACTTACTACAGGACGCTATTCAAAATAGTAAAGCTAGTATAGATACATATAGTTAGCAAGAAATGCATAAATAATCCTAGTTAATAATAGGCTAGCCTAGGCAGCCTATTAGCAGAATAGACAAGACAGTATAATTTTATATAATAGCTACTTTTACGTACTAGGCACAGCCTAAGTACAAGTTCTATAGGCCTGCTATAACAACCTGCCAGTAGGCTACTTTAGCTTTACTTGCACGCTTAACTTTTTAACTAAAGAGTTCTAGTAGCTATATATAAAGTAGATAATAAAAAAATACTACTTATTTTATATAACTTACATATGAATTAAACTAACTAAGCATACACGCTATAAGAAATTATAGTTACTACTTATACTAGCTAACATTGAAAAGGACCTAGCAATAGACGTTATTAAAAGTTTCTTTTTAGTATGTTAATTTGTTATGAATATAACAGTATTTTAGTAGTAGTTTACTGCTTTAATAAAAAAGTGCACTTTATACTCTCTAAAAGAGACTTAAACGTGCTTAGCCTAGCTAAGACTTTCTACTACAAAATAGTATACTTTTACAGGCTACTAAAGTTAGTTGTAATACACTAAGGCATGCTATTTAGTTCTGCATATTAAAGCACCTTTGCCTAATACTTAAAGATAAGAAGACTACTATCTACTGTATTCTACCTCTAAACTAACAAATAAACTAAGTAAATAAACTAAGTAAATAAACTAAGTCTTAAAGTAGTACTTAAATGCCTATATAAACTATAAATAAGACAACTAAGTAACTTTACTAGCAAATGTAAAATTTGCCTACAACAACTTTAAGCATAATTTAATAAATATTGCGCCTTTTAAACTAGTATACAGGCGCATAGTACTATACGCACTAAAATTAATAGGCTTAAATATTTTTAGGCTATTTAAATGCACACTATAGGACTAGAAACTGTGCAAGGAGGTATAAGAAATAGCTTAATAAAATTTAGCTAGAGCACAAGAATACTAATAGAAGGCGTACAACAAAAATTACAAGGCTAAAAAGTTTGAAGTAAATAATATTATTATGCTAGACAAGTGTAATATCTACACTACAAGACTAAAAAAAAACTAAACTCTAAGTACTAAAGACCTAAAAAAAATTATTGAAAGAATTAGCAAGTAGGCCTATAAGCGAGACCTACAAGAAAACTGTAGTATACTTTTAGTCTTCTATATTAGTCTATTAAAAAGCGCGCTTAACTCTAATCTAGTTTAAAGAGCGTAAAGAACACCTTATAAGATTACGCCTTAAGTTAGCAGCAACATTCATCAAATTAATATAATTTCAAAAATAAAAAAGATAATAACAAATAGACTTAGTAAAATAGGTAGGATACTTAGATACTAACAACTAGTAGCTTCTGTTAAAGGCAATTTTATACAGCGTAATAACAGCCTTTAAAAAAGCTTAAAGTATAAACAAAAAGCAATAATAATGCAAAAGTAGGCCTAGAAAGTACTAGATATATATAGACTAACGTGTTTTATAAGCGAGTCGCCACCCCAAGCAAGTCGCCAACGCGAAATCCCCGCAAAATTTCAACAAAATAGGTGTCTATTTCTTAACTACAACAAGGTAGATTTCTCTAAGAACTTAACACAATTGCTGTATCTGTATAGAGAACAAGCTATTAACATATAACAACTCTAGCTCTAATATTAAGCGAGATATACTTAGTTTTGTAGTTTTACAGGGGTATAAGTAGTCTATCTCTATAACTACATTGTAGAATATCTTCAAAATCTTACAGCTTTCTTTTTATATAAGTGTAGCAATTGTGTTTAATTTTTAGAGAACTCTACCTTGTTATTGTTAAGCAATAGACACCTGTTTTTTTGAAATTTTGCGGGGATTTCGCGTTGGCGACTTGCTTAGGGTGGCGACTTGCTTATGAAACACGTTATACAAATTTACTAAGTGTTAGATTAGATAATTGCATACTACAACAGTAAACACTAATAATCTGTAAAAAAATATATTTAGACTTTATACAAAAACTAAAAAAAATGTTTACTAAGTATAACAGCTTAAAGACATTACCTAAGGCACATTAGCAGAAAAATAGTAACAAAAGTACATATTCTTATAGCTAAGGCTAATTTAGGCTGATTTAGGCTAGCTAAAGCCTGCTAAACATATATAAAGCAAAACTAGGCGTAACTAGCCTAGAACAAACTTAACAAAGTATAATTTAAACTAGTTAATACTTAAAAAGTATAAAACGCCTTACAATGCTAATTAAAACATAGAACTATACTAGTAAGACTTTGCTAGAACTTAAATTGCTCTAGACTCTACTAGACTAGCCTAATTAGCACTAAGAAAGGCATCTTTAAACTCCCTCTATTCAGCCTTCTAGAAGTAGCATAGGCGCAGAAAATTAGGTCTACAAAAGCATTAACTTTAGCCTTTAATATTAAAACTTTTTTAATTAAGTCTACTTCTGTCTTCTTGCCCTAAAATGCGTTAGAAAGACCTAGAGTAAGGTGAGTAAAAGATAACTTATAGCCTTTTAGAAAGTATTTAAAATGTTATTATTAGCTATATTCTTACAACAGGTTCACTTGCTTTTTTAAAAAGATGTAAGTATTTTAGTGTCTATATAGTAATAATTACTAGAATAAAAAAAGGTCTTAGAGTTGTTAGCCTATTTTGTTGTAATACTGCCTAGATTAGTATAAATTTGTATAAACTCTACTAGGCTACTTACTTTAAGAACTTATTAACTTAGTTAACTACAGCTTTCTTAACTTAGGCTTTAGCAGCAGTAGGCTTAGTAGATATATTATAAACAAAGGCATAGTTAGAAAAACTAAAATAGGCTTTAATAATTAGACTTTAAAAAATTTGGTAATTTCTTTAGTAGCACTTACTAACTTAAATTAGTATAAATTAGTACAGATTATACTAACTAGTACAATGCATACTTAATAATAGTCTTAACTTTCTTTAGCATAGTAGGTGCAGAGTAGAACAGACTAAATATTATTAGCGTTATCTAGTATGCCTTAATAATAGCCTTACAAGACTAGACAGGTATAATTAGCATAAACTAAAGTAACCTTTCTAGAAAAGACATATATACTTATAGGCTATGCTTATTTTTAGCAAAATAACAGCAAGGCATAAGCTTTAATTACTTATTAGCTATAATAGTAGCGTACATGACAGACGTGTATTAAACGTAAGTGTTTTAATTAATAAAGGCTTTTTTATTAGCAGCCTTAACTATTTAGGCGTAAACAGACTATAGCAATATTTAAAATACCTTATATACTCTTAAATTAGTTTAGAGAGAGATTAAAAAAGTAAAAAAAATATAGAAAGCAGTTAACAAGACTAGAAGGCGCAGGTATAGAGTAGAGTAGGCGTTATAATACTGGCTAAGTTTTATTAGTATATAATGTAGAATAGCTAGGACTAGTAAAGCCTAGTTTACTTTAATTTAAAGTAATCTAGACCTTACTATGTCTAGAGGATTTTACAAAAAACTTACTAATTAATTAGTTAGAAAAAAGCAGTCTAAGTAGGCAACTTTAAAGAAAAATTTTTAATATCTGTATATATGCTATATGTTAGCGCGCCTTAGTAATTATATATGCGCTTTAGCAATTACGTACACACCTTAGTAAAAAATAACTAAAGCTACTTAAAATTTCTTACTTCCTCTGTTGCACTTTGTGTAGGACGCACTTTTAGAGAAAAGGAAGACTTTATTATAAGCTAATAATGGCAGACGCGTGCTAACGCTTACTAACGCACGTCGCCGACCCTAGACTACTTTAGACTAGGCTAGATTACGTAAGAGCAGAGTTTTCACCTCTAGGCTAGGCTAGGTTACGCTAGTGCAGAGTTTTCTAGCGTAATCTTAGCCTACAACCCCTTATAAGCTGCCCTTACACATGTTTTAATTAGCGTCGTTTTTAGTACTTTTAGCAAATTTTTTAACCCTAATTTTGCTTAGTGGTCTAAGCTTTTCTGCTCTAAGCGCTCGCTTAGCGCGTGGACTTTATCTACTTACTGTTCGAATTTCGTTGACTACACACAATCTTTTTTTCTTTAACTTTTACAACTAATTAGTAGAGGGTAGCTGCTTTTTACTTTTTTAGAAACTCTATTTTGTCCACAACAATAACCACTACCTTTAACACCTTAAAAACAAATAAGCTGCCTTTATAACTAAATAGTATAATAGAAGTTTGCGTTTGCAAGATCCTGTGTTAAAACATCCTACTTTTTACAACTATAGCTAACAATAATGTTTATAATACTCTCTTAAAGCGTGTAAGTTATCCTTTACCTACTCTAATTCAGGCTTTTCTAACACAAACTAGGGCAAAAAAGTAAAGGTTAACTTAGCTAAAAAAGTTTTAATGTTAGAGGCTAAAGTTAATGCCTTAGTAAACCTAATCTTTTCTGCCTGTGCTGCTTCTAGCAAGGCTAAGCAGAGAGAGTTTAGAGATACTTTTTTTAGTGCTAATTAGGCTAGTCTAGTAAGATTTAAGGCAATCAAGGTTTTAGCTAAGTTCTACAAGTGTAGTTTAGTGTTTTAGTTAGCATTGTAAGGCGTTTTATACTTTTTAAGTATTAACTAGCTTAAATTGTGCTCTATTAAGTTTGTACTAGGCTAGTTATGCTTAGTTTTGTTTTATATGTGTCTTGCAGGCTTTAGCTAGCCTAGACTAGCCTAAATTAGCTTTAACTATAGGAATATATGCTGTTGTTCCTGTTTTTCTGCTATTATGCCTTAGGTAATATCTTTAAGCTGTTATACCTATTAGGTATTTTTTAGTTTCATATAAAGTCTATTTGCATTTTTTATAAGTTATTAGTGTTTACTGTTACAGTATGCAATTATCTTATCTAATACTATGTAAATTTATATAGTCTATATAAATACAGTGCTTTTTAGGCATGCTTTTGCATAATTATTGCCTTTTATTAATACTTTAAGCTTTTCTAAAGGCTTTTATTGCGCTTTGCAAGATTATCTCTAACAAGAGCAACTAGTTAATAGTGTCTAGGTATTCTGCCTATTTTACTAGGTATATCTATAAATCTTTTTTTTCTTTTTCTTAAGATTTTATTAATTTAATAAATGTTGTTGCTAACTTGAAGCGTAATCTTGTAAAGAGTTCCTTGCTCTCTTTAAGCTAGATTAGTATTAGGCGCGCTCTCTAACAATTTAATATAGAAGACTAGGTGTATACTGCAGTTTTCTAGTAGGTCTAGCTTATAGGCCTACTTAAAAATTCTTGTAATAACTGTTAAGAGTCTTTAGTACTTATAGTCTAGCTTTTTCTTTAGTATTATAGTGCAAATATTGTATGTGTCTAGTATAACTATATTATTTACTCTAAACTCTTTAGCCTTGTAGTTCTTATTATATGCCTTTTGTTAGTATTTTTGTGCCTTAGCTAAATTTTATTAGGCTATTCTTTATACTTCTTTACGCAGTTTTAAGTCCTAGAGTGCGTATTTAAATAGCCTAAAAAGTTCTAGGCTTGTTAACTTTAGTGCATATAGTATTGTGCGCCTATATACTAGTTTAAAAAGCGTAATGCTTGTTAAGTTATACTAAAAGTATATATAAGTAAATCTTATATTAACTAGTAAAGTTGCTTAATTGTTTTATTTATAGTTTGTGTAAGCTTCTAGATACTACTTTAAAACTTAGATTATCTACTAAGTCTGTCTATTAGTCTAGAAGTAAAAAGTAGTAAATAGTAGTCTTTTTGTCTTTAAGCATTAAGCAAAGTTGCTTCAATATACAAATGTAAATAGCATGCTTTAGTTTATTATAACTAATTTAAATAGCTTATAAAGGTGTACTATTCTCTATTAGAAGGTTTTAGCTAAGCTAAGCATATTTAAGTCTTTTTTAAAGAGTATAAAGTGCACTATTTTAGAAAGGCAGCAGACTACTACTAGAATACTGTTGTATTTCTAACTATTTAATGTTCTAGAAGGAAGTTTTATAATAAAGTCTATTGCTAAGTTCTTTTAGATATTAGCTAGTATATGTAGTAACTATAATTCCTTATAACATAACGTGTTTCATAAGCGAGTCGCCAACCCAAGCGAGTCGCCAACGCGCCGCAAAATTTAAAAAAAAAACAGGTGTCTGTTTCTCAACAACTACAAGGTAGAATTCTCTAAAAACTTAACAAAATCGCTACACTTATGTAAAAAGAAAGCTGTAAGATTTTAAAGAAATTTTACAAGGTAGTTGTAGAGATAGACTACTTACACACCTGTAAAACTACAAAACTAAGTATATCTTGCTTAATATTAAAGTTAGAGTTTTTTTATCCTAGTTGCTTCTTCTTTATATAGATGCAGCGATTGTATTAAATTTTTAGAGAATTCTACCTTGTAGTTGTTGAGAAACAGACACCTGTTTTTTTGAAATTTTGTGGTGATTTCGCGTTGGCGACTCGCTTAGGTTAGCGACTTGCTTATAAAACACGTTATTTGTATTTAAGGTATTAAAGGTGGTGGTTGTTGTTGTAGTCAAAATAGGTTTTCTAAAAAAGTGAAAAGCAGCTGCCCTCTACTAATTAGTTTGCTAAGCGCTTAGAGCAGAAAAGCTTAGACTACTGAGCGAAATTAGGGTTAAAAAATTTGCTAAAGGTACTAAAAAACAACACTAATTAAAACGTGTTTAACAGCAATTGCTAGCCTATGGCTGGCAACAAGATTGCGATGGAGGTAGAGGAGGTAGAGGAGATAAAACACGTTATATGCTTAGTTAATATGTATAGCAAGCGAGTGGGCTAGGTAAGCGAGTGGGCTACCCCACTAACTTTGCGCACCTGTTTAAGCGTACACCTTAACTACGTTAAGAGATATTATAGAGATATTAATATAGTTAATTAAGCAGTATCTTAGGTATCTTTTTTATACATACGTAAGTTGTGCCTAGTCTCTTTGCACCTCTTGCAGCGCGCTAGAGCCTAGCAGCTAAGGCCTAATTACTCTTTACCTTAACGCTGTTTACGCTTTATCTGCTAGTTAGCCTTTTTTAAGCTATTATATCCTCTCCTCTTCTCTTTATTAAGATCTTTTTTTTTATATCTACTTCTTTTTATGCTACCTACACTTTGTTACTAACTTGTTTACTTTCTTAAGGCTAGTAATTTTATTACGTATTAGCTTAGCTAAAAGTATTGTTACTTTAGCACTTTTTTTAAGCTAGTTAATTAGTTTAATAATTAAAGCTAGTAATAAGCTTTTATACTTTTAGACGTGCTTATATATTAATATTAATTATGTTCTAAGCTTACGTATGTTGCTTAGTATATAAGCTTTCTAAAAAGCTTTTAGTAAAGTAGCTAGAGTAAGCGTATGTAACTATACGTTAAGCTTTAATAAAATAATATCTAGTTAAAGTAAAATAAGGCCTGCGCTTTAAAAAGCTTAGTAAATATTAGCTAAAGTAAATAATTAATTAAACGCTGCCTTAAATACTAGTAGAAACTTAACCTTAGTAATATAGTTAATATAGTAGTAGATTAGGCTTTTTACTTTACAACTATACGCGCGCTTTAATAGCAAGAAGTAGCTAATATTAAATAGCTATAGTAAGTAAGATAAATAAAGTAGTTTATAAAATATGTAGATATTATACTTCTTATAAAGCTTTTAAATCTTAAAAAAGTAGTAGCTCTTATAGCTATTAAAAATAAGTAAGTAACATATACCTATAATATAAGCCTTCATATAAGTATTAAAGTACTTTAGCTACTTAACTTTAAGCTTATTATTTTTTTTAGCTTTTATTACTAAGTGTAATTACTTAGTTATATAAAATCTCTTCCTCTTTGTACTAGGCATAAGAATAATACTAGCTTGTTAACTTAGCTAAAATAGCTTTTAGCCTACTTTTTTTCTCTAAACTTATTATAATAAGCTAAGTTATAGTTTTGCTTATTATAAAGCTAGCCTTATTAAAGTTATAGATATTTTTATTATAAATGCTGTACTTAGCCTTTGTCTACTCTACTAGCTTAATCTAGCTTCTAATTAACACCGTATCCTTATAGAGAGCTTTCTACCTATTATATACTTAATTAAAATACATTTTAAGAAAGTCTATATATCTAACAAAGTTAGCTAGCTACTTTTACTTTACTTAGTCTACGCTGTGCGCAGCTAGTAGCTTATTAGCTATATTGCGTATAGCTGCGTATGTAGGCGCAAATCTACATTAGTCTAGGTTAAGTATATACTAGACTATTACCTCCTCTTCTTTCTAGGTAAGCTTCTTTAAGTTAGGTTAGCAATTACGTTAAGTAGGCTTGCTAGTGCGTTAGCGCGTAAGCATTGTTTAAAAGACTTTAAACGTCTACGCAGTATCTTTATATAATTAAATTTAAGCTTAGTTAAGAGCTAGAATTGTAATATATATATTAGCTTTATAAGAAGCTTTTTAGGCTTATTTTAGTAGTAGCATTGTACAAAAAGTTTAGATAGTTTAATAAAGTTAGTGGGGTGGCCCACTCGCTTGCCTAGCCCACTCGCTTGCCATACATGTTAGTGTAACTTTTACGCAGGTTATATATAATAAGCAGTAGTTTTTTATTATTTACTTTATATAAAGCTACTAAAACTCTTTATTGAAAAGTTTAAGCATTTAGGTAAAGTTTAAGTAGCCTACTAGCATGCTATTGTAGTAGGCCTATAGAACTTATTTTTAGGCTGTGCCTAGCATGTAAAGGCAGCTATTTTATAAAATTATACTATTTTGTTTATTCTGCTAATAGGCTGCTTAAGCTAGCTTAGTATTAATTAGCATTATTTATGCGTTTTTTACTAACTATGCGTGTTTATTACTAGCTATGCTATTTTAAATAGCATCTTATAGTAAGTATAGTAGCCTAGTCTATTCTTATAAAAGTAGTAGCTATCCTAAGACAACAGTCCTTAGAGCGCTTATAATTAATATTACTTAGACCTTTTTAAAGTTGTTCAATGTAACTACATTCTTTTTTAAAAAATATATATTTTATAAGCTTAGTTTATGCTATAGCTTTACTAGTAAGCACTTGTTAGTGCTTGTGCTTTTAGCTATGTTATTACTTATTGCGTAGTTTAGCCTTCTAGACAGCCTGTCTGCTAGGTTAGTCTAGCTAGGCTAGTAGACGATAGTAAAGTAGAAAGCTGCTAGTTATTCTGCCTAGTTAGCCTATTTACAGGATAAAGCTTTAGTAAATATAGAGCTTTGAAAACTGTAGTAGTTTATGTACAAAGTAATAATATAGGCAGCGCTTTTTAAGTAGAACTTTAGTGTTTAAAAGCCGTAATAACAGCAAAAAGTTTTTTATTATTTATATTATAGTTACGTTTAGCTAAAGTTATCTTATAAAAGTAAAATGTAATTAAGTGCTAAATTTTTTTGCTATTTTAGCTTAGCTTAGGCTAGCTTAAAATGCTAAAAATTGTAAATTCAAAGTGTCTATCTCTACTTAGTATAAAAGACTAAGTTTGAAGTAAACTAAAACAAAGCTTAACGTGTTTTTTTGGGTCTGTGGCTAACCTAGTATGTAGCTAAGAATTTTCTTTTTATTTTTCTTCTAAGTATATTTTTACAAATATTGCAGTTAGTAAGCTAACTTAAGAGTTTATCTTAAGCTCTGTGTTTGTTCTTTAAATTAAGCTGATAATTGCCTATTTAGGCCTAGTATTACCTAAGCTACTAAGCTTTTAGTTCTATTGCTTTGCTTAAGCTTTAATTCTTACTTCTTACTAATATCCTTTATAATAAACTATAAGAACTTACTAAGTTATAGGTAACTACTAAATAAAAGTATACATAAACTTTTTCTGGCGTATAGTATAGAAAATGAGTAGATATTTTATACTTTTTAACTTTTACGTCACAATCTTAGTTCTTTAATACTAAAGTAGCCTATTAATAACAGCTAGACTTTTAAGTTATTTAAAGCAGTTGAAGTACTAGTTAATCTATTATTAAGCTTTTATTATCCTATATATAAGTAATTTAGACATATATTAGCTCTTAAAATTTTATATAGAATAACGTTTCAAGTTCTAACTCTAAAATTTTTATACCTATAGCTATAAGATAATACTATACTAAAGATAAGTATATTATAAAAGTATATAAAGAGTTTTAAGGCTTATATATCTCTACCTATAATATCAAAACTAAATAGTATATATTTTAAGCGTTTATATTTTACTTTCTAATTTCTTCTTATTCTCTATACTGCACGCTATATTAAGGTTACATATAGCTTTACTGTGTACTTACTTATAACTTATAAAGTTTTTATAATTTATTACAAATGTTATTAATAAGAAGTAAAACAGGTGATCAGTAGCTTAATTTAAAGAACCAACATAGATCTTTAAATAGACTCTAGAGTAAGCTTAATAACTGCAATACTTGTGGAGATATACTTAAAGGAAAAATAGGAAGAAAATTCTTAGCTACAAACTAGGTTAGCTACAAACTTAGAAAACACGTTATAGCAAACTTCTTTTTAAGCATTTTAAACGCTTCGATAGTGTCTAGTTTTAGCTTAGTTAAGTATAACTTTTTTATTACTATTATTAGCTGCTCTTGCTTGCGTCTAGCAGTTATTAAACAGCTTAGTAAAGGGGGGCAGCGATTTTAGAGAAGCCTTTTATAAACCTTTAATAGTAGTTAGCAAGGATTAAGAAAATCTATACGTTTTTAATTAAGGCTAGTATAAGGTAGGCATAAATATTGTTAATGTAGATTAACCCTATTTTAACACTATAAAAAGTTACTATAAACTCTAAGTACTTTACTTTTTAAGTATAGAATTTGCATTTAGATAGTTTGGCGTATATTCAGTACTAAATAAGTGTTGCATTTATAATGTAACAACTTTAAGGCCTAAGGCCTTTTTAGCACTAAGCTTAGGTGCCTGTTAGCTTACGCGCTGAGCGCGCGCGCTAGCTAACTTTACGTTAGAATATCTACGCTGAACTTATAAGCTTATACTTGAGCTCGGCAGGATACGTGTTAAACTTTTTTAAGTTTAACAGCAGCCTTTCTAGGTTAGGTCTGTATAAATAGCAGGTCTTAGACACAGTTAGAAAGGTAGAATTAGAATTAATTATCTAGTTTTTCTAAACTACTATTACTAGCTTTTTTTTTCTCTACAGTTATAAGCTTAGCGCTTTAAATTATAGTTTAGACTTTCTCTACGCAACTTTAAGTACGCTTGCAGTAGATTAGACTTTTTAATTTATTTAAAAATTAGTTTACACTCTTTAATTTACTAACTAATTGTACGTAAAACTAATAGCAAGCAACTTTTTTTAAATTACTTACTTAGCACGTCTTTTAGGCCACGCAACCTAGACTTAAGTACACCTAGCTAAGTTTTAACGCTAAATTTAAAGAAGTTTAGAAATTTGTTAACTTAAAAGCTATTATAACTATTAATATATTAGCAGGGCTGCCTTAAGGCCCTTAGCGCCCGTAGAAGAGTTATTTTGAAGAAAACTTAAAGCTTATAACGAAAAGCTTAATCAATACTGTATAAGGCATATAGACCAAGCTGCAAATATATGCTCATTTTAGCATATTTAAAATTAAGTTTACGCAACTGTTAACAAACAGTTAGTAGATTTAATTATAATTAGACTTACAAATAGTGCTAGTTAAATACTTGATAAGCTTATTAAACAACTACAAGTTAAACTAGCGCTAACAGATACTGTTAACTAGATAGTAATATGCTAAAGAGTACTAAGCGAGCCTTAAAAAAAACAAAGCTTAGTACTATAAAACTAGGAGATTAGTATAATAAGTAGTAGACAAGCTTACTAAAAGCTGAGAGGCTAAAGAACTTTAAGGTAGACGGCGCGCTTACTGTATTTAACTTTTTAGCTTTGGCTGTTTAAGACAACCTTTGAATGTAACTATATATTTTGTAGACACCTTTTTAGTAAAAAAAGACTTATAGCTAATAATAAGTATTTAGGCTTATGCACTCTTGTTTAGTATTGTTGGCATGTAATTAGTGTGTCGCATGTTTAAACAGAAACGAAAAAAAGCAAGACAAAGACGCAAATTGCTTTTTAACTTAATGCGCCTAATTCTGCTTTTATCCTGCCTATGCTGCCTACTTATGTTAAGGCTTTACTTCTAGGTACTCTTAAACAAATTAAAAAACAGCACTATTATTACTTTGCTTTTTAACTTATACATGCAACAATAAAACGCCTACTTCTTCTTTTCTACTTTTTTTCTTTATTGCTATTTCAACATTATAGAACAGCTAGCCTAACTAGTTAATAATCTTTTAACTTAGCCTTTGCACAATTAACAAAAAGAAAAAAAATACTACAATAGAGCATTTTAAGTACTTTGCTAGTATTAGCAAATGCTTTATAAATCTTAAATTCCTTCTACAACTAGCTAAGTTAAGGCTTAACATTTTTTTTGTAAATAAAGATATTGCAGATTCTAGAGTTGTTTATAAGAGATATAATTACAAAGTCTTAAAAAGGGTAAGTTTTTAAATGCTTAATAAAGCTAAGTGTCTACATAATTAGCTTAAGCTAGACTAATTTAGGGACTAGGCGTACAATAGAAAAGCTTTCTATCTTTAAATAAGAGTTAAAGTTAAAAAGATACTTATTATAGAGGTTACAAACTATAATCGTGTATTATATATAAATTGTTTGTATGCAGTGCTATTTAAAAGGTAAAAAGCAGTAAGTAAGAAGCAGTAGCTTTAGCTTTATAAAGTATTATAGGCTCCTACTATACTATGTATTGGTCCTTTCTCTCTATTGCATTATATTGCAATCTTATTAAAATTCTACTATAATCTTGTTATTAGCTATAGGCTAGCAATTGCTGTTTAACACGTTTTAACTAGTGTTGTTTTTTAGTACTTTAGCAAATTTTTTGACCCTAATTATTGCTTAGTATTCTAAGCTTTCCTCCTAGAACTTATCTACTTACTATTTAAATTTTATCAACTACACATAATCTTTTTTTGACTTTTACGACTAATTAGTAAAGGGCAGCTGCTTTTTACTTTTTTAGAAACCCTATTTTGACTACAATAACTACTACTATCTTTAATACCTTAAAAATAAAGTATTTAACTTTTTAGACGCTGTAGGAGCTAAATACGCTTCTAACTAGGCTAGTATAATAAAAACAATTTACTAACAGCGGCAGACGCTAAGTAAGAGTTATTTAAACTTCAACTAAGCTAGTTAAGTGTTTTTAAAGATGCTTTATTAGCACTTAGTTAGCGCACTAAGCTTAGCTAAATTAATAAGAGCTTTTGCTACTTTAAGTAACTTATAACCTTGCAGAAATTAAGGCAATAACAGCGCAGGCTAGAAAGTTAACTATAAGTGCCTATAGAAAGATAATAAAAAATATAAGCACTTCTAGAATTTTTTAAAATGCTACAGGCTTTTAGTAATAATTAAGGCCTGCGCTAAAGTCTATTACAGTATTAGTAAAGAGAAAGCTGAGAAGATTTAACATACCTGCATACTAACTAGTACAAAGAACTCTAAGACAAACTAGTTAAAGTAGGACACTAGCTTTCTTAGAAAGAAAGAAGCAAGTTTAAAGCTTTTTTAGGTAGTATTATTGTATTTTTAATTAATTTAGCGCTTTTTAAAGAAGACAACAGCTTAAGTGTATACTTTACTAGTAGTTACAACACGTATGTACTATTAAAGAGTATTATACTTAACAGTAAAGCCGTGTTATACTTAGTAAACAGTAGGAAACTGCTTGTACTAAGCTCTTTTGTACCTGCAAGGGAGGTAGAGACAGTAAAGGCAGGTACTTAGGCCTTTTTAATTAGTAGATAAGGGACTTGCATTTTTTGCTAAGTTTTTAATAGAACATATAGTAATAAAACTAAGAACTTTACTTTTAAAGATGTAGTAGTTGTTAAAAGTTTTTATCTTAATATCATCTTAGAAGCTCGCCTACATAGAAAAAGAGTTTAGTACTTAGGCTTAAATAGCATACTTTGTTAAGGTATACTTAGTAAAAATGTTGTACTATTACAGCTTAAATGTTGTTTTAACTTTTTGTTTTTTAAATATAAGCCTTTATCTTCTTATTTAAAGCTTATTATAAATGTAATGCATTTTATTAGAAGCTTATAGACAACTTATCTAAGGAGCGACTGAGAGGACTTTTAGTACGCTAAAGTAAGGCATTTAAGTCTAAAAGTACTAAAGCACTTGTTAATACAGCATAGGGAGTACAAATTAAAAAAATAGTATGTATTAAATGTAAGTACTGTGCTTTAACTTACGCTAAATAAGTTATTTTAAGGTGACTAAAAGATCTTTTTTTTTAAATATACTAGAAGATTTTATAGAACTTATTTAACATGCCTTAAAGTTGTTTAGGAGAGCAATAGATATAAGTTTTTAAGGACGCCTTTAGTAGCAAGCTCTATGTGTATATTCTACAAGCTAAATCTATTTTAGAGATTATAAGAGCTATTTATAATTTTAAGCTCTTATTAAAGCTTAGTATAAGCTCTAGATAGGTAAACTTACACAGAATAATAATCTTTTAACGCTTTTTTAGTAAATAATATTATAGTACTAAATATAGTGTAAGAAATGTAGTATTATAATTAAGCTCTTTTTACTATAATGTTATACACATAAACTTAATAAAGCTGCTTAACAAGCAGGACAAGAAATAATAACTAAGTTATTTAAAATAAGGGCGAGCGTAAACTTGCCTAAGATAGTTTAGCTAGAAATTGTTAAGGCTGTAGCATAGCTTTACAATATAAGCTTATTTTATGCGCACAGTTTGTGCTTACTAAATAAGCTCTTTAATTAATAAAGCAGGGGGTACTTTAGGTACTATAAACTAAAGCATCTTAAGAGCTTTACAATTAATATAAAACTAGATTAAAGTAGTATAAATGCTTATAGCTGCGGCGCTTATTTCTTAAACAAGAATAGAGCGGCTAGGCAATATAGAAAGAGTTTTAAGACTCTTTCTAAGGGCTATATTAGTTTCTTAGTAAGCTATAGAGCTTCTAATATATACTAAATATAAGTTTTAGCGCTTAACTAAGTTATTACAACGCGCAACGTTATAATTAATAAAACGCTTTACTATAAGAGACTAGCTTATAAGTTGCTAAGGCAGAACGTAGTTCTTATAGTACAAACTATAAATAACAACAAAATTAGTAAAGCTAAAGAAATAGTTAAGCAGCTTAAAAGTATAAGTTAAGTATAAGTAATAACATAAGAGGCTTTACAGCTAATAAGCAATTAGCTAATAATAAAGACTATAAAAGGCCTGTTATAGTTTTTAATAAGTAGTATGCTAAAAGCACGTAAAGAGCGTTAGGCTAACACTTTTTAGAGAATTTGTGCAGGGCAGAAAGGTCCTTTAGGATAGCTACTAACGCCTAAGGCAATACTAGCACCTCCTTCTCTAAGAGCGTATATACTAAAGTAAGGCACTTTAGCTTAAAAAGCTATAAGTAGTAGCAATAAGCTGCTTAGCTTTTAAAAATTGCAAATAACTAGTAGATTAAGCTTAATAAACATGTAGAGACACTTTTAGTCTTTAAAAGAAGTAAGAAATGCTTATAAAAAGGCTTAGGACGCTGCTAAGAATTCTACAGCACTAACTAGAGTTTTTTAGAATTGTTTAGCAAAAAGACTTTATAAAAAGAAGGTATAGAAAACTTCTATAAGGAGCTCTTTAGGGCTAAAGAAAAAGAGCTAATGCAGTTTTAATATAAAAGATGCAAGTGTATAATGCCTACTATATAACCTTTTAAAGGCACTTAAGCTTAACGTCTTACTTTATTAGCTTTAGAAAAATTAAGAGCCAATTATAGTCTATGCTGTAATAGTAGCAGCTCTTAGAAAAGTTAATTAATTTTAAACATACTTCAACAATCTCCTAATGCTTTTAAATAAATAGAAGAACCTTTATAAATACTAATATAGAACTTTTTTTAGACAAGCTAGTTAAAAAGATATTAATACTCTAATTTTAAAAGGTACTTAGATAGAAGAAGAGACTCTAGAGGACTTAAGAACTTTTTTTAAAATAAGTATTTACTTATAAGCTTAATAAGAATAGCTACTTTCTTAAATGCAAAGCACATTTTATAGTAAAAGGAGACTTTTAAGTAAACGACTTACTATACATAATATACGCGGTAAAACTAGCTGCGCAATCTTTTAGACTTGCAATAGCAATTGCAGCTAAGTTTGATATAAAGATTTAATAGCTTAACGTAGTAGGCGCGTTTTTTAATACTAGTATTAGTAATAAAATAGCAGTTTTATATAGGCTAGTAAATAGGTTGTAGATACCTACGCGTAGGTATAAGTTGGGTTAGAGTCGCACAGACTAGGGGTTGTGGTTGTAGTTAGGTTGCACTAACTAGTGGTTGTAGTTATAGTTAAGTTGCACTAACTAGTAGTTGTAGTTATAGTTAGGTTACACTAACTAGTAGTTGTAGTTATAGTTAGGTCGCACTAACTAGTAGTTGTAGTTATAGTTAGGTTGTAGTTAGGTTGCATAGACTATATAACTAAATTAGTGCTTACTTAGCTTACCTCTTATGATTTTACTTATTTAACACAGCTATTTATTACTATATATAGTACCTAACTACAACTTAACTACAACTACAACTATAACTTAACTTATACCTATAGTTTATACACGTAACTATAACTACAACTACTAGTTAGTGCAACTCAACTACAACTACAACTTTTAGTTAGTGCAACCTAACTATAACTATAACTACTAGTTAGTGCGACCTAACTACAACTACAACTACTAGTTAGTGCAACTTAACTACAACTACAACTTACGCTAACGTAACTTAGTGCAAGTATAGGTTAGGTTATAGTTAGGTTAGCTTACGTTAGACCTTAACTACAACCTAACTCTAACCTATTTACTAGCCTAGTTTTATGCGACTTACTAAATAGCTATAAGTGTCTAAGAAGGTGTGTTAGGCTTAAATAAGCTCTGTACAACCTACAAGAATTGTTATTATTATGGTATAATAAATTTTTAAGCATACTTAAAAGGCTTAGCCTGCAAGCTTTAGCTAAAAAGCTTTATTTTTTCTTTACTAAGGACTACGCGCTTCTATTAATATTTTATGTAAGTAATATTTTTTTTATAAATAATTAATTTTACTAAATAAGAGCCTAAAACCTCTTTTTTTTTTTTTTTTTTTTTTTTTTTTTTTTTTTTTTTTTTTTTTTTTTTTTTTTTTTTTTTTTTTTTTTTTTTGGCCTGCAGGTAACTATGTAGAGTTTTCTAATATATTTTAATTACATAGAGGGGATTATCTAAATAAAGGTAAAGCTTGTAGTCTAGAGTAGTTTTAAAGAGTATCTCTCTTAGTTCTTTGTAGTAGTTTTAACGAGTATCTATCTTAGTTCTTTGTAGTAGTTTTAACAAGTAGCTTTCTTAGTTCTTTGTGTTATAAGAAGTTAGTAGAGCTAGTATACTAGTCTAGTTATCTCTTTTTTCTTCTTATTTGTTTTTGTTGTTGTAGGCTATGCTAGCTGCCCTCTTGTATTGCTTATATAGGTACTAAGCGATTCGGTATAGGGTCGATATATTATGTTAGTATATTGAGTTGGTATAAGGATTTCGGTGGAGGTAGATAGCTAGTTACTAGTCTAGTTATTAATTCTAATGTTTGGGTTGGTATATTAGGTTAGTATATCAAGACGGGATAGAGGAAATCAGTGTAAGTAGATAGCTAAGAGCGCTAGCTATCGATTCTAATGTGTAGGTCAATATAGGAGGTTAGTATATTAAGTTAGTATAAGAATTTCAAAATAATAGATAGCTAGATAAATAGATCTATTAGTTTACTAGGCTAATAAATCTATTATACCTAAGTAAAAAGCCGTTGCTTTGTTAAGTAAAAGTTGTATTGTGCCTCTAAATAAACTCTAAAACCAGCTTACACACAGACTACTTATAGAGTTTTTAATAGTTAGCTACTCTATTTCTCTACAACTAGCTAGCGCGCGCTCTATAATACTTACACTAAGCAAGCAAGTATTAGAAACTAATTTTAAGAAGGCGTTTAAGATAGTTAAGGCAAGAAAAAGGCAAGGCAAGACCTTCTTCTCGCCTTAAAAAGTTAGTGTTTAATGCCTTCAAGCTCTTTAAATTAGTTAAAAAAACACTTATAAGATTAAGAATAGGGAAAAAGTAAGCTAGTTTCTAGGGATAATATAGGAGCTAAGAAAAGGCAACTAAGATTAATTAAATAGAGTGAAATAAGTGTATTAATTATTAAGGGTCACAACAAAGTGTCCAATAACTACTAAAAAGATAAGAGACAATCTAGCCTGCTTATATTTATTTTTAAGGTGTCAAAGGTGGTGGTTGTTGTTGTAGTCAAAATGGGGTTTCTAAAAAAAGTAAAAAGTAGCTACCTTCTACTAATTAGTTGCAAAAGTCAAAAAAAAGATTGTATATAGTTAACAAGATTCGAATGGTGAGTAGATAAGGTCCACGCGCTAAGCGCTTAGAGCAGAAAAGTTTAAACTACTAAGCAAAAATTAAAGTTAAAAAAATTTGCTAAAAGTACTAAAAAAACAACACTAATTAAAACGTGTTTAACAGTAATTGCCAGCTTATAGCTAGCAACAAGATTGTAATAGAGATAGAGGAGGAGAGTAAAAACACATATGTTACTACAGCAGGAGCCTACAATACTTTTTTATAAAAGCTCTCTACCTACTACTTCTTACTTTTAGGATTTCTTATACTACATAGTACTGCATTAAAACAACTTACATACAAACAATATAATACTTAGACTATTTTTTTTTAACACAAAGACTAATAGCTTATAATAAGTAAAGTTAGACCTTACTAAGTTACTATACTAGAAGCTATAGTAGTAAATTACAAAGCTAGCATTTACTATTATTAAGCAGCTACCTTTGTTAGTTAAAAAGGAGCTAGTAGCAATAGTTCTTGTAGTAGTTAAGTTAGTGTAGAGGTTAAAATATAATTATAGTTAAAACATTTTTAATATGTTTAGTGTTATAGATATTAAGGTTATAACAAGAACTATAAAAGGCTAGTTTAGCTAGTACACTATATATACTACGTATGTTAATAGTCTAGGTATAGTAAAAGTATATTACTTTAGCAATCTTCTCTTGCGCAAATACAACTTTAGTAAAAAGACTTAAAAGTAGCTTTATAAAAAGTAAAAGCATGTTAAAACAGCTATTAAATAGGTAGAATAAACTAACAAGTAAGAGAATTTTATAAGTTGCCTTTAAAAATAAAAGAGCTATGTATTAATAGTAATACTATTGTTGTTTATTTACATCTAAGAATAGGCACTAAACTCCGCAACTACAACACTGCTAGGATAGCAATAAGATAATAAAAGTTGCAGTTAGCAGTAAATAGTTAGCAGTAAATAGTTATTAATTAAGAGGGTTAGTTAGAGAGATATTGCACATCTTTGTTTCTATTTAAACATGCGACACACTAATTGCGTGCTAGTAATGCTAAACAAGGGGGCATAAGCCCGGATACCTGTTGTTAGCAATAAATCTTTTTTTACCAAAAAGGTGCCTACAAAATGTGTGGTCACATCAAAAGGTTGTCTTAAAAGGCCGAAGCCAAGCCTGCTTATATAAGAGCTAGCGGGGCTGTTATCTGCAGCAGCTTACTAAAATCACTTAATTAACTAGATAATTCGCGTGTTTAACTGAGTGTTAATACTCTAACACACCCTCTAGGTTAGTAAAAAACCTGTAATCTTAGCTGTAAGCAAAAAGTTAATCTCTACTAAATTCATATTATTAATTAAGAGGTTTTCTTAAAATTATTGCTCTACTACCTAATTTTTTATCTCTGTTGTAAAATTATAGTAATTAAGCAAGCAGCTTAGTCCTATTTTAATATTTAAATATTAAATAGACTTTAAGAATCGCATAATTAGTCTGTGTATAATTATAATAAATACGAATTTCGTTTACTGCCTTTTAATACTTTTAACCTTACTACAGTATTAATCACTAAGCCTTCTTAATTTTTAACTTGCTTTTTATTATTATTAACATAGTAAGCTTTGTTGCCTTGCTGTTCCCTTACTAATCTGCTGCTAATCTTTCTAGTAGGCTGGTAAAAATGCTGACAGTTGGGTCTGACTAATCAGAACACCAAAACCTTCGCACCTCCGCATCGCCACGAATACATTTCTAGTGTAGTCTGCTCCTAACAGCAATAATTATAAGCGTTGCTTAAAGAGTTGTTATTAACGTAAGAATAGTGCTAAGTATAAGGATTACCCGCGTAAAAGCCAATACAACAATAAAATTCAAAGAGCAGCCAATTTTTAAAATATTGGTAGTTTCTTGCTACTGCTTTTATATTTATATACTAATTGCAAAACTTCTAGTAGCTTGACTTAAAAATTTATTCTCTTACTTATTATGTTAAGTCTGCTTTTAAGCCTTTATTTAAACTTTAATTAAAATAAAGGCCTAGCTAAAAAATTAAGCTAGCGCAAACATGAAACAGCTTAAAAGCTAAAGTAAAAGTTATAGTAGCTTACTACTTAAGTAGTATTGCGTAAACAGCAATATAACAATAGTAATAAGCTAAAAACGCCTATAAGACAGTTTACAAAGTGCAACGCGCTTTTTACTACTTAAAAGAAAGCGCTTGTAAGCTTTTTAAAAATTGCTGCTAACCTATTATATTTTTGTATTTTTTTATAGAAGCTCTATATAAAAAAAGATACTAAATAGTTTGTTTGCTAAGCGCTGCTTTAACTAGGTTTAGACTAGTAATTAAAGTAGCACTTGCTGCAGTAGTTGCTTATCTTATATATGTTATATAGTTAATAATAATCTTAGTAATTACTTTATAGCCTTATATAAAGATAAAGACGTAAATTACTAATTATTTAAGCTTCTTGCTAAGCCTACTAACTAGTTTCAAGGAATAGAACAACAATAAATACTGCGTTAACAAGCAGCAGCTGCTTAGCAACATTATTGCTTACTATAAAAAAATTAATAGTAGTGCTATATTAACTAGAAAGCTTTCTACGCAGAAGCTTTTAGTTTTTAATTGCAATTAAAAAAATTTGTTAAGATGTTTTAGCGCTAAGCTTCTGCAGCCTGCTCTAGTAAATATCTTTAACTAAAGATATAATATTAAAAATTATTTGCGCTAGACAGATCTTGCTTAGCAGGCTATAAGTCTAAATTAAGGTTTTTTTTAGATAAGAGCTTTATAATGCGTAGCCTTTTGCTACTTATGCTCTTAGTTAACCTGTAGTTTAGCCTGCTTAATAGGTAGCTTATAATCTATAATAGCTACAGCAACAACAATTTTAGATACAGCAATAATAACAAAATTCTTCTTATTAACTAGTAGTTTAAAAATAGTATGCTTACAGAATGCTGCTTGTTTCTACTTTATATACGCAGTGTATTTGCTATTGCCTTAATTGCTATAGATTTTAACTATAAGAGTATGCTAACGTGTTTCATAAGCGAGTTGCTAACCTAAGCAAGTTGCCAACGCGAAATTACTGCAAAATTTTAAAAAAACATGTGTCTGTTTCTTGACAACCACAAGGTAGAATTCTCTAAATATTTAACACAATCGCTGCACTTATATAATGAGAAAGCTGTGAGATTTTAAAAAAATTCTAAAAGGTAGTTGTAGAGATAGACTACCTGCACCCCTGTAAAACCACAAAACTAAGTATATCTCGCATAAGATTAAAGCTAGAGTTTTTATATCTCAATAGCTTGTTTGTTATGTAGATGCAGCGATTGTATTAGATTTTTAGAGAATTCTACCTTGTGGTTGTTGAGAAACCGACACCTGTTTTTTTGAAATTTTGCGGTGATTTCGCGTTGGCGACTCGCTTGGGTTGGCGACTCGCTTATGAAACACGTTAGTATAAGTAGACAATTATCTTGCAACTTAATGTATAAGAGTAATAAATTAGATTTACATCTTTATGCTACTTGCCTGCGCACTCTAGCTATTTAAGCTAAACTAGCAAATAACGCGCTTAAGCTTACTAAGGCTTAAAAAGCTAAGCAGGACTTGTTGATAAAGTTTAGTAAGTATAATAATTCTAATGCTGACTAGTAAGCTTGTTCCTAGTCCTAGTCCTAGGTTTTAGTTAGTTTAGCTTCTAATCTCCTACTTATCTTGAGCAACTAAGAGGAGACTTAGCCTAGTATATAGATGTTGCTGCTTAATACAAATTCTTTACTTATTAATTATTATTACTCTTAATTAAGTGCTTAACTTGCTAAAAATTAAGCAACTACTTAAATTTCTTAAACTGTTGTTAAGTAAGCAGCGTAGTTAGTTTATTAGCTAGCATAATTGCTATTTCTAAGTATTTAACTTAAAAAAATCTTTAAGCAAATTCCTACCGCAGCTACATGTTCTATATATTAATATGTCTTAAATAAGTGCTAATCTGCTTGTTTTTTTAATAACAAGTCTAATTAATTGTTAATTATTACACTAGACTGTCTAAATGTTTTCTAAATTAGGAGACAGCTTGCGAAAAAAGCGCTTAAGGGCTATAGCTCCTTTAGTGCTATGCTTAAGGGCGAGCAGCTTAGCTTTAGTAGTTAATGTAGTTACTGTAGTCTGCTAAGCTGCCTCCTAAAATATTAGACTACTATAAAGGATTACTATATATTTATAGGATAATAAACAATTTTCTTAATTATCTGCAAAAGAAGCATTGCCTGTAATTATTAGATCTAGGCTATTGTAGTTCTTATATTAGATTGCATCTTATCTTGTCTGATAGAAGTACATAATTACCTGTTAAACAGCTTTTATATACTAATTATTAGAGTTTATAAGGAAATGTAAAAGCTTTAAGATTAAGTAAGCAATATATAGTTGCAGTATAATAGCTATGTATAGCACTAATCTAACTTTTTTTTAGTAGGCCTTAATCTCTTGCTTAGTTTCTTTGCTAGTGTTCTTAATTAGCTCTTCTAACAGTAGTAAAGTCTTAAAAAAACTACTATTCTCTAGCTTAAACTTTTTTGCAATCTTATTAATATACATATTATATATAAACGTTATTGTTTGCTTCTTACAATTTCTAAGTACTCTGATACTAAAAAACTATTTAAATAATTCTTGTTCTTGTATTTTGTACATGTCTATAATCTTTTAAAAAGATTTAACGCCCTCTGCTTATAATCTTTTGTAAAGAGCAGTAGAATAATATCTATATAAAATAAAACTAGTATTTTCTTTTTTTAATTTAAAAAAAGGCAAGGCTCCTGTATTAAGGTTATTAGTCTAATCTTTTTTAGTAATTCTAAGAACTCCTTATACTACAACAGTAGCAAGTTTTACAATTTATAAAGTGCGCAGTTAAGTTATACACACTTTCTAGGCTTCTTAAAGCTATCTAGCATTTTATAAATTGCTAAGTTGTCTGCTGTAATTAACGTATTAAAAAATGCTTTTATAACATTATATTGTCTAATCCTTTAGATTATTCTTAGCTGCAATTGCTATTGCTGCTTAAAAGAACTTAGCTGTTAATATAGCAGCATAAATTAAATTATTTAAGTCTTTTTTTTTTAAGATTACGTTTTACAACAATCTGCACCTTGCAATTAAACAGAAAGCTATTTTAATTAAACTTATAGGTCTAAATCTACTTTATAAGTAGTAATACATTATTTGTCTTTTTCCTTAATATTTTAGTTTATGTCTTATTTTTACTTAACTAATTAATCTCTTTCCTGCAGGTATTATTAAACATAGCCTTTATTAGATACTAAAGCAATTGCTTTTATAACTCTAGCAGTTTAGGTAGATTGTCGCGATGTGTATAAGTATTTCCTATACTTAGTTTATGCTTAATAATTAAAGCTGCTATAACTATATAATAAAAAGTCTTGTAGCTTGCTTAATCTTCTTAAGTTACTTAAAACCTTAGCAGGTAGGTATTATAAAAATTAATTTTTAACAAATTTTTATAATCTATAATTAATGCATTAAAACTACTTGTGTTTTTACTTTTTAGTTAATTGTTAAGATCTTAGGTTACATTTTTACGCTTACGCTTGCTGCCTAGCGTCTATAGTAGAAGATAAAGATTTGTAGACTAATTTAGGCTTTTGCTAGTATTTTTAGCACTACATTTAGTGCGTAGAGGTTAAGCTTATAATTGCTTACTCTGTCTGCTATTAGAGGGCTCGGATCTTGTACTACAAGATAATCCACACTTTACAGCTTACTTAAGCTAAGCAAGGTTTTTATTGCAACTAGCTAGCGTAATAAAGTTTTTAGGCACAGACTATTAGACTAGTAATAGATTTTTAGTCTTATCTAAACTTACAGTCCTTAAGCTTTTAAAAATTAATAGCTTAGCTTTTTTAAGTGTGCGTATTACTATTTAACTGTAAATTACTTTGTAATTAATAGTATTGTTGCTTTCTAAAATCTTTAGCTTAGGAGTTAGTTCTAGAGTAGTAAGACTAGTCTCTTGCTACTAATTTAAGCAAATTCTTAATAGTGAACTAGCCTTGTGCTTTATTTGCTTAGCGTCATCTAATCTACTTTTATATTTAGTAGGCAGGCTTTTTTTACTAGTTAAGATAGTAGATAAATTACTTTTAAGGTTTTAAGTAGCTAGCTATACTTCCTAATCTGCTCTACCTTAATAGGCTAAAAGAGCTTATAAGCTTTCTCCTAGATTAAGTAGCTTACTATTATGCAGGATTTCTATAATTTTAATTACTTAGTTTTTAAGTAGCTCTTTGTTGCAATTTTATTTATAGAACAACTGTTTATTAAAAGTTACATTGTAGGTACTTATTACCTAATTAAGGGTTAGTACCTATATATAGTATATATTAGAGGCTTAATAACTAACTAAATAAGTAATATAGCCTTAAAAATTCATTTTAAAACCTTAATAGTCTTGTTTAGCTACCCTCTCTTTATTTAATAAATAGGCTAAGCAACTATACGCGTAGATTCTACTCTAGTCTCGGCATAAATTAGTAGTCTAATATTTAATTTTAAGTAGTTTATAGTATTAAAAGTATTTCTTAAACTATTTTTTAAGCACTTAGTTAGGAGATAAGTAGCCTTAAATTTTAGAAAGGCTTATGCTATACAAGTAAGCTGCTGCATTTACAATTACTAGCTAAAGCTTAGCTAGTAGATTTGTACTTATGCGCATTTTTATTAACTTTGTAATTAGCTCTTAGCTAGCTCTCTCCGCTAAGCTGTCAGGCTTATAGATGTATAGCAGTAGCGTTTTAATTACAATATCTTTCTCTATTGCCTATTCTTTATATTTTAATTGTCTTCTTTAAGCTAGTGTAGCAGTATTGTTATTCTACTAAATTTTTATTATTTTCTGCTAATTTTTCCTTTTAATCGTTGCAGTAAAGCCTTTAATTACAAGCATGATATTATTAAGTGTCTTTAACTAAATATTATAGTTGTATAGCTTGCCTAAGTAGCTGTTTTTAATGATTAGGGCTTATTTCTTAAGCAGTTAACTAGTTAGAAAGTTAAACTAATTTTATAAAATTCTATAAAAAAGCTAAAGTAAATTTTCTTTTAAGTGCTGTAAAAATTCTTGCAAAGCATAAGCTATTGTATATTAATTATATTTTAACAGCTTTTTACTAGTAATTTTAATATTTTGCGCTAAGTAGACTAAAGCCTTAATTGCCTTTTGTTTTAGGTGTTTTAATTGTTAGTGCCACAGATCTTTATTACTAGTACGTAACTAAAGATTTTTAATTGTGCTATAGCGTATATAAGTAGTAGTTAAGAAGTTTAATATATAAATTTCTTGTATTCTATAAATAAGAAATTAAAGTAACATTCTAAGTTAATTAAGACAACGTTTTATTTGATTATTTTAAAACGTATGGTATAATTATATTTTATGTACTATATACTTAATTGCTTAGGCTGTGCCTTAAAGATAATGTTAACGTAGAAACTTAGTACAAGCTTAACGTTAGTAAGTAAAATATTAGCTGTCTTAGGGCTAGCCTTGCTATGTAAGACATTCTTAAGCAGCCTATTTTTTACTTTAGCAACTAAAATTTATTCATTGCTTACATTAACAGTGTTTTCTTTAATACATTTATAAAAAGTGCTTAAGACAAAGTAATTTATGCTGTTAACTAAGCAAACTGCTGCTTTACTATTTATAATTATGCAAAAAAACAACGCATAAACAGTAAAAGCTGCACTAAACACGTTTAAACTAATTAATTTAATAAAGTTTCTTGTATTAATTAGTGCTAAAACTAATAAGCTAAAGTATGCTCTACTTAGCTTATTATTAGCTAATCTGCTAGTACTAGTCTTTTTACCTTCTTTCTTAATTAGAGTGTAAAGTGTTACCTACTTGCTAATATTTTATTGCTTAAGTGCTTTCCTTTAATTACCTTTTAATAGATTAATTAGTATTCTGCTCTAAAATTTTAATTTAGTAACTATAGGTTACAGTCAAAAGCTCTTACATTATATAGGCTGGTAAAAATGCTGACAGATGGGTCTGACTAATCAGAACACCAAAATCTTCGCACCTGCGCATCGCTGCGAGTTTTAGAGATCACAAATTTCACGTATATATCTCTTGTATTTGTGGCGATGCGGAGGTGCGAAGGTTTTGGTGTTCTGATTAGTCAGACCCATATGTCAGCATTTTTACCAGCCTACTTACATAGTGTCTAAAAGTGTACATAATTTAATCTTTTAATGCTTAGCTTACAAGGATAATTACATAATTGCTTACTACTATTATTTAACTTTAAGTTATTTATTAACTGTTAAGCTATTTTAATTTAGATCTAGTTTAGAACACTAGGTGTCCTTTTTATTTTAAACAAATAATTATCTAATTTTGTAATAAGACACTAAAATATATGCTTAAATTATTAAAGGTTAATAAAGCTTTACTAAGTGCTATTACTTAGACCTGCTTATTGTATTTCTTGCGCAACTAGTCTATTACAATCTTAGTACCTAAAGTATTTAAGAAATTAGTAAATGCTAAAAGCCTAACAACTTTAGAAAGTAAGTAAATTGTTGCTTATTAATACAGAAGCTCTACATAGTAAACTAACACTTAAGGCTTATTTATTCTTAGCAAGCTTTGTCTAAGTAGGATTTGTATTACGCTCTAATTGAATACTAAGTATTTTAATTTATAGGTGCTAGATTCTCTTTAAAATACTTAACTAAAGCTTAAAAACTAGTAAGTTTTAAGTAATTATGCTTATTAATGCATTGAATAACAGGTTAAAATAAACAGTTTTACTAATTTAATTTTTAATATTAGTAATTTTAGCAACTTTCTTTATCTACTAAGTAGTCTATAATTTATACTTATTAAATAGCTTTCTGTAATTTTTTTTTGTACTTAGTATTAAAGACTTAAGCCTTATATTTATGTTAAGTAATTTTATAATCCTCTTGTTTTTGTGCACTTGCTTTAAGTAGTAAAGCAACAGGCTTTTTAATATTCTTAAACAACTTTAAATACTGTAGCTCTTAGTAATCTATTAAGCGCACGTTTAGGAGATTAGGATTAACCTAATCCTAGATGCCCTTCTTTAAGCAGTGCAGTCTTAATAGAGGAAACTAAGTTAGCTAGTCTAATTAGGCCCTAAGAATTACCTCTAAGAAAACAAGTAGTGTATTAAAAAGGTCTATCTTAGTGAGATGCTTCTAAGATTATAAGGTAAGTTTTTTTCAAAGTGTGCGCAGGTTAGTTAGTTAGTTAGTACAATAGATAGGAAGTTAATTGTATAATTAATAAAAGAGAGGTACAGCAGCTGCAGCAATCTGCTAGCTGTACTGTAGGAAAATAAAGAGAAGATTAAAGTAATAATTAAGCAGTTAGTCTTCTAGCTTGCTAATTGCGCAGTAGGAATTAATACTATAAATAAGCGGCTAGACTTAGAACTGTAGGAGCTAAGAAGAGGCAGCTAAGATTAATTAAATAGAGTGAAATAAGTGTATTAATTACTAAGGGTTATAACAGAGTGTCCAATAACTACTAAAGAGACATAAGACGATCTGGCCCGCTTATATAGGAGCTAGCGGTGCCGTCACGTGCAGCAGCTTACCAGGATCACCTGATCAATTAGATGCCTTTAGCAGTTTCTTAAAGACTTTTTTACTTTTAGAGGAGCTATTTAAAAATCCTAGAAAGGCCTTAAAGCCTTAAATTAAGGCCTACTTAGAGCGTGTTAGCAGCGTGTTGTACACAGCTATTATGCTGCATCTTAACGCTGCCTACGCAGTTTTTAAGCTTTTTTCATTTCTAACTAACTTTTTAGAAGCTTACATAAAGGCTGTAGATTATTTTATATAATACTTCTACTATATAAGGCGTGTAGGAATCACATACAGCAAAACTAATAGTAAAGAGCTTACTATTTATAAAGACACACCTTTTGCAGATAACATAAGCACTTGTTAATTTTCTTAAGGCTACATTATCATGCTTTTCAGAGAACTAATTGTTTAGAAAGCAGCTTATTAAGCTACAGTAACAAGTTTAACAATAAAAGCTAAGCTCCTAATACTAGAGCATGTAGCAAAAGAATTTATAGCGCTTAAAAAACTATTTAAAGAACTTAAACTTGTAGTCTTAGGAGACTAAAGGATCTTCTGCAACAACTAGCAAACTATACGCCTAGTTATTAGAAAGTAAGAAAAGATTACTACTAAGGTCTGTTATATTAATATACAAAACATATAGCTTTGCTAAGAACATACTAAAGGCTTATTTTAAATTCAGTATTTGCTAATAGCTAAGATGCTAGCTAATAGACTTACTAAGTACTTATTAAGGCAAAAGCTTAAGCACTTTAAAG
Organism: Alternaria gansuensis; assembly: GCA_009289805.1. Taxonomy (NCBI): domain Eukaryota; kingdom Fungi; phylum Ascomycota; class Dothideomycetes; order Pleosporales; family Pleosporaceae; genus Alternaria; species Alternaria gansuensis. Next base: position 47,984 of record WBOK01000136.1, read on the forward strand.
AGCTTATTAATATCGAACGCGTGTCTTACAAAGAATTACAAAAAAAAAGCACAAAAAAATTGTTTAAATATTAAAGTAAATTCAGCCCCCTACCTTTAAGGAACTTATAAGTTTCTAGAAAAACAACTCCTTCCTCATAGGTTTTTAGGTAACTAGGAAGTTAACTAACTTATTTAACAGCTTCTAAGCGCGCAGACAACGCGCAAGAAGACTGTTAGAAAGGCTAGCAGGCTCTTTTTAGTTATTTGAACTCTCTTTCTTTTTCTCCTTAAGGCTCTTTCTAGCTTTCTCTTTTTTAGCTGCCTGCTTTAAAAGCACGCGAACTGCAGCTTACAGGCTTTTTAGCCTGCTTACTCTGTAATTTGTTAGTATAAAGAACGTAAAAAAGAGTATAAAAAGAGCTTATAAAGGCTCGTTCTTCTAGAGCTTCGCAAGAAGTTTTTGAGCTAAAAAAAAGCAATTTCAAAAGCTTTGATTATTGGTAAGAGCTTAAAATATAAAAAGAAAATATATACAAGACCTTGCAGGTCTTTTTTTTAAAGTACTACTAGCAGCGCGTCTTAGTGCTAAAGAACTTGTTTTAATAAGCTTTATTAGAGCTGCTAAACAAAGCGCTCTTAATGCACTTAAGACAGGGCACGTTGCAATACGCACTAAGTTTGCCTTAGCAATTAAGAGGCTTAAAAATTTATTATTGTTGTTACGCTTTACACTAAGACGTATGTGCCCAGCGCGTTGCGCGGTGCACTAGGACTATATAGAGCTCTGCACAGGTAACTAAGGTCTTAGTTACCTAGAGGGTGTGTTGCATTTATAACGTACTAACCTTAAGGCCTAAGGCTTTCTTAGCACTAAGCCTAGGCGCCTGTTAGCTTACGCGCTAAGCGCGCACGCTAGCTAACCTTACATTAGAATATCTACGCTAAACTTATAAGCTTATACCTAAGATTAGCAGGATACGTGTTAAACTTTCTTAAGTTTAACAGCTGCCTTTCTAAGTCAGGTCTGTATAAATAGCACGTCTTAGACACAGTTAGAAAGGCAGAATTAGAATTAATTATCTAGTTCTCCTAAACTACTTTTACTAGCTCTTTGTTCTCTACAATACGCTTTACTAACACTTCTTGTACTTAAGTAATGTAGTTTTCTTTACTTTAGAAGTAAATTAAGATGTTATTCAAGTAGACAATAAAATAAATGTCTAGAAAGTCTAATAAGATAAAATTAATATAGTTTTAAAGTACTGCTAAGGCTTAAGTAAGGCTAAAAAGCATTACTATGTATTTAAAGTAACTGTATTTTGTCTAGAATACTGTTTTTTATTTGTCTTCCTCCTGAAATCTTATTTAGTGGTAAGCGATTCTTGAGTCTAGTTTAGTGTAGATTAGTGCTTACCTTAGTTAGTTAAGTAATTCTCCTATTAAATGTAGTTAATATTTATTTTGAATAGTAATTATGTTTAGGCTGTAGTAATTTATGTATAGTTAAAGCAACTTGTCTATTTTTTTTGCAAAAAGAATAAGTGCGCTAGCTTTCAAAGTAGATTGCCTTATCTAACTTCTTACAAAGCTCTTTTTAATGTATTTTCTTAGTATCTCTGCCTTTATTATTAATTAACTGTAGAGGTGGCTGTGTAGCAGCTTTTATTTTAAGTTAAATTTACTTTTTGTGTAGGCTGTGTTTAGCTAGAATAACTACCTCTTCTTTAAAGAAGGCTTTGGCCTATTAGCGTTAGTACTAGTGTAGTAAGTTGTTGTTGTCTAGGCCTACTTATCCTACTGCTAGCAGAAATCTATAGTTGTCCCTGTTAAGAATAGTAGCTGCAAATTGCCTAGACGTTTTTAAAGTAATTTTGTATTAACTAGCCTTATTTTTTAAAAATAAAATTGATTTTGTTATATAGTTAAAAGTAAAGTGCTATAGTTTTAGCTAAAGTATGCTAAAGATTATGTTTAATTCTTTTAGGTTGCTTAAGTAAAAATTTTTCTAGCTACCTTGAGCTATGTTGTAGCTGTCTATTATTGTATATAAGATAGTAACTTGCCTAGACACTACTAGCTCTTAGCTGTTTAGGCTGTAGAGTTTAGTAGTCCTATTTTAAAACAGCATGTACTACATCTTGTTAGCTACAGTCTAGCTAATAAAGTTAGCCTCTATACTACTATCTAGGAGGGCACAGACACAGAGTAGTCTAGATTCTTCTAAAACTATCTTTTCTACTGCTATTAGAAATAATTCTAGTACTTCTAGTTTTATTTTTTGCTGGCTACCTACTGCAGCAATTAACTCTTTTAAGTATAATCCAGATTTTTTAAGTTGTAGAGTTAAGTAATTTAAAAGTATACTTTTCTCTTCTTGTTGTTAGTTAGATGTGGGCAATCTCTTTTATAGTGCTCTTTCTACTAATAGTTATAGTATTTGATTTAGCTTATATCTTTTGTATTTGATTAAGAAGTTAAGGCTAAGCTTATGTTAGTTTTAAAAAGTGCGTATAGTCTTGCTTTATATATAAGTAGGCTGTGTTAATTACTATTATATTGTGTGTGCTTAAAGAGTAACTAGTTTTGTTAAGTGTTATTTATACTAGTCTAGGCCTATCCTGCACAGACTGTATGCCCTAGTGCCTAGTACTGCTAGTTAGCTTTTACTTTAAGTGCTATTAGACTGTGCTATTTTTATTTAATGCTGTCTAGGCGCTTTTGTATCTTTAAGTCTAGTACTAAGTAGAAGTTATAAACATAATCTCTATTAGTGTTGTCTAAAGCTGCTTAAGTATCTAGCTCTTTTTATTATATTTTTAGGTAGTTAAGTAGTTTAGTTAAAGTGTAAGGCTGCTGTTTAGCATTTTTAATTTGTTCTTGTGCTGTTTGCTTACATTTAAAGAAGGAGCCTAGTAACTTAAGCATAGCTGCCTTTAGAGTACTTTAAGTAGAGGTAAGTGCCTTTAGATGCAATAAAGTAGCTTTAACAGTTTACTTCTAGTAGTTTAGCTAGTCGTTACCTAGCTATTAAATAGTAAAGTTAACTTAAGCAGACAATTTTATTAAAGCTAACGTGTTTCATAAGCGAACGCCTATCCTAAGCGAGCGCCTAACGCTAAACTAGCGCACTACCGGCGCACAACTATCGCGTAATGTCTTAACTACAACAAATCTAAAAGTTATATACTAAAGCTAATGTACAGCTTGCTATCTTTACTATTAATGCGCAATGCGTTTAAAGCATTAATTAAGCTGCAAATATATATATAACGTACTTTAAAAAACCTTTAATAGACAACGCGCTAGAAAGCGCATACAACGCGACTGTAAAGCGAACTTAAAGCGCCTAACAAAACTAGAAGAAGAAGCTATAGTCTAGAAGGTTCTTAAGCAGTCTACATAAAGGCTAGCGCCCTTCAAGTCTTACATACAAGATATAGCAAATAAACTGCTAAGAGCGCAGTGAAGTAACTCTGTTAGCAAGAACTAGGTTAATAACTTTATTAAGCAGACTCTTAAGCTTTGTACGCGCTAGAGCTGTCTATATAATTACTAGCAAGCTGCCTGTGAGGAATCTGCAGCTATCTAGCGCTAGTTTAACTTAGTGCAGGCGACAAAACAGAAGTATAAGATTTTAAACAACTAGGTTTATAATTTTAACAAAACTAGCTTTATAATAGTAATATTATTATAGATAGTTATTACAGCCTTTAAAAGATTAAGCAAAAAAAAAAGATACAACTAAGTAACTATAAGTAGATTACTATTATTTAAGTTGTAAGAGCTATAAAGCACCTGCTCTTTCTCTCTATTATATTTGTAGGCAGTGTACTTATTAATATTTAGTTTAAGAATTTACTTTAAAATTAAATTTTTGCACTAAATTTTAATAGTTTAACTAATAACTAACTTGCTTTTGCTTAGTTAAAGCATTTTAACAAATATATAAAGAAAGACTGTTAGCACTTACTATTTACTAGTTCTTAATAGTTATAAAAGCTATAGCTTACTAATATTTTAAGATCTTTGCAAGGAAAAAAAGATTATTACTTTTTATATACTATTATACTTATTACACTTGCTATAGCATTTTAATGTTGAATACTTTATGCTTTTAAAGCGCAAGTATAGTAACTAAATATTATTTTTAGTATATAACTGTAAATATTTTGTTAGCAAGAAAACTTTTTTTTAGTATTTAAGCTAATTTTTAAATAGTTTTTAATAGTAAAGAATATTAAAGTAGGCTTAAAGAGTGCTAAGCTAGTTTTATATAACTTAGATGCTGTTTTGTTAAAGCTTAATATAAAGTTGTAGATACTTAAACTATTACTACTAAAGTAGGGCGTATAAAAAGTATAAAGATTACGCAATTTGCGTAAAATTAAAGCGCAGTTTATATTTATTTTATAAAATATTTAAAACTATTATAAGTCTTCTATAAGCTTATTAAATAAGAATATTTACTAGCTAAGTAAAAGCGTGTAGTAAGTTACATATAATAAAGTATTATTATAAAAAAAATAAGCACGTATACAAAGCGCAATTAATAAGCTAATATAGTATTAGTAAAGAAAATAAAAGTATACTTAAATATAAAAGACTTAAATAGTAAAAAAAGTATAAAAGTTAATTACTAAGAGAAAAAGTAAAGAGCGTAATACTAGCAAAAGGCCTGCGCATAAAGTGCGTAGCGTAAGGCACTATAAATATTATAGTAAAAAAAAACACAACTTCTATACTTATAAGGTAGAAATAAAAAATACAAAAAATAGTAATAAGTTTAAAAAATAAATAAGCTTACTATAGTTTTTAAAAAACAATATTGCACATACGTAATAGTTATACTTAAGTAGTATACTAGTTTAGCATTAAGTAATTGCTTAAGATAGGCGCTTACTTATAAAATATATTAAGTTTCTTTTAAAAAACTATTTATAAGCTTTTACTTAACTATTTAGCTAAACTTTATTTTTGCTATTAAAGTGTATTAGTAAGTTAAATTTAAGTAAGAGCATCTTAAGAGGTTTTATAGTAAGTAGACTATATACAGCTAGTATAGTTAAAATAGTACTATAGTTGTAGTTAGTAATAAAGGTTTAAGAGCTTTATAGTATACTTATAATATAGTAATTTTAGTATAGTACTTTATTTTCTAAAAAAGTTATTTTTTTAGGTTTAGCTACTATTAAAAAAGTAAAAGTTTCTTTGCTAGTGCCTTATTATAAGTAAGTAGTATACTTTTTATAGTTATTAGTATTAAAAACGTTTTTACAGCTATAAATATAAGTAATTAAGTATTATTAAGCCTAGGCTAGCTTAAAAATGTTGTATTGTTAGCTATACTACATACTTAAAATATAACTATGTTTGCTATATTACTAATAGTTAAAGGTAGAATTTTGTATTATAAAAAGTAGAATATATTAATATAAGATAATATAAACGTAAACTTTTATTATACTATTTAGTTATAAAAGTAGCTTATAAAAAGTTATAAGCTAAAATTATGCTAGAAAACTTTATAATTATGTAACTTAGCTTAGCTTAAAGGTAAAAACTCTACTCTTACGTAATTTAGCCTAGTCTAAGGTAGTCTAGAGTTAATAACGTGCGTTAGTAAGTGTTAGTACGCGTCTACTATTATTAACTTATAATAAAAATTTAGCTAATAGAATTTTATAGTCATTATAGTAATTAATAAAATTTATAGTTAAGTAAGATTTATAGCTATTAAAGAAGAGTAATTAGTATTTTAAATAAGCTTTTTATCTAGTCTCTTTTTTAAAAACTTCCTTAAGCTAGGCTAAGCTTATATTATTATTAGTCTAGCTAGAAGAAGATAAGCTAATAAATACTAAGTGCTTTATATTATTAATATCCTTAACCTAGCTTAACTTTAGAGCTCTAACAGCTAACTAAAAAATAAAAGCTAAAAATAAAGCTATACTATTTAAATAAACGTAAGCTAAAATAGTTACTTACTTTTTATTACTATTTTTAGTTGCAGCTTTTACTATTTTTTAGTTATATATTTTTTTAATAAATACTTTTTTTAACTTTCTAGTTACTTTAATTTTTAAGCTTTTTTATTTATATTAAAGTTTTAAGAAGGCTTTATATTAAATTCTTTTAGTTTAATATATAGTAGCTTAAAGTAAAAGCAATATTTAGCCTTTAAATTAGCTTTATAGTATTATAATTTATTCCTACCTGCTAGTAGAAGATAAAATAAGTAGAATTCTTGTTAATAAAGTAGGTAACTTAGCTTTCTAAAACTTATTTACTAGCTAGAAATAAGGCAAAGTTGCGTATTATTGCCTATATATATAGTGTATATTATTTAGTAAGTATAGTAATATACTGTAGGAGCTTAGTTTTTTAGTGTAAAAAAAAGAGTTAATAAGTAAGCTAGTAAGGCTAGTCAGGCTCTAGTGTCTTTAAATAAGTATACAACAACTTATATTATACTTTTTTATAAACTTTGTATATAAAAAAGATACACCTAGTACGCGTAAATTAATTTATTAATTACTTTTTAAATTAAATTTATATTAGTAGAGTTATAACGCGTTTTGTGTAAGTAGTTGTTTTAGTAAAGTAGATAAAACTTAAACATAGCTAAAACGTGTATAGATATAATACTATGTCTGTGCAAGTTTTGCGCACTTTACTAAAACAACTACTTATACTTAACTAGCTATATCTTTATTAATATAGATTTAATTTAAGAACTAATTAATAAATTTAATTTGCATGCACTAGGCGTATTTTTTTTGTATATAAAGTTTGCAGAAAAGTATAATATAGTATGCTTAACCTTAATGTAAAGGCACTAAAGGCAAAACTAACTACACTAACTCGCCTACTAACTCCTTTACTTATACTAAGAAAGTAAGCTTCTACAGTATATTACTACGCTTACTAAATAATGTATACTACTTACACAAGCAATAATACGTAACTTAACTCTATTTTTAGCAAGTAGAAAGGTTTTAGAAAGCTAAGCTACTTGCTTTATTAACAGAAATTCTACTTATTTTATCTTGCACTAGCAGGCAGGAATAAATTATAATTAATATAAAGCTAATTTAAAGTTTAAATATTACTTTTACTTTAAGCTAATAAAAAAAAAAAAAAAAGAATATAATATAAGGCCTTCTTAAATTTTGAATATGTATAAAAAAAGGCTTTATAACTAGAGTAACTAGAAAGTTAAAAAAAAGTGTTTTATAAGAGAATATATAATTAAAAAGGAGTTAAAGCTACAACTTAAAATAGTAATAAGAAGTAAGTACTTGTCTTAGCCTGCGTTTGTTTGAACAGTATAGCTTTATCTCTACCTTTTATTTTTTAGTTAGCTGTTAGAGCTCTAAAATTAAGCTAGGTTAAGAATATTAATAACATAAAGCACTTAGTATTTATTAGCTTATCTCCTTCTAGCTAGACTAACAATAACATAGGCTTAGCCTAGCTTAAGGAGGTTTTTAAGAGAAAGACTAGACAAAATGCTTATATAAAATACTAATTACTCCTCCTTAAAAGCTATAAATCTTATTTAACTATATATATAATTAATTACTGAAACAACTTTAAGATCTTATTATCTTTATTTACTCTTTACTTAACCTACACGCTTTAACTGCTTAACATTAGATTATTTAAGCCTCCTTTAACTGCCTACTTAAGTAAGCTTTTATTCTACTTTTGTAAAAGCTAGAGGCTCTTACTAATTGTAAAAAGAAACTTCTTTATCTTTTTTTGGAGAGCTCAGAGTCCTGCTTTTAAAGAGGAGACTATGAAAGATTCTTCTTAAGTAACTAGAGTTTACCTACCTAATTCCAAAGTTATCCTTCAAAAATTCTACAAAGAAGCCTTTAGTTTAGATAAATCCTTAGCTTCTGTACTTAGTAAAGATAATTAGCTCAAAATAGAGATTCTTATACACTGTTTAGTGCAAGATTAAAGCAGTAAGAAGGCAAAAAGGCTTTGTTAAATTCTCTACTATATTTTAGCGTAAAACTGTATTCTCTGTAAGAAGATACATGGCCTAAAAGAAGCTCTTTCAGTTAAAAAAAACACTAAAAGAGGAGCTATACTTTCTAACTCAACAATCCTTAGAAGTACTATTTATTTTTTTAAGGTGTCAAAGGTGGTAGTTGTTGTTATAGTTAAAATAGGGTTTCTAAAAAAGTGAAAAGCAGCTACCCTCTACTAATCAGTTGCAAAAGTCCAAAAAAAAGATTGTGTGTAGTTAACAAGATTCGCACGGTGGGTAGATAAGTTCTAGAAGGAAAGCTTAGACTACTAAGCGATAATTAGGGTTGAAAAAATTTGCTAAGGTACTAAAAAACAATACTAGTTAAAACGTGTCTAACGGCATTTGCCAGCCTATGGCTAGCAATAGGATTACAGTAGGATTGTAATAGGATCGCAATATAATGTAATAGAGAAGGGAAAAGACACGTACGTACTGCAGTAGGAGCCTGTAATATTTTATAAAGCTAAAGCTACTGCTTCTTACTTACTGCTTCTTACCTTTAAACAGCACTGCATATAAATAATTTGCATATAATATACTGCAACAGCGTGCAAACTCTGCAGCAAGCATCTTTTTATTTTAAGCTCTCTTCTAAAAAAAGCATTCTTTGCTACTGTCTACCCAGCACCTAATTTAGTCTAATTAAACTGCTTATATAAATACCTAAATTTATTAAGCATCTTAAAACTTAACTACTTAGCTAGACTTTTAATTTTATAAAAATCTTAAATAAGTCTTTTATTTATAATATTCTTGTATATAAAAAGATTGTTAAGCCCTATTTTAGCTAGTTGTAGAAAGAATACATAATCTTTAGGGTATTTGCTAATACTAGCACAGTACTTAAGATCTATTGCTTTAGCATCCCCCTCTTCTTGTTTGTCGTGCAAGGGCTAAGTATAGAGACTAGAACTTAGCTTAAACAGCTATTGCAAGACGTCTAATTAGCAATAGAGAAGAAAGAGGTGGGAAAAAAGAAGTAGGCTTTTAATTTGCGTCTTTGTCTTGCTTTTTTTTATTTCTGTCTAAACATGCAACACGCCTATTGCGTGCTGGCAATGCCGAACAAGGGGGCATGAGCCCGGATACCTGTTGTTAGCAATAAATCTTTTTTTACCAAAAATGTGTCTACAAAATGTTTAGTCACATCAAAAGGTTGTCTTAAAAGGCCGAAGCCATTAGAAGTACTATAATAGTGCTGTTTTCTAGTTGCCTAGAAAGGTTTGTTAGGCTTAGAACAATAAAGTAGCTTAATAATACAAACAACAACTACTACAACTTTGAAAAGCTAAGAGATCTTACTTAAAAGAGCAAGCTTGATTATATGAGGCTTAACAAGCTAAAAAGAGGCGTGTTAAAAGAGAGAGGCTTAAGAAGGTAAGGCAGAAAGAGAAAGCTATAAAGGTAGCTAAAAAAGAGCATTAGAAATTAGCTTGCGATGCTTAAAAAGCTATACAACTATTCTAATTAGGTAAGCGCAAGGCCTTACAAGCCTCTACTTAAAAGCAAAAGCGTTGAAATTGTGTTATTATTAATTTATTTTATATTAAAGCTGAGGTAGCTGTACTAGCTGCCCTAGCGCACACCACCTGCCGCGGGCGCAACGTCACCTTACTAAGTAAATATAAGAAGTACAAATTAATTGCAATAATATTTATACTACAACTCTACAAAATCTCGCGATACTAGCTATTAGTAGTGGCTCTACAGCCTTATTTTTCTAAAATCTTTATGTTAGTAGGGTGCGCAAAACTCGACCATGCACAAAACGCGTACAGACACAGTACACTAACCATGCGCGTGACGAGCCACTTCGCGTGACGAGACACCCCAACAAGATTAAACAACAAAAAAAATAAAGTTATTAAGCCGCCTACAAAAGCCATTATTGTAAGATTTTTTAGTGTATTAATATATTAACGCTTTTAAAGCGTTTACACTACTTGTATCTCACTAGCGTCTTAAGTTAGCGCTTGCGCAGGCTAAATCTAGGTAGAGAGGGCGCCCTTAGCAGACTAGCAACCACCTAACTTAATAAAGCAACAGTACAACAACGCTTTGTTAGTTTTCTTGCTAGCTTATGTAAGGCTTCTTGCTTACGCTTATCTACTATATTGTAACTTTTTTAAGCAGTTGCAGCTTATTAATGCTACTTTTTAAGTGCTTATTTAGCTGCTTTTTTTTACGCTACTGTAACTACTCTGTATTTCTAGCAATTTTAGCTTATTAACAAGCTACCTTTGTAGCTTATTAAGAGCACTTTTTCTTAGCTACTTCTGCTACTTTAATCCCTTTATTATAAGTTTTTTAGAGTTATAGCTTTGCAGCTGGCTTCGGCCTTTTAAGACAACTTTTTAATGTAACTACACATTTTGTAGATACCTTTTTAGTAAAAAAGGATTTATTATTAACAACAGGTATCTAGGCTCATGCCCCCTTATTTAGCATTACTAGCACGCAATTGGTGTGTTGCATGTTTAGACAGAAATAAAAATGCGCAATATCCCTCTAACTAACTATCTTAACTAATAACTATTTACTAATAACTGCAACTTCTATTGTTTCTGTCCCTATCCTAGCAGTGTTGCAGTTGTGGCGTTTCTAGCATGCGCCTATACTTAGATGTAAATATACAATAACAGCGTTACTATCTAAGTACAGCTCTCCTATCTCTAGAAGCGACTTACAAAATCCTTCTACTTGTTAGTTTATTCTAGCTGCTTAATAGCTATTTTAACACGCTCTTACTCCTTATAAAGCTGCTGCAAGGTTTTTCTACTAAGGTTGTATTTACGTAGAAGGAAATTAGTAAGATAACACACTTTTACTACACCTAGACTATTAACATGCGTAATATATTTAATAAACTTACTACTAAACAAGCCTTTTACATCCTTTATTATAACTTTAACATTTATAATACTAAACGCATTAATAAAGTGTTAATAAATAATAGAATTTAACCTCTGCGTCTACCTAATAACTATAAGAGCTACTACTAACAGCTCTTTTTTAACTAACTAGGGAGGCTGCTTAACAAAAGTAAACGCGGGCTTTGTAATCTACTACTATAGCTTTTTGTATAGTAACTTAGTAAAGTCTAACTTTACTTAATGTAAGCTATTAGTCTTTATGTTAAATAGAGAAAAAAATAGTTTAAGCATTGTATTGTTTATATACAAGCTGTTTATATGCGGTACTATATCGTGTAGGAAATTCTAAAAGTAAAAAGTAGTAGGTAGGAAGCTTTTATAAAGTATTACAGGCTCCTGCTGCGGTAACGTACGTGTCCTTACCCTCCTCTACCTCTATTACAATCTTGTTGCTAGCTATAGGCTAGCAATTGCTGTTAAACACGTTTTAATTAGTGTTGTTTTTTAGTATCCTAATTTTACTTAGTAGTCTAAGCTTTTCTGCTCTAAGCGCTTAGCGCGTAGACCTTATTCACTTACTGTTTAAATTTTGTTGACTACACACAATCTTTTTTTAACTTTTGCAACTAATTAGTAGAGGGCAGCTGCTTTTCACTTTCTTAGAAAACCCATTTTAACTACAACAACAACCACCACGTTTAATACCTTAAAAATAAATAGCTTTGCAGCTTTGTCTAGTTCTGCGGCCTTACGCGCACGCTTGCTAGCAAGCTTCTTAAAACTATAGAATATAGCTCTGCTGTGCTACTTGTTGCCTTTTTATGTAGTTAGTGCTGTAAACTTAATTAGGCGCTTTTAAATAAAGTTAAGTTGAGCGCGTAGCTCCTTATTTTAGGCACAAAGAATCTTATTGTTAACTTATAGCAAGTGCAGGCCTTAAAATAGCTGTTTAGCTTTAATTTTAGCCTTGTTAGTTCCTGCAGCGTTAGAAATCTTGCGCAGCTAAGGCTAAATATTACTGTTACTTTACTTTTAATTTTTAGGTCGTTATTTTATTATTGTAAGTAGTTATTAAAGCGTTACAGTACCTAGCTTACATCTATTAGCTATACGCCTGTAGCTTAAAAACTCTTTAATATAAGATTGTAAGTTATTATAGAGCTCTACGCCAGCTAAAAGTAATAATAAAAGTCCTGTTTAGTAATCTAAGAGAGGCCTTAGGTTCGCTAGAGGTGTTAACTAAGCTCCTTAGTATAGTGCTTTAAAAGCAGCCTAAAAAAGACTATATTTAATAGCTGCAAGCTATAAGTTAAATAAACAAGATATACTATAACTATAATACGTTAAGCTTTACAAAACTCTAAAAAATTTAGGCGTAAGGTAGCTAGCGTGCCTGTTAAAAATTGAAAGCTACTATTAATAATAAGCTCTAGCTGCTATATAATGTGTAAATACCTATTAAAGCTAAGCAAGACCTAACTTGTTGTTAGACTATCCTAAAGCTAAGTAAAATATAAATACTTAGTGTTGTTTAGCCTCTAAAAGGTTGTAAACCTAGCTTAATTAAACTTTAGAGATAACCTAGTAAATAAAAGCAGGTAGTAATACATCTCTAAAAGCACATACGCAAGCTAATAGCATAATTTATTCTCTATTACTATTTTTTATTACCTAAGTACGCTCTCCCGCCTCTTAAATTACTTTAAAGAATATATTAAGCAACTTACTATGCAAGGCCTTGCACCTACCTAAGCTATAATATAAAATTTCGCCTTACAGATCGCGCAGAGAGAGGTTAGAGTACACTAGGTTAATTGCTTTATCCACTAGTACTAAGGTAGACTGTTATAGTGGCCACTACCGTCATACAGTGCCACCTAAACACTAAAACTACCACTAAACTTAAGGCTCTACAGCTTCACACAATAGCTATTATTGCAAGATTTTTTAGTAGTAAGATTTATAAGGCTTAAACAATATATATAGCTACAGAAATTAAGTTAGAGATTTAATTGCGCGCCTTGTGCGCAAGGTAGTTGCTAGTTAAGCTGTAACACTACCCTAAGGCTCTTTACTACTTGTAAGGCTCGCGATAGGCCTCTTTTTTTAAGTAACCTTTTTAAGAGCCTTAAGGCTACTCCTCTTACTCTTTTAAGAAGTTTTTATAAATTGTTTCAGTTGTTTTACAGCCCTGCAAGTAGCTACCCTAAAGGCCTATTTAGCAGCCCTTTTAGCTTTGTTCTTCTCTTTTACTAATTAAGCTACAGCTCTTGTTTATTGCGTTATTTTCTTTTTTTTTGCCTTTGCCTACCTTATTCCCTTACAATGCCTGTTTATCTTAGCTTTTTAGTGTTGTACCTACTTCTTCTTGCGCTTTTAGAGTTGTTAGCAATTACGTGCCTTTTTTACCTTCCTTAGAGACTAGACTACAGCTCTACCTTAGTACTCCTTAGGCTCCTAGAGTAGAAGAGGCCTGCTTCATTTTTTACGCATTTTTTATTAGTTAGAGCCTTGCGTAGGCCCTTAACTTTATGCTTAAAAAAGGTCTTTTAAGTTAAAACTTAGTAATAAACTAAGCTTAGCCTTTAAGCTTATTTATTACTATAATCTTTTACTACCTTGCGTAGTAAGCGTTTAACTTTTCTTCAGTTTAAGGCACTTAAGCCTAAAAACTTACCTACTACTACCGTGTCTGTGCGCGTTTTGCACATGGTCGAGTTATGCACACCCCACCAACATCAAAAGTTCAAAAAGATAAGGCTGTACAACCACCAACGATAGCTATTATCGTAAGATTTTTTGAAGTTGTACTAATTATACCATTGCGATCAATTTGTACTACTTATATTTGCTTGGTACCTTAGTGGTGCGGCCGAGGCGGGTCGTCTAAGGTGGGACGGCTAGTGCAGCTACCTCAGCTTGTACATGAGATGAATTAACAACAGCACGTTTCTAACGCTTCTGCTTTTAAGTAGAGCCTTGTAAGGCCTTGCGCTTACCCTTTTAGGACAGTTGTATAGCCTTTTCAGCGTCGCGAGCTGCTTTCTGGCGCTCCTTTTCAGCTAGCTTTTCAGCTCGCTCCTTCTCCCTCACCTCCTTAAGCCTCTCCCTCTTAACACGCTTCTCCTAGGCTAGTTGAAGCTTGTACAATCAAGCTTTCTTCTTTAACTTAAATCTCTCAGCTTTTTGGAGTTGTAGCTCCTGTTATTGTTGTCGTCGTTCCATCTCATCGTTCTTGGCTTGACGTACTTTCTTAGGCGACTAAAAAACGGCTCCTCTATAGTATTCCTTAAGATTACTAAGTTGAAGCGTATAGCTCTTCTTCTAGTGTCTCTTTTTGACCATTAGAGCCTCCTTTAAGCCATAAACTTCTGCTTTGAGTATACTGTTTTGGGCTAAGATGTAATGCAAACTTTAATAAAGCTTTTTTACCTCTTTACTGCTCTTATCTTTAGCTATATAACGTGCAAGAGACTTAATCCTGCACTAATCCTTACTACTAAATATAGAAGTTAAGCTTTCATCTAAACTTAAAGCCTCTTTGCGGAATTGTTTAAGTACAACCTCAGCATTAAGTAGATAGATCCCAGTTGCCTCAAAGGACTTCATGATAGTTTAAGGCTTAAAAGCAGTAGTCTAGGCTTTCTAGAAGAGCAGAAAGAAGTCTCCTTTCTTAATTAGTTAGATTGCGTAGCTGTAGTGAAGGAAGTTTAAAAGTTTAGTTATATAATGAGACAAAAGAGGCCTAAACAATCCTACGTCAAGAGGCTGTAAAGTATAAGTAGAATAAGGAGGAAATACAGCTAATAAGATCTTGTGGTCGTTGCAATACTTAATAAAATCCAAAGTTAGGTGGGATAAGTGGCCATTAAGGAGTAGTAATCGGTATCCAGTTCAAGCGTACCGTCCGGTCTCTTTCTTAAACACCTCCTTAAGCCAGGCAAGGCCTATATTATTGTTAAACCAGCTAGAGGGAGATAAGGTGACGAAGACTAAGTGTTTTTTTAGATCAATTGCCTCCACCTAGGCTAATTTTAGGGCTCCAGCAGCTAACTAAAAGATAAGGGACAGAGAAAGGGCTATACTATCCAAGCAAACACAGGCTAGAACTGTAATTTACTCTTAAGAACTGTCTTGTAGAGCTGTAGTAACCCCTTTTTAATCGTATAGCTTCTTGTCAAAGATCCTTTTCAACCTCTTAAGTACTCTAATTATAAAGCCTTTTTTATCTAAATTAAAGATATAAGAGGGCTGTACGTTGTACTCCTTTATTTTATTGTGTAACAGCTTAAAATATAGGCTGTACTTAGCCTCTAAATTAGCTTTGTGACGATCCCGGTCTATGCCTGTCTACTAGCAAGAGATTAGATGAGAGGAGTTGTTGCGGAGGAACTGAGAAACCCAGCTTTCTGAGACCTCTCTACTAACTAGAGATGACGCAAAATTGCGTATTATTGTACGTAACAGTGGAGTACGTCTCTCAGTAAGCGATTTAACATACTGTACAAGCTCCGTCTCATGTTGTGGGTGGAGAGAAAAGTGGGCAACCTCGTGTGGTTGGCATTTGCCCCAGTGCCTCCGCATTAACGTTGTGCGTACTACACCATACTTTTTCGCAATTTAAGAATACGAGAAAGATGCGCCTGGCTCACGCGATTCGATTTCTTTAATTGCTTCCTGAATTGGATCTATATTAGTGGAGTTATGACGCGATTTGTGTAGGTGGTTGATGTTGGTGGGGTGTGCATTGCGCGAACACGGGCATTGCGCGCACAGACACGGTAAAGAGCTCTTAATATCAACGTGTTTTACAAGCGAGTCGCCAACCTAAGCAAGTTGCTAACACTAAACTAGCGCGCTACCTGCGCACAACAACCGCAAAATGCCTTAACTACAACAAGCCTAAAAGACCTATATTAAAGCTAGTATACAGCTTGCTATCTCTAATATTAATACGCAACGCGTTTAATGCATTAATCAAGCTAGTAATATATATAATTGACTTTAGAAAAAAAATTATTAACTAATGTGCTAGAAAGCGCATGCAACGCAACTATAAGGCAAACTTAAAGCGCATAACAATATTAAAAAAAAAGCTATAGTCTAAAAATTTCTTAACTAGTCTGTATAAGGTTTTGCGCTCTTAAAGTTTATTATATAAAAAATAGCAAATAAACTTTTTAAAGTGCAGCAAAGTAACTTTGTTAGTAAGAACTAAGTTAATAACTTTATTAAGTAAACTTTTAAGCTCTGTAAGCGCTAAAGCTATTTTTATAACTATTAGTAAGCTACTTATAAAAATCCTGCAGCTATCTAGCGCTAGCTAAACTAAGTATAAAAAAAAAACTAAAGTATAAGATTGTAGACAACAACGTCTACAATTTTAATAAGACTAGCTTTATAATAAGTAAGATTTTAGCGTAGATAGTTATTGCTAGTTTAAAAGCAGCTAAAAAAAAAGGTTATCTAGCTAGGTAACTGTAAGTAAGTTACTAGTATCTAAAGTATAAAAGCTATAAGCTACTTGCTTTTACTTTTTCTTATTTTTGCAGGTAGCTTACTTATTAATATTTCATTTAAGAACTTACTACGCAATTAAATTCTTAAAGTTAGTCCTAATAGCTAAATAAATAATTAGCTTATTCTTGCCTAGTAAAAGGACTTTAATAAGTATATAAAGTAAAGTACTGTAAGTACGTACTAGCTACTTATACTTAATAGCTATACTAGCTATAGCTTACTAGAATTTCTAACTTTTTGTAAAAAGAAAAGAATTATTTTTAGCTATATGCTTTTACATTTTTTGTACATACTATAAGTTTTTAATATTAGTTACTTTGTACTATTAGAGTATATATATAGTAACTAGATTTTAGCCTTAGCATGTAACTGCATAAATTTTATTAATAAAAAATCTTTGTTTTAAGCATTTAAGCTAGCTTTTAAAATAAGCTTTAATAGCAAAAAATATTAAAGTAGGCTTTAGAAGTACTAGACTAGTCCTACATAATCTAGATACTGTTTTATTAAAGCTTAATATAAAATTGCAGACTCTAGCACTATTACTACTAAGGCAGGTTGTATAAAAGGCACAAACACTATACAATATGCATAAAATGAAAGCGTAAACTAAACTAATTTAATAAAATATATAAAACTGTTATAAGTTCTCTATAAGATTATTAAATAAAAGAATTTGCTAGCTAAGTAAAGGCGCGCAGCAGATTGCACACAATGTAGTGTTATTACAAAAAAAATAAGTATGTATACAAAGCACAATTAACAAGCTTCTAAAGTGTTAGTTGTAAAACAAAAGTATATTAAGATAAAAGAGACTCTAACTGTAGAGAAAGTACAGGAATTAATTGCTAAAAGAAAAAGTAGAGAGCGTAATGCGTGCAAAGAGCATGCGCGCAAAGTGCGCGGCGTAAAGCACTACAGATGTTATAGTAAAAAAAGACATAACTCCCGCACTTATAGAGTAGAAATAGAGGATTCTAGGGATAGTAATTAGTCTAAAAAATAAATTAGCTTATTACAGTTTTTACAAAACTGTGTTGCGTATACGCGGTAGTTGTGCGCAGGTGGCGCGCTAGTTTAGTGTTAGCAACTTGCTTAGGTTAGCGACTCGCTTGTGAAACACGTTAAATCTTTTTAATATAACTTTAAAATTAAAGAGTAAAAGGCCTATAGCCTTAAAAGCCTTTAGAATTGTTATTTCTTTAAAAGAGGCCTGCTAGGCTTAGTAGAAGAGGTAAAAGAAATCCCTCTTACTTATTAAGGTAAGGCCCTAGTTTCTCTATAGAAATCTAGATATCTTAGCCTAGTAAGCTAATAAGAGAGGCTTGAATAGAGCAATATTAAAAGGCTGCAGCGTATAAGTTAAATAAAAAGAATAAACTGCAAGAAGAATCTTGTTTTAATTAATAGTACTTAATAAAATTTATAGTAAAGTAAGATTTATAGCTGTCTAAAATAAGTAATTAATAAGAAAATTAAGCTTTTGCTTTAGTTTTATAATTAAACACCTGTTTAAGCTACGTAAAACTAATATTGTTAACTGTCTAGCTAAAAGGCAATAAAGTAATCTAAAGTTAATAAGTTTTCAAATTAAAAGCTTATAACTAAGTATTTTGTATTAATTTTAAAATTAATTAATATATAAAAGTAGGCGCTAAGTATAATCTATTAGTGTAAATATAGGCTAGTAGTGTTATTTACTCTTGTAAGCTATCCTAAATAATACTTCTTCTTTTTTCCTGCTTATATAAAGGCCTACTAAAGATCCTTTTAAATCTTTCTAGAATACTTAAGAAGGAAGCCCTTCTTATTTATATTGTATATATAACGCGCTTTAACGTAGTACTGCTTAATTTTCTTGCGTAAGAGATTAAAGTATAGGCTGTACTTCCTTTTAGAATTAGCTTTGTGGCAATTATTATTTAGGCCTGTTGTCTATCTTAAAAAAAGCTTATTAAGGTACTAGTGGAGGATAAAGCAATTAACCTAGTGTACTCTAACCTCTCTCTGCGCAATCTGTAAAGCAAAATTTTATATTATAGCTTAGGTAAGTGCAAGGCCTTGCAGAGTAAGTTGCTTAAGATATTGTAGGAGCTTCTGCTCTTGTTGTAGGTGAATAGCTTAGCGGTTCTTGTAGTAAGTAGCGCGCAAGGTTAAGAGGCCTTAGTGTCTTTTAAATAGCGCTACGCGGCTATAACTGTACTGTTTTGCAATTTGGCAATAGCTAAATTGTTTTCTATGTTCGCGCGATTTAATTGCTGCAATTACAGCCTTAATCGGAGTTATATTAGTAGAGTTATCGCGTGTTAAGTTAAGGTGCTGTTTTGTTAGGGTGGCACTGTATAATAGTGGTGGCCGCTATAACCGCCTACCTCGGTACCCTAATAAGCTCATTTTAGGATAGACAACAGGCATAGATAATAACTGCCATAAGGTTATTATAGAAGGAAGTACAGCCTATACTTTAATCTCTTACGCAAGAAAATTAAGCAGTACTACATTAAAGCGCGTTATATATATAATATAGATAAGAAGGGCTTACATCTTAAGTATTCTAGAAAGATTTAAGAGAATCTTTAGTAGGCCTTTAAATAAGCAAAAAAAAAAAAGAAGTAGTATTGAAAATAGCTTGCAAGAGTAAATAATACTACTAGCCTGTATTTATAGATCTTACTTAGCGCCTACCCTTATATATTAAATTACTTTAAGATTAATACAGAGCACTTAGTTATAAGCTCTTAATTTTAAAACTTATTAAGTTTAAATTACTTAATTGCTTTTTAGCTAAATAATTAATAATATTAGTTTTATGTAGCTTAAACAAGTGTTAAATTGTAATATTAAGATAACAGCTTAATTTTCTTATTAATTACTTATTTTAGATAGCTATAGATCTTACTTTACTATAAATTTTATTAAGTACTTTAATTAGAACAAGATTCTTCTTACAGTTTATTCTTTTTATTTAACTTATATGCTGCAGCCTTTTAATATTGCTCTATTCAAGCCTCTCTTATTAGCTTACTAGGCTAAGATATCTAGATTTCTAGAGAGGAACTAGGGCCTTACCTTAATAAGTAAGAGGGATTTCACAATTCTAAAGGCTTTTAAGGCTACAGGGCTTTTACTCTTTAATTTTAAAGTTATATTAAAAAGATTTAGTATTAAAAGGTTTTTAAGTAATAGTAAGTTCTTAAGCTTAAGTGCTATAAACTAGAGAAAAGTTAAACGCCTACTACGCAAGGTAGTAGAAAATTAAAGTATTAAACAAGCTTAAAGGCTAAGCTAAGTTTATTACCTAATCTTAACTTAAAAGACTTTTCTTAAGCATAAAGTTAAGGGCCTACGCAGGGCTTTGACTAATAAAAAGACGTGCAGGAAATAAGGTAGGCCTCTTCTACTCTAAAAGCCTAAGAAGTACTAAGGTAGAGTTGTAGTCTAGTCTCTAAGGAAGGTAAATAAGACATGTAATTGCTAACAACTCTAGAAGCATAAAAAAGAGTAGGTATAACACTAAAAAGCTAAAATAAATAAGTATTGTAAAAAGACAAGGCACAAAAAGGCAAAAAAAAAATAAGTTCATAGGCAAAGGCTGTAGCTTAATTAGTAAGGAAGAAAAACAAGGCTAGGAAGGCTGCTAAACAAGCCTCTAGGGCAGCTGCTCGCAGGGCTGCAAAACAACTCTAATAATTTATAAAAACTTCTTAAAAGAGTAAAAGAAGCAGCCTTAAGGCTTTTAAAAAGGATACTTAAAAAAAAGCCTATTGTAAGCTCTACAAGTAGTAGAGAGCCTTAAGGTAGTGTTACAGCTTAACTAGCAACTATCTTGTGCACAAGGCGCGCGATTAAAACTCTAACTTAATTTCTATAGCTATATATATTATTTAAGCCTTCTGAATCTCACTACTAAAATATCTTGTAATAGTAGCTATTGTGTAAGGCTGTAGAACCTTAAGTTTAGTGGTGGTTTTAGTGTTTAAACCGCGCGTTACGCCGTTATGCGCGTTACGCCGTCTATCTCGGTACTGTGTCTGTGCGCGTTTTGGCCATGTTCAAGTTTTGTCCACCCTAACAACATAAAGATTTTAGAAAAATAAGGCTGTAAAGCCACTACTAATAGCTAGTATCGCAAGATTCTGTAGAGTTGTAGTATATATATTATTGCGATTAATTTGTACTACTTGTTTTTACTTAGTAAGGTAACGTTGCGCCCGCAGCAGGTAGTGCGCACTAAGGCAGCTAGTACAGCTACCTTAGCTTTAACATAAGATAAATTAACAATAACACGTTTTTAACGCTTCTGCTTTAAAGTAGAGGCTTGTAAGGCTTTGCGCTTACCCTTTTAAGATAGTTGTATAGCTTTTTAAGTGTTGCAAGCTAATTTCTAACACTCTGTTTCAGCAGCCTTTTTAGCTTTCTCTTTCTGCCTTACTTTCTTAAGCCTCTCCCTCTTAACACGCCTTTTCTCAGCTTGTTAAGCTTTATATAATTCATGTTGGAGTATTAACACTCGGTTGAACACGCGGATCATCTAGTTGATCAGGTGATCCTGGTAAGCTGCTGCACGTGACGGCCCAGCTAGCGTCTATGTAAGCGGGCCAGATCGTCCTATGTCTCTTTAGTAGTTATTAGACACTTTCTTGTAGTCTTAGTAATCTATACATTTATTTTACTCTACCTAATTAATCTTAGTTGCCTCTTCTTAGCTTCTACAGTTATAAGCCCGGACGCTTAATTGTAGTATTAATTCCCACTGCGCAATTAGCAAGCTAGAAGGTTAACTGTTTAATTAGTACTTTACTCTCTTCTATTTATTCTCCTACAGCTTAGCCAGCAGATCGCTGCAGCTGCTGTATCTCTTTTCTATTCATTATATAATTAACCTTCTACTAATCTATTCTGCAACCTACAGTCTACTGTTATCTAAGACATCTACTTACTAACTAATCAACCCGCGCACACCTTAACAATTACCTATGTTGTAATCCTACAAGCATCTTACTAAGATAGGTCTCTCTAATATACTGCTTGTTTCCTTAGGGGTAATCCTTAAGGCCTAAGTAGGCTAGCTAACCTAGTTTGCTCTATTAAAACTGCACTGCTTAAGAAGAGCATTTTAGATTAAGTTAATCTTAACCTCGTAGACGTGCGCTTAATAGATTACTAAGAGCCTTAGTATCTAGAGTTGCCTAAAGATATTAAAAAGCCTGTTGCTTTAATAATTAAAGCAAGTGCACAAAAACAAGAGGATTATAAAATTGCTTAACGCAAATACAAGGCTTAAGTTCTTAATACTAAGTATAAAAAAATAATTATAGTAAGCTAGTTAATAAGTATTAAGTATAGACTGCTTAGTAAATAAGGGAAGTTGCTATAATTACTAATATTAAAGATTAAATTATCAAAACTGTCTATCTTAACCTGCTGTTAAACGCATTAATAAGCATAACTACTTAAAACTAAACTAGTCTTTAAGCCTTAGTAAAGTTTCTTAAGAAGGATCTAGCTTCTATAAATTGATTTTCTTAGTATCTAATTAGAGCGCAATATAGATTCTACCTAGATAAGGGTTACTAAAGACAAATAAGTTCTAAGCGTTAGTTTACTAAGTAGCAGCTTCTGTATTAACAAGCAACAATTTACTTAATTTCTTAAGTTGTTATGCTGTTAGCAATTACTAATTTCTTAGAAGCTTTAGGCACTAAGATTGCACTAGGCTAGTTGTGTAAGAAATGCAATAAGCAGGCATAAGCAATAGTGTTTAGTAGAGCTTTTTTAACTCTTAATAATTTAGGAAAGATTTTTAGTGTTTTGATACAGGATTAGATAATTAGATCTTTAAAAGAAGAAGTATACGCAGTGTTCTAAATTAGATCTAGATTAAAGACAGCTTAATAATAAATAAATAATTTAAAGTTAAACAAGAGCAGTAAGTAATTAAACACTTATTCTTGCAAGCTAAGTAACAAATTAAATTATAAGTACTCTTAAACACTGCGTAACTGCTTTTAACTTTAACATGCTATTACTAGATAATACCTTTAGAGCAGGATACTAATTAAATTATTAGAAGATAATTAAAAGAGAGTCCTTAAGCGATATAACGCTAACAAATAGGCAACTTTTTGTACCTAGATTAAGAAGAAAGGTTAGAAGGCTAGCACTAGTAGATTGGCTACTAAACTAAGTAGAGCATACCCTAGCTTATTAGTTTTAGCAATAATTAAATTAAGATACTCTATTAAAGAAATTAGTCTAAACGTGTTTAGCGTAGCTTTTACTTTTTATACTTTGTCTCTTTGCACGATTATAGATAGTAGAGTAGCAGTCTACTTAGTTAACAGCATAGATTATCTAGTCCTAAGCACTTATCGCGAAACTAATAAGAATAATACTGTTAAGGTAGGGCTTAATCTATTCTAGTTGCTAGAATAAGAAACAGGCTGCTTAAGAACGTCCTTTATAGCGAGGCTAGCCTTAGGACAGCTAATTTTCTGCTTAATAACGTTAAGCTTGTACTAGGCTTCTACGTTAACATCGTCTATAAGGCACGGCTTAAGTAATTAGGAATCTAGTACTTAGGATATAATTATACTATACGTTTAAAAACGCCTAAAAAGAACGTTGTATTAATTAACCTAAAGTATTACTTTAATATTTTATTTATTAAATATAAGCAACTTAACTGTTACACTGCTTAGCTACTGCTTATAAACGCTTTAGCACAATTAAAGAAACCTTAGTCGCGTACTAGTAATAAGGATTTATAGCATTAATAATTAGGATATATAAGATAAAAAGCTATTAAAGCTCTAGTCTACTTAGCGCAAAATGTTAAAATTACTAGCAAAAAGCTGTTAAAATGCAAATATTACGCAACAGCTTATGCATTGCAAGGAACTTTATAGTAACTAACTAAAAAATAACTATAACTTGTTTCTAAGATTTTATAAAATCTGTTTAATTTTCTAACTAGTAAACTGCTAAAGAAATAGACACTAATTATTGAAGAAGATAGCTTAGGCAAGCTGTACAACTATAAAATCTAGTTAAAGATACTAAGTAATATTATACTTGTAATTAATGGCTTTATAGCAAGGATTAAGAGGCAATATTAGCAGAAAATTGTAGAAATTTATTAGAATAACAACACTGCTACACTGCCTTAGAGAGAGCAATTAAGATATAAAGAATAGGCAATAGAGAAAGAGATTATAATTAAAACGCTACTGCTATATACTTATAAGCCTAACAGCTTAGCAGAAAGAGCTAGCTAAGAGCTAATTATAAAGTTAATTAAGATGTGCATAAGTGCAAATCTACTAGCTAAGCTTTAGCTAGTAATTATAGATGCAGCGGCTTACCTGCATAAAATAAGCCCTTCTAAGATCTATAGCTTTTTATCTTCTAACTAGGTGCTTAAAGAATTGTTTAAGAAATATTTCTAATACTATTAACTTCTTAAGATTAGAAATTAGACTACTAATTTATGCTTAGACTAGAGAAGATTTTACGTGTACGGCTGCTGAGCCTATCTATTAAGTAGAGACAAGGCAGCTAAACGTAATTATCAAAGATTTAAAAGTAATCTTTAAGGCTATATTAGTTATTTAGTTAGTTATTAAGCATCTAATATATACTATACAAAAATACTAACCCTAAATTAGGTAATTACTACCTGTAAAAAATGGCAGGAAAAAGCTACTAAACGATTAAGCAATTAAAATTGTGAAAATCTTTAATAATAGTAAGCAAGTTAATCTAAAAAAAAGCTTGCAAGTCCTTCTAGCCTTTGAAAGTAGAGTATATTAGAAAACTTAGCTAACTACTAAAAACGTTAAGATTAATCTGTCTACTATCTTAAGCAGTAAAAAAGGCCTGCCCACTAAATATAAGAGTAGATTAGAAGAAGCTAAGCAAATAGAGCACAAGGCTAGTGCACTATTAAGAATTTACTTAAATTAGCAGTAAGATACTAGTCTTACTACCTTAGAACTAACTTCTAAACTAAAGACTTTAAGGAGCGACAACGCAATTAATTGCAGGGTGTTTAACAGTTGAATAGCGCTGCGCTCGCCTAGAAGAGCTAACATTTTGATATCTAGGGGCTTAGGGCCTTTTAATTTAAATAAGCCTAATAACTTGTTACTAGTCTAACAGTCTGTGCTTAAAGACTCTAACACGCTAGCTTATTATAATAAGACTTTTGCTTAGAGCAAGCAAGTTGCAGAGCGTAAATTATTTTGTAAGGCAAGATCTTAAGCCTAGGCTGGTAAAAATGCTGACAGTTGGGTCTGACTAATCAGAACACTAAAACCTTCGCACCTGCGCATCGCTGCGAGTTTTGGAGATATTGAGCTAAGAATTTGACAACCTATTGATTACGGCAAATTTTACCTTATCTACACATTTCACGTATATATCTCTTGTGGAGAACAAGGAGCTGGTAACAGTGGTTTAGGAGAACCAAATAGTTAATTCTAATTCTGCCTTTCTAACTAAGTCTAAGACGTGCTATTTGCTAAGCTTAGGTATAAGCTTATAAGTTTAGCGTAGATATTCTAACGTGTGGTTAGCTAGCGCGCGCTTAGCGCGTAAGCTAATAGGCGCCTAAGCTTAGGCCTAAAAAGGCCTTAAGCCTTAAAGTTAGTACGTTATAAATGTAACACACCCCTTAAGTAACTAAGACCTTAGTTACCTATGTAGAGCTTTATGTAGTCTTAGCGCACTACGTAATACGTTGCGCACGTGTATACGTGCGGCTTAGCATAAAGCGCAATAATAATAATAACAAATTTTTAAGCTTTTTAAGCTTAGTATCTAATACTACTATAGCTATTATAAGTATTACTTAGAAACTTGCCTAAATTTTTTAAAAGTAATACTAATTGCTTTTATAAGTGTTACTATATTTTTATATAGCTTTTTAGGCTACTATGCGCTACTTTATACTTTTACGCAGCTTTTAGCTTTGTTTTAACATTTTTTTTATTTAGTTACTAACTTTATATAAAAGTTAAAACTATAAAAAGCTACTACTGCCTATGCTGATGCCTATACTACTACCTACGCGCCGCTGCTGTCGCTCTTGCCTACACCCTACTATATTTTTACATAGCTTTTTAGGCTACTATGCGCTACTTTATACTTTTACGCAGCTTTTAGCTTTGTTTTAACATTTTTTTTATTTCGTTACTAACTTTATATAAAAGTTAAAACTATAAAAAGCTACTACTGCCTATGCTGCTGCCTATACTACTACCTACGCGCCGCTGCTGTCGCTCTTGCCTACGCCCTTGCCGCCGCCGTCGCCGCCTACTCTAGTAGCGCAGCTGCTCCTAAAACGTGCTTTTTATATAAAGTTAACTAGTACTACTTTAAGTATAGCACTAGCCTACACGTTTAGAAAGCGTGTAGGCAAAGTTAAAACTTTAGTTAAAACTACTTATAAGGGTAAGACCTTAGTAGTAACTCTTAGGCGCTAAGGTAAACTTAGTATATATTATAACATGCTTTATTTTAAATGCGTTAAAAGCGCTTTATTTAGCAGCTCTAATAAAGCTTATTAAAATAAAGCTTTAGGCTTTAAAATGCGCTACTAGTAGTACTTTAATAGAAAGACTTACAAAGTTTTACATATATTTTTTTTTAAATTTTAAGCTTTTACTAATAATTAAAGTTTTTAAATTACTATTTTTTTAGCTAAAAAGATTTTTACTAAGCTTTAAAAAAATGCGCTGTTGTAAGCTTTTTTTTAATTTTTTTATAAGTTTTTTATACTAATAAATTGCAAAGTAAGTAGGCTAAAAAGCTTATAAGCTACTATCTGCGTTCTTTTAGAGAAAGCAGCTAAGAAAAAGAAGTTTAAAGAGGGCCTTAAGGGTAAGGTAAAGGAAGAAGAGAAGAGTTAAAATAACTAAGAAAAGCCTACTAGTCCTTCTAATAGTCTCCTTACGCGTTGTCTACGCGCTAAATAGCTGTTAGATAAGCTAGTTAACTTTCTAGTTACTTAAAAACCTATTAAGAGGGGGTTACTTTTTTAGAATTCTCTAAGTTTTCTAAGAGTAGAGGGCTAATCTACCTTAATAATTAAACTTTTTTTTTTATACATTTTTTTTTTGTAATTTTTTATAAGATATGTGTTTTATATTAAGAAGCTTCTTAAAGTGCTTAAGCTTTTATTTTAAAAAGTACTTAGTAAGTTTATTAGCTAGTATCTTAGCTGTTAGTAAATATTTAATCTAAAACAAGCCTTTAGCGTACTTCTAGCAGAGCTATATATTTTATATATTAATATAATAGAGCTTAGTAGTTATTTTTTCTTACTTTTTAATAACTAGGCGTATAGTTTATTAGTTGTTACAAAAAATCCTCTAAGCTTCTAAAACTATAAGCTTAAGCTCTTTAAATAGTTTTTTAAGTGCTATAGATTTTTTTGCTATATACTTTAATGCAAAAAGCTTAGCTTTTATTATTAAAGTTGTTACTATAGCTTAATAGACTACTTTCTAAACAATTAGCTTTTTAAAGAGTATAATAATATAGCCTTAAGAAAATTAATAAGTCTCTAAATTATTTATAAAAAACGCGTCTTTATATATAGTAAGCTTTTTATTATTATTATTGCTGTATGTAATCTCTTTATGCCTTATATAGTAGAAGTATTATATAAAATAATCTACAGCCTTTATGTAAGCATTTAAAGAGTTAGTAAGAAAGTAAAAGAACTTAGAAACTACGTAGGTAGTGTTAAGACGCAGTATAATAGCTGTATATAGCGCGCTACTAACGCGCATTTAGTGGGCCTTAATTTAAGGCTTTAGGGCCTCTCTAGGATTTTTAAATAGCTTCTTTAAGAGTAGAGAAGTTGTTAGGAACTTGCTAAAGGCGTTTAAAATATATTTTTTTATCACTTTATTAATATAGGTGTTGTATAGTAGTAATATTATGCACTTTTTATAATTTTTTACAATTCTTATCTCTAGAAACTAGCTTACCTTTCCTCTATTTTAAACTTTGTAAATATTTTTAATTAATTTAAAGAGCTTATAAGCTCTTATTTAGTAAAATTAGTAATTTATAAAAAGAATATTGTTTATATAGAATATTAGAAAAAGCGCGCAGTCCTTAGTATAAAAAAAATAAGGCTTTTTAGCTAAGGCTTATAGGCTAAGCTTTTTTAGAGTATTTAAAAACTTATTATACTACAATAATAGCAAGTCTTATAAGCTGTATAAAGCTTTTTTAAGCTTTATATACTTTTTTAGGCACTTATAACTGTCTAGTAGGTTATATAGAACTATTGTTTCTTTACTAATATTAGTATTAAGAAACGCGCCTACTACGTTAAGCTACTAAATTTTTATATTAAATTTAGCTATAATTGCTATTAATAAGTAAATACCTATTTAAAAAGGAAAGGCCTATAGTTCTCTAAAGTCTCTTCTTCTATTTAGGTACTTTTTAAAAGTAAAGTATTAATTTCTTTTTAAGCAGCCTATTTAAATAAAGTTCTATATTAGTAGTTTTAGAAGTTCTTTTATTTATTTAGAAGCTTTAGAAAATTATCAAAGTAAGTTTAAAGTTAACTATCTTTTCTAAGAGCTACTGCTATTATAGCGTAGACTATAATTAGCTTTTAATTCTTTTTAAAGCTAACAAAGTAGTGCTTTAAGCTTAAGTGCCTTTAAGAAGTTATAAAGCAGGCAGTGTATACTTATATTCTCTATATTAGAACTGTATTAGTTTTTATTTTTAGCCTTAAGAAGCTCCTTGTAAAAAGGTCTTTATACCTTCTTTTTATAAAGTTTTTTTGCTAGAAAATCTTAAGGGACTTTAGCTAGTACTATAAGATTCTTAGTACTATACTAAGCCTCTTTAGAAGCGTTTTTTGCTCTTTTTAAAGACTATAAAAGTCTCCACGCGTCTATTAAGCTTAATCTACTAGTTGTTTACAATTTCTAGAAGCTAAGTAGCTTATTACTGCTACTTATAGCCCTTTTAGCTAAGGTGCCTTGCTTTAGTATTTACGCTCTTAAAGAAAAAGGCGCTAGTGTTGCCTTAGGCGTTAGTAGCTATCTTAAAGGACTTTTCTACCCTACATAAATTCTCTAAAAAGCGTTAGCCTAACGTTTTTTACGTGCTTTTAGTATACTGCCTATTAAAAACTATAGCAGGCCTTTTATAGTTTTATTATTAGCTAATTACTTATTAGCTTTAAAGCCTCTTATATTATTGCTACTACTTAACTAAGACTTATAAGTTGCTTAAGTATTTTTTTAGCCTTACTAATTTTGTTGTTATTAATAGTGTATACTATAAGAACTGCGTCCTACTTTAGTAGCTTATAAGCTAGTTTTTTATAGTGGCGTATATACTACTCTAATTTAGTTTTATATTTATTATAAAGCTCTTAAGAGGCTCTAGTTTATAGTACTTAAAGTACCTTCTACTTTATAATTTAAGAAGCTTACTTAGTAAGCGTAAACTATGCGCGTAAAATTAGCTTATATTATAAAGCTATACTATAGCCTTAATAATTTCTAGCTAGAGTTTCTTAAGCAGATTTACACTTACTTTTATTTTAATTAACTTAGTTATTATTTCTTGTCCTGCTTATTTAGTAGCTCTATTTAGTTTATATGTATGTAGTAAAGAAAGCTTAATGATAACACTGCGTTTCTTATACTATATTTAGTATTATAATATACTATGCTAAAAGAGCATTAAAAAATTATTATTTTATGTAATTTTAACTATCTAGAGCTTGTAATAAGCTTTAATAAAAGCTTTAAAATAGTAAAAGGCTTTTATAATTTTTAAAACAAATTTAGCTTATAAGATGTACACATAGAGCTTGCTACTAAGAGTATTTTTAATAACTTATATTTATTGTTCTCTTAAATAACCTTAAGGCATATTAAATAATTCCTATAAGATCCTCTAGTATAGTTAAAAAAAGAGCTCTTTTAGTCTTTTTAAGATAACTTATTTAGTATAAGTTAAAGTATAGTGCTTATAATTTATACGTGTTATTTTTTTAATTTGCACTTTTTAAGCTGCGCTAATAAGTACTTCTAGTGCTTTTAAACTTAAATGCTCTACTTTAGTATACTAAAAGTCTTTTAAGTTACTTCTTAAATAAGTTTTTTATAAGTTTCTAATAAAAAGTATTATATTTATAATAATCTTTAAATAAGAAAATAAAAGCTTATATTTAAAAGATAAGAGGTTAAAACAACGTTTAAGCTATACTAGTATAATATTTTTACTAAGTGTACTTTAGCAAAGTATGTTGTCTAGGCTTAAGTACTAAACTTTTTTTCTATATAGGCAAGCTTCTAAGATAATATTAAAATAAAAACTTTTAACAACTGCTATATTTATAAAAGTAAAGTTCTTAGTCTTATTACTATATGTTTTATTTAAAACTTAGTAGAGAATATAAGTTCCTTAACTACTAATAGGAAAGGCCTAAGTGCCTACTTTTACTGTCTTTACCTCCCTTGTAGGTACAAAAGAGCCTAGTATAAGTAGTTCCTTGCTGTTTACTAAGTATAACGCGGCTCTACTATTAAGTATAGTGCTCTCTAATAGTATGTAAGTATTATAATTACTAGTGTAGTATATACCTAAGCTTTTATCTTTTTTAAAAAGCGCTAAGTTAATTAATAATATAACAATACTACTTAAAAAAGTCTTTAACTTACTTTTTTTTTCTAAGAAAGCTTATGTTCTACTTTAACTAGTTTATTTTTAAGTTTTTTAAACTAGTTAGTATATAGGCGTTTTTAAATCTTTTTAGCTTTCTTTTTACTAATATTATATTAAACTTTAGCATAAGCTTTAATTGCTGCTAAAAGTATATAGCATTTTATAAAATTCTAGTAGTACTTACATTCTTTATTATCTTTATATAAGCACTTGTAGTTAACTTTTTAAGCTATGCCTTTATTACTTTAATTTTTATAAGTTTTTAAGTTTTTTAAAGTAGTAATAGCTTTTCTTATTAATTTAGCTAAGCTTAGTATACTAAATAAGTACTAATAAAGCATTTTTAAGAATACTTAACTAGTTTAGTTAAGGTTTAGATAATTTTTTCTAAGCGTTTACTACTATTAGTAGAGTGTTTTTGTTATATTAGCCTAGTTAGAAGCGTATTTAGCTTTTACAGCGTCTAAAAAGTTAAATATAGTAAGCGCGCTGTCTACTTTAAAAATTTTTAGCTTTTTAGCTTTTAGTTAGCTTATTTACTATTTATTATACTAAGCTTTTAGTTCTATAGTACTAAGTTTTGCTTTTTTAAGGCTTACTTAGTACTCCTAGTATATTACTATTTAGTTAACAGCGTCTATTAACACTAGTTTAAGTTATAGTTATTTAATAAGCTTATTAAGCGTTTAACTAGTACTATCTACAAGTTTAATTATAATTAGAGCTAGTAGCTGTTTATTAATAGGTACGTAGACTTAATTTTCAATATACTAAAAAGTATATATATTTATAGCCTAGTCTATATACCTTACGTAGTATTTATTAAGTTTTCTATTATAAGCTTTAAGTTTTCTTTAAAATAAGTTTTTTGTAGGCGCTAAAAGCCTTAAAGGTAGCCTTATTAATATATTAATAGTTATAATAATATTTAAGTTAATATATTTTTTAACTTTTTTAAATTTAGCATTAAACTTTAGCTAAATATACTAGTAAGTCTAAGTTGCGTAGCCTATAAGGCGCGCTAAGTTAGTAATTTAAAAAAAGTTACTTACTATTATTTTACGTGTAATTAGTTAGTAAGTTAAGAAGTATAGACTAAGTTTTTTAAATAAATTAGAGGGTCTAAACTACTACTAGCGTACTCTAGGTTGCGCAAGGAGAATCTAAACTATAATTTAAAGTGCTAGGCTTATAACTATAAAAAATAAGAAGCTAGTAATAGTAGTTTAGGAGAACTAAATAGTTAATTCTAATTCTGCCTTTCTAACTAAGTCTAAGACGTGCCATTTATATAGACCTAGCCTAGAAAGGCTACTATTAAACTTAGAGGAGTTTAACACGTATCCTGCCGAGCTTAGGTGTAAGCTTATAAGTTTAGCGTAAATATTCTAACGTGCGGTCAGCTAGCGCGCGCTTAGCGCGTAAGCTGACAGGCGCCTAGGCTTAGGCCCAAGGAGGCCTTGGGCCTTAAGGTTGGTACGTTATAGATGCGACATCTCTTGTATTCGTGGCTATGCGGAGGTGCGAAGGTTTTGGTGTTCTGATTAGTCAGACCCAACTGTCAGCATTTTTACTAGCCTACTCGGAAGTTAAGCCTTAAATAGCAGACAGAGTAGGCAATTACAAGTTTAACCTCTACTTACTAAACATAGTGCTAGAATTGCTAGCTAAAGCCTCAATTAGCTTACAGATCGTTATCTTCTAATACACAAGCTAGGCAGCGGGTCTAAGTGTAAAGACTCAACTTAACATTCTAACAATTAACTAAAATGTAAAAGTACAGGTAGTGTTAACGCATTAATTGCAGATTATAAGAATCTATTATAAGTTAATTTCTGTAATACCTACCTGCTAGGTATTTAAGTAACCTAGGAAGACTAAGCAAGCTACAGAACTCTTGAATATATAGTTATAGTAGCTTTGCTTACTAAGCAAAAACTAAATATAAGAAATGCTTAACTACATCGCAAAAATCTACTTAAACTACTAAGATTACAAAAGCAATTTCTTTAGTATATAACAAGAGCTATGTTTAAAGATACTTAGAGAAAAGTGTTTAATTAGTTAAGTAAGAATATGACTTAGGCTAAGATTTTGAGAAAAGAAGCATATAATAAACTAATACCTTTAAAATAGATTTAAACTTACAAGTTTAATTAAAATAGCTTCTTTTTTTAAATACAGGGCGCAGATTGTTGTAGAAAGTAATCTCTAAAAAAAAGACTTAATTAATTTAACATATGCTGCTACGTTAGCAGCTAAGTCCTTCTAAGCAGCAATAGCTATTGCCGCTAAGAATAATCTAAAGATTAGACAATATAATGTTGTAAGAGCATTCCTTAATACATTAATTATAGCAGATAACCTAGTAATTTATAAAATGCTAAATAGCTTTGAGAAGCTTAAAAAGTGTATATAGCTTAACCGCGCAGTTTATAAATTGCGACACTTGCCACTATTGTAGTATCAGGAGTTCTTAGAATTACTAAAAGAGATTAAACTAACAACTTTACTAGACGAACCCTGCTTGTTCTTTAATAAAAAAAAGAAGGATCTTAGTTTTAATTTATATAGATAATATCCTACTGCTCTTTACAAAAGATTATAAGCAAAGAGCGTTAGATTATTAGTTAAAGATTATAGACAAGTACAAGATACAAGAGTTAAGATAAGTTAAATAGTTTCTTAGTATCTAGAAACTTAGAGATTACAAGAAGCAAACAATTACACTTGTGCACAATAAATATATTAACAAAATCGTAAAGAAGTTTAAGCTAGAGGATAGCAGCTTTCTAAAGACTTTACTGCTGTTAAAAGAGCTAATCAAGAACACTAACAAAGTAACTAAACAAGAGATTAAAGCCTACTAAAAAAGAATTAAATTAGTGCTGTACCCAGCTATTATGCTGCAACTAAATGTTAATTACTTAATTTTAAACCTCTTACGCTTCCTTACAAACCCTATTAATAAGTATATATAAGCTGTAGAACGGGTGATTATGTACCTCTATTGGACAAGATAAAATGCAATCTAATTTAGGAACTACAATAGCCTAGACCTAATAATCGCAGGCGATGCTTTCTTTGCAGATATTTAGGCAACTTATTAATTGTTCTATAAATACATAGCTATTCTATTTAGTAGTCCTGTCGGAGCTGAGAAGAGGCAACTTAGATGAATTAGGTAGAGTGAAATAAGTGTATTAATCACTAAGTGCCACAACAAAGTGTCCAATAACTACTAAAGAGACATAAGACGATCTGGCCTGTTTATATAGGCGCTTTCGGGGCCGTCACATGCAGCAGCTTACCAGGATCACCTGATTAACAAGCTGATCCGCGTGTTATCTTAGTGTTAATACTCTAACACACCCTTAGGTTAGTAAGAACCTCTTAATTTAGGCTGTAAGCTAGGAGTTAATCCTTACTAAATTTACCATGTTAATTAAGAGGCCTCCTTATAACTATAGTCTTACTGCCTTATCTTTTATCTCCGTAATATTGCTTTAATTAAGTAAGCAGCTTAGTCCTATTGTAATATTAAAAAATTAGATAGACTCTAAAAATTGCGGAATTAGTTTGTGCGCAATTACAAAAAATACTCATTGCATTTGCCCCCCTTCTAAAACCTTTTACATTACTACAATATTAAATATTAAGTTTTCTTAATCTTTAACGCACCTCTATTATAATTAACATAGTAAGTCTTGTTATCTTACTGTTCCCTTACTAATCTGCTGCTAATTTTTTTAGTGTAGTCTAGCTCTAACAGCAATAAGCGTAAGTATTGCTTAGAGAGCTGTTTTTAAGATTGTAAGAACATTGCTAAGCATAAGCGTTATGCGCACACAAGCTTTCTTAACAATAAAATTTAGAAAGCAGCTAATAATAAAATTTAGTTGCTGCTGCTTCTAAATCTATATGCTAATTGCAAGTCTTTTAGTAGCTCTGCTTAGATATTAATTTGCTTACCTGTTAAGTTAATTCTGCTGTTAAGCCTCTATTTAAATTGTAATTAAAATAAGAGCCTAACTAAAAGTTTAAGCTAGCGCAAGAGCAAGACTGCTTAAAAACTTTAGTAAAAGTTATAGTAGCTTACTGCTTAAGCAGCGTTGCATAAACAGCAATATAACAGCAGTAATAGGCTATAAACGCCTATTTAACAGTTAATAAAGCTCAACACGCCTTTATTTACTTACAAAAAGCACTTCTAAGCTCTTTAGTAATTGCTGCTAATTTATTATAATCTTGCGTTTTTTTATGTAAGCGCTACATAAAGAAGTTGCTTAATAGTTTTTACACTAGGCGCTGCTTTAACTAAGTTTAGACTGGCAGTTAAAGTAGCACTTACTGCAGTAGTTTCTTATCTTATGTATACTCTTTTGTTAATAACAATATTGCTAATAGTTTTACAGCTATATATAAAAATAAAGATGTAAGTCTTTGATTATTTAAGCCTCTAACTTAGATTGCTAACTAGTCCTTAAGGATAGAACAATAATTAGTACTAGGCCAATAAGTACAAGCTGCTTAGTAATATTATTGCTTACTGCAAAGAGATTAATAGCGGTGTTATGTTTACAAAAAAGCCTTCTGCGCAGAAGCCTTAAGTTAAAGATTACTACGCTTAAAAGATGCTCTCTCGCAGTCTTACTACTTAGTTCCTGCTGCCTGCTTAGTAAGCTTTGATTTTAAATTAACGTTATTTATTTAGTTAAAAGCTTTATAATGCATAGCTTTATACTGCTTATGTTCCTAGTTAACCTGCAGTACAGCCTGCTTAACTGCTAGCTTATAATCTATAATAGCTGCAGCAACAACAAATTGAGTTTTAGTAATAGCAACAAAATTCTTCTTATTAATTAGCGCTTTAAGAACAGCTTGCTCGCAGAATGCTGCCTCTACTAGGTCCTTATAATTGCCCTCACGTCTACTGTCCTGATTGCTATAGATCTCAATTACAAGAGTATACTAGGGTAAGCCTTTAATTATCTCGCAACTTAATGTATAAGAGCAATAAATTAGGTTTGCGTCTTTATACTACTTGCTTTCGCACTCTAGCTATTTAAGCTAGAATAGCAAACAATGCGCTTAAGCTTGCTAAAGCTTAAAAGGCTAAGCAGGACCTGCTAATAAGGTCTAGTAAGTATAATAGTTCTTGTACTTATTAGTAAAGTTGTTCCTAGTTCTAGTTTTTAGTTTTTAATTAGATTAGCTTTTAATCTCCTGCTCTCTCTAAGCAATTAAGAGTAGACTTAGCCTAGTATATATATATTACTGCTTAATATAAATTCTTTGCTTATTAATTATTGTTGCCCTTAATTAAGTGCTTAACCTGCTAAAAATTAAGCAACCGCTTAAACTTCTTAAACTGTTGTTAAGTAAGCAGCTTAGTTAATTTATCAGCTAGCATAATTGCTGGTTCTAAGTATTTAACCTAAAATAATCCTTTAGCAAATTCCTGCTGCAACTCTATGTTTAGTATATTTACATATCTTAAACAAGTACTAATCTATTTATTCTTTTATACTATAAGCCTAATTGTTTCTTGATTGTTATACTAAACTATTTTAATATCTTCTAAACTAAGAGACAGCTTGCAAAAGAAGCGCTTAAGGGCTATAGCTTTCTTAGTAGTATGCTTAAAGGTGAGTAACTTAGCCTTAGTAGTTAAAGTAGTTACTATAGTCTACTAAGCCGCTTTCTAAAATATGAGACTACTATATAGAACAGCTATATATTTAAAAGATAATTGACAAGTTTCCTAATTATTTTCAAGGGAAGTATCGCCTATAATTGTTAAGTTTAGGCTATTGTAGTTCTTATACTAGATTACCTCCTATCCTGTCTAATTAAGGTACATAATTACTCATTTCACAGCTTCTATGTATTAATTACTAAAGTTTATAAAAAAAGTTTAAGAGCTTTATAATTAAGGAAGCAATGTCTAGTTACAATATAATAGCTGTGTACAGCACTAATTTAACTCTTTTTTAGTAAGCTTTAATCTCTTGCTTAGTTGCTTTGCTAGTGTTCTTAATTAGCTTTTTTAACAGCAGTAAAGTCTTTAAAAAGCTGCTATTCTCTAGCTTAAGCTTTTTTGTAATTTTAATAATATACATATAATACACAAGCGTAATTACTTGCTTTATATAATTTCTAAGTACTTAGATACTAAAGAACTATTTAACTAATTCTTGTTTTAATATCTTGTACTTGTTTATAATCTATAGCTAAAGATTTAACGCTTTCTGCTTATAATCTTTTACAAAGAGCACTAAGATATTATTTATATAAAATAAAACTAGAATCCTTCTTTCTAAATTAAAGAACAGATAAGGTTCCTCTAGCAAGACAATTAGTCTAATCTCTTTTAGTAATTCTAAAAACCCCTTATACTATAACAGTAGCAAATCTTAGAATTTATACAGTACGCAGTTTAGCTGTAGGCACTCTTTAGGCTTTTTATATCTATTTAGCATTTTACATATTACTAAGTTGTCTGCTGTACTTAACATATTAAAAAATGCTTCTACATTATTATATTGTCTAATCTCTAGATTATTCTTGTTAGTAGTAGCTATTGCTGCTTAGGAAGACTAAGCTGCTGACATAGCAGCATATATTAAATTAATTAAGTTTTTCTCTTAGAAATTACTTCTTACAACAACCCGCGCCTTGTATTTAAAAAAAAGGCTACTTTAATTAACTTTATAAGTCTAACTCTATTTTAAAAATTTTAGTATGTTATTTGCTTTTTCGTTTACTGTCTTTGTCTATGTCTTATTTCTACTTAACTAATTAATCTCTTTCCTACAAGCATCTTTAAAAATAGCTTTTATTAGATGCTAGAGCAATTACTTTTATAATCCTAGTAGTTTAGGTAAATTATTAGAATGCAGTTAAGTATTTTTTACGTTCAGTTTATGCTTAGTAAGCAAAGCTGCTATAACTACATAATTAAAAGTCTTTTAGCTTACTTAGTTTTTCTAGGTTGCTTAAATACCTAGCAGGTAAATATTACAGAAATTAACTTATAATAGATGTTTATAATCTAAAAAAATGCGTTAACATTATTTATGCTTTTACCCCTTAGTTAATTGTTAAAATCCTAGGTTGCATCTTCATGCTTACGCCCGCTGCTAAGCTTACGCAGTAGAAAATAACAATTCATAAGCTTATTTAGGCTTTTGCTAGCAATCCTAGCATTATATTTAGTAAGCAGAAGTTACACATATAATTGCTTACTCTGTCTGCTGTTTAAAGCCTAGGATCTTGCCTTATAAAATAATTTATAATCTGCAACTTGCTTGCTCTAAGCAAGAGTTCTATTATAACTGGCTAGCGTGTTAAAGTCTTTAGGCACAGACTTTTAGACTAGTAATAGGTTATTAAGCTTATCTAGATTAAAAGGCCCTAAGCCCCTAAATATTAATAAGTTAGCTTTTCTAGGTAAGTGCAGCACTGTTTAACTGTTCAAAACCCTGCGATTAATTGCGTTGTTGCTCTTTGTAGTCTTTAGTTTAAAAGTTAGTTCTTAAGTAGCAAAACTAGTATTTTGCTGCTAATTTAAATATATTTTTAATAGTTTACTAGCTTTGTGCTCTATTTGCTTAGAGTTTTCTAATTTACTTTTATACTTAGTTGGGCAGGCCTTCTGTACTGCTTAAGATAGTAGACGGATTATGTTTAAAGTTCTTAGTAGTTAGCTGTATTTTCTAATTTACTTTACTTTAAAAGGCTAGAAGGACTTGCAAGCTTTCTTTTAGATTAACTAGCTTACTATTATAAAAAATATTTTTAATTTTAATTGCTTAATTTTTTAGTATCTCTTTTTTACAATTCTATTTATAAAACAACTGTTTATTAAAAGTTGTATTACAGGTAGTAATTACCTAATCTAGGGTTAGTATTAATATATAAGATTTATTAGAGGCTTAATAACTAACTAAATAACTAATAAAGCCTTAAGGATTACATTTAAATCCTTAATAATTACGTCTAGCTGCCTTCTTCTTGTTTAATAGATAGGCTTAGCAGCTGTACGTGTTAAATTTTCTCTAGTCTAGGCGTAAATAAGTAGTTTAATGTTTAATCTTAAGTAGTAAATAGTATTAAAAGTATTTCTTTAACTATTCTTTAAGCATCTAGTTAAAAGAATAGTAGCTATAGATTTTAGAAGAGCTTATTCTGTGCAAGTAGGCCGCTGCATTTCTAATTACTAGATAAAGCTTAGCTAGTAAATCTGTACTTGTGTGTATTTTTAATAAACTTTATTATTAGCTCTTAGCTAGCTCTTTTTGCTAAGCTGTTAGGCTTATGTGTGTATAGCAGTAGCGCTTTAATTACAATTTCTTTCTCTTTTGCTTATTTTTAATATCTTAATTGCCCTTTTTAAGGTAGTGTAGCAGGATTGTTATTTAAATGAATTTTTTTAAATATTTTACTAATATTTCTTATTTATTCTTGCAGTAAAGCCTTAAATTACAAGCAGAATATTATTTAAGATTTTAAACTAGATTTTATAGTTGTATAGCTTGTCTAAGTAGTTTTTTTAATACTTAGTGCCTACTTTTTAAGCATCTAATTAGTTAGAAAATTAGAAAGATTCTATAATATCTAGTAAAAAAGTTAAGATAATTTTATCTTAGTTGCTATAAGATTACTTGCAAGGCATAAGCTGTTATATAATAATTATATTCTAATAGCTTCTTGCAAGTAATTTTAAAATTCTGCGCTAAGCAAACTAAAGCATTAATAGCTTATTGTCCTAAGTGTCTTAACTATTAATGCTACAGATTCTTATTACTAGTATACAACTAAGGTTTTCTTAATTGTACTATAAAGTTTATAAGCAGTAATTAGGCAGTATAACAGGTAG
This sequence comes from Alternaria gansuensis, assembly GCA_009289805.1. Lineage (NCBI taxonomy): Eukaryota > Fungi > Ascomycota > Dothideomycetes > Pleosporales > Pleosporaceae > Alternaria > Alternaria gansuensis. Next base: position 86,993 of record WBOK01000136.1, read on the forward strand.
GTTGCTTAAATTTATTAAATAATAAATTAAAGTAATACTTAAAGTTAATTAGAGCAATATTCTTTTTAATTGTTCTAAAACGTATAGTGTAATTATATCCTAAGTACTACATGCTTAATTGTTTAAGCTATGCCTTAGAGATAATGTTAATGTAGAAGCTTAGTATAAGCTTAACGTTAGTAAGTAAAAGATTAGCTGTCTTAGGGCTAGCCTTACTATACAAGACGTTTTTAAGCAGCCTATTTCTTATTTTAGTAACTAAAATAGACTAAGTACTTACTTTAATAGTATTATCCTTAGTATATTTGTATAAAGTGCCTAGAACTAAGTAATCTATGCTAATAACTAAGTAGACTACTACTTTACTATCTAGGATTATACAAAGAGACAAGGCATAAGAAGTAAAAGCTGCGCTAAACATATTTAGACTAATTGCTTTAATAAAGTCTTTTAAGTTAATTAGTGCTTAAACTAATAAGCTAAGGCATGCTCTACTTAGCTTATTAGTAGCTTACTTACTAGTGCTAGCCTTTTAAACTTTCTTCTTAATCTAAGTATAAAGAGTTACTTATTTATTAGTATATTATTGCTTAAGAACTCTTTTTTAATTCTTTTTTAATAATTTAATAAGTATCCTAATTAGAGGGCATAATCTAGTAACTGCTAATTAATGTTAAAAGTAATTATAAAGTATCTAAAAGTGCTTTTGATTTAATTTTTACTTAGCTTGCATTAATAAGCGTGTAATTACTGACTACTTTTATTTAAATTTGAGTTATCTATTAATTGTTAAGCTGTCTATAATTAAAATTTAGTTTAGAACACTGCGTGTTCTTGTCCTTTTATAGAAGTAATTAACTAATCCTGCAACAAAATACTAAAGATCTTTTTTAAATCTTTAAAAGTTAATTAAGCTTTATTAAGTACTATTGCTTGTGCTAACTTATTGCGCTTTTTATGCAACTAGTTTAGTGCAATCTTAGTGTTTAAAGCATTTAAGGAATTAGTAATTGCTAATAGTCTAACAACTTTAGGGAGCGAGTAGATTACTGCTTATTAATACTAGAGCTGCTATTTAGTAAACTAACACTTAGGGCTTATTTGTCTTTAGCAAGCCTTGTCTAGGTAGAATCTGTACTGCGCCCTAATTAAATGCTAAGTATTCTAATCTGTGGATGTTAGATCTATTTTTAAGAACTTTACTAAAGCTAAAAGACTAGTAAAGTTTTAAGTAATTATGCTTATTTATATGTTTAACAGCAGATCAGAATAGATAGTCTTACTAATTTAGTTTTTAACATTAGTAATCTTTGCAACCTTTGTTATATACCAAGTAGTCTAAACTTTATACCTTTTAACTAGCTTGCTGTAATTATCCTTCTTATACTTGGTTTTAAGGATTTAAGCTTTATATTTGCGTTAAGCAATTTCATAATTCTCTTCTAAAATAGTGAAAAGCAGCTACCTTCTAGTAATTAGTTGCAAATGTGAAAAAAAAAAAGATAATTTGTAGTTAATAAGATTAGCACGGTAGATAGATAAGCTCTAGGAGGAAAGCTCAGACTACTAAGCGATAATTAGGGTTAAAAATACTTGCTTATGTACTAAGAACCAACACTAGTTAAAACGTGTCTTACAGCAATTGCTAGCCTTTAACTAGCAATAGGATTACAGTAGAATCGCAATAGAAGTGAAACATAATACAATAGAGAATAGAAAAACACGTACGTACTGCAGCAGGAGCCTGTAATACTTTATAAAGCTAGAGCTGCTGCTTTAAATTTACTACTTTTTACTTTTTCAACAGCACTGCATGCAAACAATTTACATATAATATACTGCAATAGCATATAACCTCTGCAGCTAGCATTTCCTTATTCTAGGCTCTTTTTTTTCAAAAACAAGCAATCTTTGCTACAGTCTACTTAGCACTTAGATTAGTCTAACTTAAACTGCTTATGCAAACACCTTAATTTTTTGAGTATTTTAAAGCTTAACTACTTAGGTAGACTTTTAAGTTTAAAATTTTTTAAACAAGTCTCTTGTCTGTGGTATTCTTATATACAAAAAGAACGTTAAGCTCTAAATAAGCTAGTTGTAGAAAAAATACACAATTTCTAAAGTATTTGCTAATTTCAGAGCCGTACCTAAGATTTATTACTTTAACATTCTTTTTCTTTGTTTATTGTGCAAGGGCTAAGTACAAAGACTAGAAGTTAGCTTAGATAGCTATTATAAAACATTTAATTAGCAAGGAAGAAAAAAAAAGTATGAAAAAAAAAGTAGGCTTTTTATTGTCACGTCCATAAGTTAGCAAGCAAGGCAATAATAGTACTACTGCTTTACTTTATTTAAAAGCGCCTAGCAGTAAAGTAACAAGAATAGGCATAATAATCTGTATTAAGTTAAATAGGATTTTACGTCTTTGTTTTGCTTTTTATTATTTCTACTTAAATATGCAACATACTAATTGCGTGCTAGTAAAACTATTAAAAAGGTATCAGCTCAAAACCTGTTATTAGCAATATATTTTTTTTTACTAAAAAGGTTTTTATAAAATATATAGTTACATTAGAAAGTTGTCTTAAAAAGCTAAAGCTAAAGTAAATATTGACTAGTGTAAAACCTTATTTAAACGCTGCTTTAAACGCTAGTAGAGACTTAAGCTTAGTAATATAGTTAATATAGTAGCAGATTAAGCTCTTTGCTTTACAACTATATGCGCGCTTTAATAGTAAGAAGTAGCTGATGTTAAAAAACTGCAGTAGATAAGATAAGTAAAGTAGTATATAAAGTATATAGACTTTTTTTATAAAGCTCTTAAAACTTAAAAAAGTTGTAACTTTTATGCCTATTAAAAATAATTAAGTAATATATACTAACAACACAAGTCTTTGTATAAGTATTAATTTACTTTAGCTTCTTAACTTTAAGCTTATTATTTGTCTAGCCTTTGTTACTAACTGCAATTACCTAGTTACGTAAAATCTCTGCTTCTCTTTACTAGGCAGACAGGTAATACTAGCTAACAAAGATAAGTAATAGAAGAATTAACTAGCTAGCTACATTAATTGCAGCTATTAACGTTACCTACTTTTAGTTACTTAGTTAAATAGCCTTTAGTTTACCTCTCTCTTTAATTTTATAATAATAAGCTAAGTTATAATTTTGCTTATTAAAAAGCTAGCTTTGTTAAAGTTGTAGATGTCTTTATTATAAATGCTATACTTAGCCTTTGTCTCCTCTACAAGCTTAAACTAGAAAGTAATTAAGACTAAGTCCTTATATAAAGCTCTCTGTTTATTATATATATAATTAAAACGCGTTGTAAGACTGTTTACACGCTTAACAGAGTTACGTAGCTAGTAAATACTGACTTAGCCTACACTACGCGTAGCTAGCAGCTTATTAGCTATATTACGCACAGCTACGTATATAGGCAGAAATCTACGTTAGCTAAGCTTAAGTATATAGCTAACTACTACTTTCTTCTCTAGCTAGGTAAGCTTTTTTAAGTTAGGCTAGTAATTGCATTAAGTAGACTTGCTAGCGCGTTAGTTGCGCAGCGTTGTACAAGAGATATTAAAGCTCTAAGTAGCTACTTATTTAGACTTTATCTAACGCCTATTAAGAGATAAGAGAGTTATCTGTATATTAGCTTTAGATAAGCGTGCTAAGGCTTGTTAGTACTAAGGCATAGTTAATTTAAGCTGTAAAGGTAATTAAATTTAGTAGGGTAGACGCCTTACTAGTACAGGCAACTCGCTTGTAGAACATGGAGGACGCAGGTCATCCGACCATGGAATTAGCCGAGGTAGACCATTTCCAAGGTACCAAGAAGTTACTAAGCCAAACTGTGTTAGTGCGACTACACAGATAGCTTTTTAATTGCAATCTAAATGCAATTACAACTACTAACACCCCTCCTTCTAACTGCTACTATGCCCGGCGCTTTGTATAGATTTGTAAGTAGAAAAAAATACTAAAATGCTATTACAATGCATTTAGAAAGCTTTTTAATAATATTACAGCAGCCTTATAAGCGCTATAAACGTGCAGTTCCTCTCCTAATTCATACCCCTACTTATGAGTTTAATAAAGATAATAGGCTTATTATTAAGTTTAAAGAGTTAGTTTGCTAGTAAGAAGGACCTTGTTAACCTAGAAGTAGTAGAGGCCTAAGGGTGTCGTACGTATAAGGCGTTAAAAGCAATTAAATTGCTGTTTAAAAGCGTTTTAAAAGCGTTTTAATAGCTTTTTTATATTTTTACCCACTCTATAAAGTGCGCCTGCCTCTGTTTTGCAGGAGCCTAATAAGATATTAGTTAAAGCTTTTTAAAGACCTTATCTGATAAGTAAAAAGGAAGGCAATTGTTTGTATTGAAATTTAAATACTAAAAGAGCTAAGTAGTAGTAGCTTATATTTGCTTAACACTTTGTAGAGCTTTTAGAATACATTTCAAAGTGCATTTAGAATGCATTTAGAATGCATTTAAAATGCTTTTAACGCTAACTGTTTTTGAACTTTTTATTTTTACTGCTGTGCGGCGCTCTAAACCTAACTAAGTAAGTCTACAGGGGGAAGTTGGGCTGACATGACCATTGAACTTTTGTCTTTCCGTTTTAGGTGGGTTCCGATGAGTCCGACGCTAATCTGGTCGGCTGACATGCGAACACCAAATTTAGGCAGCTTATGTTTTCAAACTAATAATGTATGTTAAATCTAGATAGCACATTAATATTAGCTATGTGCGATTGAACATAGACTGACATTCTTAGCACCTAGCCACTCTAATATAAACACCCTAAAAAGGCCACATTACGCGTTCGTATATGTTCAACTTTTTCAATGAATGGGCAGTTAAATTGCTTTTCTTATTCTTAGTGATACAAAGGTAGGCATCCTTGCTAACAATAGTTATAGACACAGAGCTAGGGCTTGTAAAGTACAGAGAAGGAAATACTAGTCCAGAGGGTCTCCACTTCGCACCATTCGTTCTCCGCCTGGAAGTAAAACTCTGAAACATCGTTGTTAACCCGAACAATGCTTGAGCCAGAGCGACTCAGAATTTGAAAACGCCCATGGTCATTGGTCGTCGCCGGGCGGAGAATAACCTCATAACCTTTTCCGTCACATTTGAAGAAATTCCTCCCATTTGGTACGGAGCAAGAATTGCTTTCGGCGTCTTTAGCATGCTCTGGTGGCGGGACTTGGTTGCATTTATTTGCAGTTTGAGTTGCAATCGCGCCTGTGGATGCGAGAAGAATAAGAAGTAGATTCATGTTGATATCTTGATGGAGGTTTGGTGTTAGACAAAAATAAGCAGAGATTGAGTGGTTACAGTGTCTGGAAAACGGAGTGACATACTGATATATATATAGTTCTTTTTTAGCTTACTATTCTAGAATTATGACAAAGTGCGTAAGAAGAAAATTTGTTTACATTAGCTTTTGTTATTTGCTTAAATTGGGTCTTAAGTAATACCTAATCTCTATACGTAATAAAATTTCGCTCTGTAACTACTATACTATAAAAGTCTTGCTAAGTATAAGCTAGTTTTAAGTTAGTTTACGTTTAACGTAGCCTTAGACTGCAGCTTACGTTAGACTGCAGCTTACGTTAGACTGCAGCTTACGTTAGACTGCAGCTTAAATTTAACTGCTGCTTATGTTAGACTGCTGCTTATGTTAGATTGCTGCTTATGTAAGACTGCTGCTTAAGTCAGAGGACACGTTACGGTAAATAGATTTTCTTTTTAAGGTTTTAAACGTAGTAGTAACATCTAAATTTGATATCGATTCGACAAGCGTTGGTTTCGGCCTTTTAAGACAACTTTTTGACGTATCTTCATATTTCTGTTAACAACTTCTTAGAATTCAAAAGATCCGTCGCTGAATATAGATATCTAGGCTCACGCCTTTGTTTAGCTAGCACGCATTGAGGGTGTTGTATGTTTGAACAGAAACGAGGATGCGCAATATCACCTCTGCTAACCAAACCCTCCTAACTACAAATTATTTACTGCTGACAACTTACCACTGACAGCAACTTCAATCATCCTGTCGCTATGTCGGCGGTGTTGTATTTGTGACGTTTAGTTCCTATTCTCATATATAAATAAACAACAAATGTATCACTATTTATACATAGCTCCCTTATTCTTGAAAGCAACTTTCAAAATCCTCTTGCTAACTAATTTGTCCTAGCTGCTTAAAAGCTGTCTTAACACGCCTTTGCCTCTTGTAGAGCTACTCCTAAGTCTCTCTACAACAGGGAGGTAACAAAATAAAAGACGTCAAAAAATCTATTCAATCAAGAGATTTATGATTTGGAAACTAATATAGCTATACTTAAAAGATTTATTATTTTAGAAAGCTAAGATCTTTAGCGCTAAGTAAAGTGACCTAGTATGCTGCTTGGAAAGCCACATTGCGCCGGTTTTCTCACTTAAATTTAAACAAAAAAAAAGTCAAGATATAACTTAGTGTATCTAATATTTAAACGTAGAGAATTTATTACAAAGAAAATAAGTTAAATAAGCTAACGAAAGCATATAGTAAACGAAATTGTTAGTCCTAATGTCTTGATTGCTTTAAGTTTGATAAAGAGGTAAAAATGATTCGGGCTGCTAACTAAAGCACAACTTACCTAATAGCTTTGCTAGCTTATAGTATATCAACCATTCATTCATATCATATATTGCTTTTTTGCAGTGCGCTTCCAAATTATTCACAAAGGCTCATCATTTAAGCAATAATTTAGACTTCATATCTACAATAGAAGCCTTTTTTATATCTTTGTAGTAGTTATACTAATAAGTCTTCTAGAGGTCTTAATTATACTTATCAGTTAATATCATAAAAGAAATAAAGTTCTTCGTCTACTTTTTGACCTAAACTAAGTTATTTTACTAAGCTTACTTAAAAGAATGAAAGAGTATTTAATAAAGACCTGACTGGAAGCCCTCAAAAGACAAGTTAATGTCTTTCGAGAGAACATAGCCTAGATCTTTCTATTAGGAGCTTACAACGATTTCTAAAAGAAGAGACCAATACTATTGTTACGTCCCACGACTAGAAGTAGGGCACCGCTATCTTAAGTACCGACGACCGACAAAAAAAGACTAGGGATGAGGTAATAGGAAATCAGGTGGCCGTCCTAGAGTTCTAAAAGTCCTAATAGGGCTTGATGATCTTTAAGACTATAGTACACCTTAGGATCCCTACGACTCTTTATTTATATAGAGGGGTTACAAAAGGAAAAACGAAAAACAAAAAACTATAGTTTTCAATTGCTAATAGTAATCAACAGAAAAGGCTAGTTCCAAATGACTTAGTGATTTAAAGCGCTAAAAGCCTCTTTTTATAGCTAGGCTACTTAGTAAGCAGCTTAATCAGCATCTGTGGGAGCTGAGAAGAGGCAACTAAGATTGATCAGGTGGAGTGAAATAAGTGTATTGATCACTAAGGGCCACAACAAAGTGTCCAATAGCTACTAAAGAGACATAAGACGATCTGGCCCGTTATATAGGCGCTAGCAGGGCCGTCACGTGCGGCAGCTTACCAGAATCACTTGATTAACGAGGTGATCCGCGTGTCAACCAAGTGTTAATACTTTAACACACCCCTCAGGTTAGTAGGAAACTATTAATCTAAGCTGTGAACCAGGAGTTAATCCTAACCAAATCGACCTTGTTAATTAAGAAGCCTCCTTATAATCCTAGTCCTATTGCCAGATTTTTTATCTCTGTTGTGATATTGCATTATTTGTTTTAATTAAGCAAGCAGTTTAGTCTTATTGTGATATTAAAAGATTAGATAGACCCTAAGAATCGCGTAGTTAGTCTGTGCGTAATTAAAACAAATACTAATTGCGTCTGCTGCCTCTCTAAGACCTTAAACCTCACTACAATATTAAAAAATAAGCCTTCTTAATCTTTAACGCACTATTATTACTATTAGCATAGTAGGCCTTTTTTTATTATTATTGCAGTTTAACGTCCTTTCTCAGCCTAAGGCTATATAAGACGTGCAGGCCGAGGCCTGTAGGTATCTACGTAGGTTTGTTTTCTTAGTTATATACATAGAGGGGGTTATCTAAATACAGGTGAGGCTCTTAGCCTATTAATAGAGAAGAAGAAGGAGGAGGAGGCTATATATAGAGCTCGGTCGCCTAAATAGGCAATTGCATCTAGTTTTTAGTAGTTTGATTGTACTAAGCCTGTGTACTAACTTTAGTTTCTTAAATAAAGGCTAAAGTAGCCTTAATGCCTAGGTCTGTTTAGAGTAGATATTATAGAGAGATTAGCTTTATGCAGAAGTCTTAGAGTATTGCCTTGCTATCCTTATATAGTTAGTATTTAAGTAGTATGTAGGCTATGTTTTATATAGCTTTATAGTTGCATGTGTAAACTTTAAAGTCTACTAAATTTCTCTTAAAAAGGTAGCTTTTTAAGTAATAGTGTCCTAGTTTAAGTTAAAAAAAAAGCGCTAAATATACTTTTTCTTATTATAAAAGTAATATTTACTTTTTTACTTTCTACTTAAATGTTGCTGCGTAAGTATTTAGATTTTTGCTAATTACTTTTTTTTTATACTTTTTAAATAAGCTTAACTAATTAGCGCTAGCTAATTATTTAACTTACGTACTAACAACTACTACACTTATTTTATTTATTAAAGAAGTTGTTTTTATAGCCTTTTTTGCAAAAAAGTCTACTTTTTTATTTTTTAGTATATCTTAGTAGCCTAAAACTAATTATAGCGTAGAAGAAACGCCTCTTTCTTTAAGTTAAAATACTACTTTATTATACTTGATTTAATACTCTTAGCTAGGGTTATTTAAAGTACTTTTTAATTAGAATAAAGCTGCTTAGTTATCTATATATATTATAATGCTTTAGTAGTTATTTATAAAGCTAACTACTTTTTTTAGCCCTAAAGTAATACTTTCTAGTTTACTATTATAAACTAGCTAGTTATCTCTTATATTATCTTGTAGTTTTTTTATAAGCGTAGCTCTTTTATAAAAAGCAACGCCTATGCTAATTTTTTTACTTTTTTTTCTAACTAAGGCGTTTAAGTATATTAAAAAAAAGCTATTATTAACTAATAGCTTTTTTTAGAATTTTACTTTTAAGTCTTTTAGCTTGTTTAATATTTAAACTTTATATAAAGTTCTAGCGTTTTATAGCGTATAAGTATACTATTATAGTTTCTCTATATTAGAGATAGCTAAAGAGATAGAATAAGCTATTTAGTTAAGTTAGTTACTTCTATTGCTAGTTATAGCATTCTTTATAAGGTAGTCTATATCTAGTAAAGTAAATCTAAATGTATATTATTTAATAAAGTTATTAAGTCTAACTTTAAGTAAATAAAAAGCAGCTTCTAGATTGCTTAGTATTATAAAAAATAATTTAAAAGTTTCTAAAATCTTTTTATAGGCCTAGATTTGAAGTTTCTGCCTGCTATTTAAAAAATGCTGTTATTTTTTCTAAAATAGTTAGCATTTATAATCTACTATACTTATAATATAAGCTAGATATAATTGCCTTATTACTTTAAGTAAGGGGCCCTTATTAATATTAGCTAGCCTACTTAAGTAAAAAAAGAATTAAGTTGCTTATTATATTTTTATAGAGCAGCAATCTTTAAACTTCAGAGTATTATTAAACAGTATACTAAGCTATTTAACTAGTTTTCTTAATTAAAAGGGTTTTTTTATAAATAGCATAAGAAGTCTACTAGCGTCCTTTTTTTAATCTTGTCTAATTAGCCAATTCTATTTTTAAGCTATTAAACTTAATAGCTAGCTTTTTTACTAGGCTAAGAAGATTTGCTAGTTCTTTTTCTAGTAGTTTAATATTTTTCCTAATAGATGTTTTTAATAAAGAGATCTGCAGGTTATCTATAAGGTAAAGAGTATATATTATTATTTGCTATAATTAATTAGAATAGCAGTTTTGTATAAATAAGGAATAAAGTAGGTAATGCTAGGCTCCTTTATAGCGTACTAGTCTTAACTTCTTATATTTTCTCTATTTGCTTATTAAAAGATAGCTCTAGTAGCCTTCTAGTAAGGAATAACTTAGTTTATAATATAAAGTAGGTTAGTAGTTGTTAGTTATATATATTCTCCAGCAGTTTATTTCTAAATATATAGTTAAAAGCGCCTTAAATATCTAGAAAAGCTATTTAAGTAACTTTTTTTTTTTGCCTTTGTTGTTAAATATTATTATAAAAAAGTAGTAAAGTATTAATAGCTATTTTTTTAAGCCTGCCTCTTATTTACAAAAGGTAGAGTAAGTCTATTATTTTTGCTAGTACACCTAATCTCTTTACGTAAAGCCTCTTTAGTGCCTTCCTAAGGTAGCATAAAAGAGAAATAACTTTATATATATTTAGAATTAAGTTATTAGGCTTGTTTAGTTTCTTTAAGATAACTCCTTTAGCCTTTTTCTAGCACATTAGTTAGTATTCTAAGTTAAAAAGCATTAAATAAACTTTATAGAAGGTGTTTAGTTAGTATTTGTACGCTATTAAGTTAACTTCTTAGCTAATTCTATTAAGTCTTAGTAAAGTAGCTTTTATCTTTTTATAAGCAGTGTAGAGCTCTTTTTTAGTTAACATTAGCTACTATTATTTGTTATTTTTTTAGTAGTTGTTAAGCCTTAGTGCTAGTATAGTAAAAAGTAGTAGAAATAGTTCTTTTTTAAAGATTTAGTATTTCTCTTTAAAAAATTCCTTATTTCTAATAGCTAAAATTCTTGTTAAGAAGTTGTTTTTCATATAAGCTATAGCTTTAAATCTCTCTTTAGGTAATTTGTTTTAAAGAAACTATTTTTAATAGTTAAGTTTAGCCTTCTTAATAGCTTTAAGGTAATTATTCTTAGCAAGTAAGTAGTCTTCTTTTTATAAGTATAAAGTATTATTTTTTTTTGCTATTTATTTATAGTCTTACCAGGTTTTATGTAAGCTAGCTTTGAAGATACCTAAATTACTAAACTATTAAGGCTTTAGTTTTAGCTTTTAGTTTACAAGCAAAGTAAATTTTATAAATAATTTTTAAATAGCTGTTATAAAATTTTTTACTATTTTATTTAAGCTTTCTTTTAAAAAATTATTAAGTTCTATAAGAAGTTGCCTTAAGAGATTGTTAGACGCTTATAATATAGCTAGTACTTAATCCTTTAGCTTTACTTATAGTATTTCCTCTTATAAAGTAGTTTTAAAAAAGTTCTAGTTTGTGTTTTTTTTGTTATATTTCTTTAGTTAGCTAGGTAGCTAACCTTAATTAGTAATACTAAAGAGGATAGCGTAATAGTCTAATCTAGTATCTAGGATAACTAGTTTATTATAGTAGACGCTATATTTTTTGTTAAAATAGTAAAGTAAAGTACGTTTTTTTTATACAGCTTTTAAAGAAAGTTCTAACTCTTATAGTATTTAGTAAAATAAAGTTCTAATTATTTATTTACTCTACTAAATTTTTTATTTATTAATTTATGTTGCACTCTTATATACTCTATCTAGAGTGGTAGCAATTAAAATCCCCTAAAATAATTAGATAAGATTTTATAGACTTTTCTAAAAGGCGTCTTTAAATTATTAATGTATTTAAGCTTTATTTTAAACATTTTTTGTTGTGAATATTACAACTATAGATTTTTTTTAAGTTAAGGAGTAATATAATTACTTAAAAGTTATTGTTATAACTAATATAAGAATTAACTTCTACTTCTATATTCTTTTAAATATAGAATAAAGTTCTTAGTTATAGTTTTTTATAAGTTAGTAAAATTTAAGTAAATTCTAAGTAAGTAAATAACTTAGTATCTTTGTATAGCCTTCTTACTAACTACAGCTCTTGTATTATAATAATCTTAGCATTTTTTGTAATAGCTAAGTTAATTACGCTTTTTATAGTAAGGCTACTTCTATTAACATTTTTTATAAAACTTTTATTATACTATTTAGTTTAATTAGTTCTAGTTGTCCTAGCTTATAAGATATTACATTTAAGGCTATTAGCTGCGTAAAGTTTTTTACAGTTAGCACACTTAAATCTAGTATAAATATAATCTTTTTCTTTACTAGTGCAGAATTTATACTTATACTAGTTAGTATAGTAAGGCTTACTGTAAGTTTAGTAGGCTATTTTTAAGTATTTATTCTCTAGGTAGCTAAATCTCTAGCAATTAGTGTATTACCTTAAAATATTAACTACTTGTAGTTTTTTTACTCTAAGGCTTTCTTCTAGATTATAGAGTTTCTTTTTAATAGCATTTTAGGCCTTGTCCTTTGTAGCAAAGGCTACGCAGGCTAAGCTAAAGTTTTAATATCTTTTTTTATTCCTAAATTTAAGCTAAAAAGGATTACTTATTATTTTAAGACTTTTGTTTAAAGTTTTACTTTTTTCTTTAATAATTTTAAGGCAATAATTTGTAAGTAACTAATAAATAGCAACTTTAAACTAAGGCGTAATAAGCTAGGTAGCCTTAAAAGTTGTAATATCCTGCTATATTACTTAATTTTTAAGAAGATATTTTGCCTTAAACGCTAGTGTAGTTGTAATAATCTTATTCTTTTTTGAAAATTTTGTAATTAAGGCAACTATAAGTCATAGTATTACTTTTTATGTTATAAATACATTATTAAAGGCATTTTTAAGGTTATAGGTGTTAAAGTCTTTTAGAATTTTACTAACTAAGACTAGTTAGTAATCTTTTAGGCTAGTAGCTTTTAGGTTTTAAGTTTTTTGCATATTTATCTATAGTTAATCTTTATTATTGCCTGCTATAGTAGCGTAGGAGGCTTAGATAGGCGTGTTCTATATAAGCGTGTTCTAGGTAGGCAAGTTTATTGTTAGTTTCTTTATACTAACCTGTCTAATTTTCTCTCTAAGCTCTTTTAAGGTGTTAAAGCAGTTTAATATTTAGTTTACTAAAATAGTAGTATTTTTGTTATATACTTTGCTATTTTCTATAAAGTTTCTAAAGACTTTTAATAGGTCTAGTAAGCTAATTTACTAAGTAAAGTTGTTTTTAGCTAAGTTAGCAGCTTAAATTACTAAGTTTTTAGTAATTATAAGCGCCTTTTTAACTAAAAAAACTTTTAGTATTTTATTTTTAATTAAAAATAAAAGTATAGCTTTAATAAAAGGAGATAAACTGCTCCTAGTTTAATTATAAGTAGGCCTTAGCAGTTCCTTCTTTAGTGTTTGCCTTTCTAGGCGTAGCGTAGTAGCTTAGCTGTTCTCTACTATTATATTACTGTCCTTTATTTCTATTTATTTCTTTCTTGTTCCTCCTAAGTTACTAAAGGTAAATTATTTCTTGTTATTTGTTATTATTATTATTATTTCTTAGTAAATTTAAGCTTTAATAAGCTCCTTAACTTCTATTAGCTTTAGATGCCTTAGCATATAGTCTAAGCTTTTTAAGAAATTTTTCTCCTAGCAGGTAGGGTAGAGCGACTCTTTTACCCTCTTTAGCGCCCTAGCGCCTTTGCTACAGGCTTTAAAAAGTGTTGCAATCGATTTCTTGTAGTCGTTTTCCTTATATCTAGTTGTTTCCAAGCAGTTTCTAGGAAAGTCGATGCTGCCATTGACAGCTTTATATCGCTATAAGTAGAAAGATTATATTAAAAATTGTTAGTAATTTAATAAGCTAAGAACTTCCTGTTTAAAACACACCACTTAGTAAGCTGCTTAGTCAGCGAATTTGCGCCTGCGATCACGCCTAAAATAAGAAAAAAAAAGAATTTTACTGTAACTGTTTTTTGTCACGGATGGTTGCGTGTTGGCTGGGTCTGCCAAGCTCGCTTATTTGTTAGCTCGCCCACTTGCAATTGTGCTTATAAGGTGCTCCTCGCCCTCAAGAATACCAGCAGGTATTATTGTTTGAAATATACACATGTTATTATCTACCTACACCGAATTCCTCCATCCCGTCTTGATATACTGACCCAATATACCGACCCACACATTAGGATTAATAGCTAGACTAGCAACTAGCTATCTACCTACAACAAATCTATCCTAACTTGATATACCGACATCCTATATTAACCTAATATACCGACCTAATATATCAACCCTATACCAAATCGCTTAGTACATATATAAGCAATACAAGAGGGCAGCTAGCATAGCCTACAACAACAACAACAAATAAGAAGGAAAAAGAGATAACTAGACTAGCATACAAGAGAGTTACTTATTAAAACTACTACAAAGGACTAAGAGAGATACTCGTTAAAACTACTACAAAGGACTGAGAGAGATACTCTTTAAAACTACCTCAGGCTACGAGCCTCACCTTCATTTCGATAATCCCCACCGTGTAATTAAAATATATTAGAAAACCCTACATAGTTACATGCAGGCCTAGCCTGCACGTCTTATATAGCCTTAGGCTGAGAAAGGACGTTAAACTGCAATAATAATAATAAAAATAGCTTTTATATCCTAATTACTAAGGTTTGTAAATAAGTATAAGAGCTTTAGGATTAAGTAAGCAACATTTAGTTGCAGCGTAATAGCTGTGTACAGCACTAATCTAACTTTTTTTTAGTAGGCCTTAATCTCTTGCTTAGTTACTTTGCTAGTGTTCTTAATTAGCTTTTCTAACAGTAGTAAAGTCTTAAGAAAGCTACTAATCTTTAACTTAAACTTCTTTGCAATTTTGTTAATATACGTATTATATACAAGCGTAATTATTTACTTTTTGTAATCTCTAAGTACTTTAATATTAAAAAACTATTTTAATAATTCTTGTTCCTGTATCTTATACCTATCTATAACCTTTTACTAAAGATTTAACACTCTCTACTTATAATCTTTTGTAAATAGCAGTAAAAGATTATCTATATAAAACAAAACTAGTATTTTTTTTTCTTAATTAAAGAAAAGGCAAGGCTCCTCTAGTAAGGCAATTAGTCTAATCTTTTTTAGTAATTTTAAAAAGTTCTTATGCTACAATAGTAGCAGGTCCTATAACTTATAAAGTGCGTAGTTAAGCTTTACACAATTTCTAAGCTTCTTAAAGCTATTTAGTATTTTACAAATTACTAAGTTGTCTATTATAATTAACGCATTAAGAAATACTTTTACAATATTATTTTATTTAATTTTTAGATTATTTTTAGCTGCAATTACTATTGCTGCTTAAAAGAACTTAGCTACGAATATAGTAGTAAAAGTTAAATTAATTAAGTTTTTTCTTTAAAATTTACTTCTTACAACAATCTACACCTTGCATTAAAAGAAAAAGCTATTTTAATAAACTTATAGGTATAAACTTACTTCTAAAGTAGTATTTAATTATTACTTTTTCTTTTTATATTTTAGTCTAAGTATTATTTTTATTTAACTAATTAATCTTTTTTTTATAAGCATTTTTAAACATAGCCCTTTATAGATGCTAAAGTAATTACTTTTATAACTTTAGCAGTTAAAGTAAATTATTATAATACATATAAGTATTTTCTACATTTAATTTATGCTTAGTAAGCAAAGCTGCTATAATTACATAATTAAAAGTTTCGTAGCTTACTTAATCTTCCTAAGTTACTTAAATACCTAGTAGGTAGGTATTAGAGAAATTAACTTATAACAAATTCTTATAATTTGTAGTTAATGTATTAACACTACTTGTACTTTTACTTTTTAGTTAATTATTAGAATCTTAGGTTGCGTTTTTATGCTTACGCTTGCTGCCTAGCTTCTATAGTAGAAGATAAAAATTTATAAGCTAATTTAAGCTTTTGCTAGCTATTTTAGTACTTTATTTAGTAAGTAGAAGTTAAACTTATACTTACTTACTTAGTCTGCTATTAAAGGCCTAAAATCTTATACTATAAAATAATTTACGCTTTATAGCTTGGTTAAGCTAAGCATAATTCTTATTACAATAAGCTAGCGTGTTAGAGTCTTTAAGCATAACTATTAGACTAGTAATATATTTTTAGTCTTATCTAGATTAAGAGGCCTTAAGGCTTTGAATATTGACAAGTTAGCTTTTTTAAGCGTGCACATTGCTATTAAACTATTAATTACTTTATAAGTAATAGTGTTGTTACTTTTTAAAGTCTTTAGTTTAGAAGTTAGTTTTAAAGTAGCAAGACTAGTCTTTTGCTACTAATTTAAGTAAATTCCTAATAGTACAATAGCCTTATGCTCTATTTACTTAGCGTCTTCTAATTTACTCTTATGTTTATTAAGCAGGCCTTTTTTACTAATTAAGATAGTAAACAAATTATTTTTAAAGTTTTTAGCAGTTGGCTATATTTCTTAATCTACTCTACTTTAATAGGTTAGAAGGGCTTGTAAGCTTTCTTTTAAATCAACTAGTTTACTATTATATAGAATATTTTATAATTTGTATTGCTTAGTCTTTTAGTAGCTCTTTTTTGCAGTTTTTTTTGTAAAACAACTGTTTATTAAAAGTTACATTACAGGTAGAAATTACCTAATTATAAGTTAGTACTTATATATAGTATATATTATAGGCTTAATAACTAACTAAATAACTAATATAGCTTTAAAAATTAATTTTAAATTCTTAATAGTCTTGTTTAGCTGCCCTCTTTTTATTTAATAGATAGGTTTAGCAACTATACACGTAAATTCTACTCTAGTCTAGGCGTAAATTAGTAGTCTAATGTCTAATCTTAAGTAGTTAATAGTATTAGAAGTATTTCCTAAACTATTCCTTAAGCACCTAGTTAGGGGATGAGTAGCTATAAATCTTAAAAGGGCTTATACTATATAAGTAAGCTGCTATAATTATAATTACAAGCTAAAGCTTAACTATTAATTTTTGTACTTATACGCATTTTAATTAACTTTATAATTAGCTTTTACCTAGCTCTCTCTGCTAAGCTGTCAGGCTTATAAGTGTATAGCAGTAGCGTTTTAATTATAATCTTTTTTATTATTGCCTATTCTCTATATCTTAATTGCCCTCTCTAAAGCAGTATAGTAGTATTATTATTTTAGTAAATTTCTATAATTTTTTACTAATATTTCCTCTTAATCCTTGCATTAAAGCCTTTAATTACAGGTATAATATTGTTTAGTGTCTTTAACTAGATATTATAGTTGTAAAGCTTGCCTAAGTAGTCTTTTTTAATAATTAGTGCCTATTTCTTAAGCAGTTTACTAGTTAGAAAGTTAAAGAGATTTTATAAGATCTTGCAGAAAAGTTAAAGTAATTATTTTCTTAGTTACTATAAGATTACTTGCAAAGTATAAGCTATTACATAATAAATACATTCTATTAACTTCTTACTAGTAATTTTAATGTTCTACGCGAAGCAGACTAGAGCTTTAATTGTCTTTTGTCCTAAGTGTTCTAATTGTTAATGCTACAGATCTTTATTACTAGTACGCAACTAAAGTTTCCTTAACTATACTACAGCTTTTATAAGTAATCTTTTAGCAGTGTAATAAGTAAGTTCTTTATATTTAATAAATAAGAAATTAAAGTAGCACTCTAAGTTAATTAAGACAAATTTTGGTTAATTATTTTAAAAAGTATAGTGTAATTATATCTTAAGTACTACATGCCTAATTGCTTAAGCTGTGCCTTAGCGACTATATTAATATGGAAGCTTAGTATAAGCTTAATATTAGTAAGCAAAAGATTAGCTGTCTTAAGGCTAGACTTGCTATATAAAACATTCCTAAGTAGCCTGTTTTCTACTTTAGTAACTAAAATAAATTAAGTGCCTACATTAATAGTGTTATTTTTAATGCATTAGCGAAAGGTGCCTAAAATAAAGTAATTTATACTATTAACTAGGTAAACTGCTGCTCTACTATCTATAATTGTGCAAAATAACAACACATAAAAAGTAAAGGCTATACTAAATACGTTTAGACTAATTACTTTAATAAAGTCCCTTGTGTTAATTAGTGCTAAAACTAATAGGCTAGAGTATGCTCTAATTAGCTTAGTAGTAGCTAATCTGCTAGTGCTAGTCTTTTAACTTTCTTTTTTAATTAGAGTTTAAAGTGTTACCTACTTATTAGCGTTCTTTTGCTTTAAGGCTTTTTTTTAATTGTCTTCTAACAGTTTAATTAGTATCTTGCTCTAAGGGCATAATCTAGTAGCTATAGTTTAGAGTTAAAAGCACTTACGCAGTGTCTAAAAGTGTTTGTAATTTAATTTTTTAATGCTTAGCTTATAAGGACAGGCGTGTAATAACTTACTACTTTTATTTAACTTTAAGTTATCTGTTAACTGTTAAGCTGCCTAAAATCTAGAATTAGTATAGAACACTATGTGTGTTTTTTTTAAAGGAAATAATTATCTAATTCTGCAACAAAATACTAAAGATCTTTTTTAAATTATAAAAAGTTAATAAAGCTTTTTTAAGCGCTATTACTTGTGTTTACTTATTACATTTCTTACGCAACTAGTCTAGTGCAATCTTAGTGCCTAAGGCGTTTAAGAAATTAGTAATTGCTGATAGCCTAACAACTTTAAAGAGTAAGTAGATTATTGCTTATTAATATAGAAGCTACTACTTAGTAAACTAACGCTTAGGGCTTATTTATCTTTAGTAAGCCTTGTCTAGGTAGGATCTACATTGCGCTCTAATTAAATACTAAGTGTTTTAATCTCTAGGTGCTAGATTCTTTTTTAAGAACTTAACTAAGGCTTAAAAACTAGTAAATTTTTAAGTAATAATGCTTATTAATACATTTAATAGTAAGTTAAGATAGATAGTCTTGCTAATTTAATCTTTAACATTAGTAATCTTAGCAACTTTTTTTGTTTACTAAGTAGTCTATACTTTGTACTTGTTAACTAGGTTACTATAATTTTCCTTTTAAACTTAGTATTCAGGACTTAAGCCGTGTATTTTCATTAAGTAATTTTATAATCTTCTTGTTTTTGTGCACTTGCTTTAGGTAGTAAAGCAACAGGATCTTTAATATTTTTAAGCAGCTTTAAATATTAAGGCTCTTAGTAATTTATTAAGCGCATGTCTAGGAGATTAAAATTAACCTAATTCTAAATGCCCTTCTCTAAGCAGTGCAGTCTTGATAGAGCAAACTAGGTTAGCTAATCTAATTAGGCTTTAAGGATTACCACTAAGGAAACAAGTAGTGTATTAGAGAGGTCTATCTTAGTAAGAAGCTTGTAGGATTATAAAGTAAGTTATTGTTAAGGTGTGCATAGGTTAATTAGTTATTTAGTAGGAAAGATATATTGTAAAATTAGTAGGAGAGAGGTACAGCAGCTGCAGTAATCTGCTAGCTGTGCTATAGGAGAATAAAGAGGAGAGTAAAGTAATAATTAACTAGTTAGTCTTTTAGCTTGCTAATTGCGCAGTAGGAATTAATACTATAATTAAGCAGCTAGGCTTATAACTGTAGGAGCTAAGAAGAGGCAACTAAGATTAATTAAATAGAGTAAAATAAGTGTATTGATTATTAAGGGTCACAACAAAGTTTCCAATAATTACTAAAGAGACATAAGACGATCTAGCCCGCTTATATTGGAGCTAGCGAGGCCGTCACGTGCAGCAGCTTACCAGGATCACCTAATTAACCAGATAATCCGCGTGTTCAACCGAGTGTCAATACTCCAACAGTAGTCTAATATTTTAAAAGGCAGCTCAGCAGACAACAGTAACTACATTAACTACTAAGGCTAAGCTGCTTGCCTTTAAGTATACTACTAAAAAGGCTATAGCCTTTAAGCACTTCTTTTGCAAGCTGTCTTTTAATCTAAAAGACCTTTATTATTAAACAATTAGACTTATTATTAGAAAGAATAAGTAGATTAGCACTTATCTAAGACATGTTAATATACAAAATATATAGCTGTAGTAAGAATTTGTAAAAGAATTATTTTAAGTAAAATACTTAAAAACAGAGATTATACTAGCTAATAAATTAACTAGGTTGCTTACTTGACAACAGTTTAAGACGTTTAAGCAGTTGCTTAATTTATAGTATGTTAAGAACTTTATTAAAGGCAGCAAGAATTAAAAAGCAAAGAATATGTATTAAGTAGCAACATTTATATACTAGGCTAAGTGTTTTTTTAGTTGCTTAAGATAAGCAGGAGATTAGAAGATAAACTAACTAAAAACTAGAACTAGGACTAGAAATAAGCTTACTAGTGAGCATTAGAATAATTATACTTGCTAAACTCTATTATTGAGACCTGCTTAGCTTTTTAAGCTTTAGTAAGCTTAAGCATATAATTTGCTATTTTAGCCTAAATAGCTAAAGTGCGTAAGCAAGCAGCATAAAGACACTAATCTAATTTATTACTTTTATACATTAAGTTGCAAAAAAATTTTTTACTTACACTAGCATACTCTTATAGTTAAGATTTATAGTAATTAAGGCAATAGTAAATACGCTGCGTATATAAAATAAAAAAGAGCAGCATTTTACAAGCATGCTGTTTTGAAACTGCTAGTTAATAAAGAAAATTCTGTTATTATTGCTGCAACTAAAATTATTATTGCTACAGCTATTATAGATTATAAGCTAGTTGTTAAGTAAGCTAAACTGCAGGTTAACTAAGAACATAAGTAGCAAAAGGCTGCGCATTGTAAAGCTTTTAACTAAAAAGACAACTTTAATTTAGACTTATTGCCTGCTAAGAGCTTCGGCCTTTTAAGACAACCTTTTAATGTAACTACACATTTTGTAGACACCTTTTTAGTAGAAAAGGATTTATTGCTAACAACAGGTATCTGGGCTTATGCCCTCTTGTTTAGCATTGCTAGCACGCAACTAGTGTGTCGCATGTTTAGATAGAAATAAAAATGCGCGATATCCCTCTAACTAACTATCTTAACTAATAACTATTTACTAATAACTACAACTTCTATTGTCTCTGTTGCTATTCTAGCAGTGTTGCAGTCGCGGTGTTTTTAGCGCCTATACTTAGATGTAAACATATAACAACAGCATTACTATCTAAGCACAGCTCTTATATCTCTAAAAGCAACTTATAAAATCCTTCTACTTATTAGTTTATTTTAGCTACTTAATAGTTATTTTAACATGCTCTTGCTTCTTATAAAGCTACTATAAGGTTTCTTTACTAAAGTTATATTTGCGTAAAAGAAGATTAGTAAAATAACATACTATTACTATACTTAGACTATTAATATGCATAACGTATTTAATAAACTTACTACTAAATAAGCTTTTTATAACCTCTGTTATAACTTTAATATTTATAATACTAAACGCATTACTAAAGTGTTAATAAATAACAGAATTTAACTTTTACGTCTACCTAATTACTATAAAAGCTACTACTAATAGCTCTTCTTTAACTAACTAGAAAGGCTGCTTAATAAAAGTAAACATAGGCTTTGTAATCTACTACTATAGCTTCTTATATAGTAACTTAGTAAAGTATAACTTTACTTAATATAAGCTATTAGTTTTTGTATTAAATAGAGAGAAAAATAGTTTAAGTATTATATTATCTATATATAAGTTATTTGTATGTAGTACTATGTAGAATAAAAAATTCTAAAAGTAAGAAGTAGTAAGTAAGAAGCTTTTATAAAGTATTATAGGCTCCTGCTGCAGTAACGTACGTGTCCTTACTCTCTTCTACCTTCTCTACTTCTATCGCAATTTTGTTACTAGCTATAGGCTAGCAATTGCTGTTAAACACATTTTAATTAGTATTGTTTTTTAGTACCTTTAGCAAATTTTTTAACTCTAATTTTGCTTAGTAGTCTAAGCTTTTCTGCTCTAAGCGCTCTTATCCACTTACTATTTAAATTTTATTGACTACACATAATCTTTTTTTGACTTTTGCGACTAATCAGTAGAGGGCAGCTGCTATTTACTTTTTTAGAAAACCCATTTTGACTACAACAACAACCACCACCTTTAATACCTTAAAAATAAATAGCCTGCTAAGCAGGATATGTCTAGCGCAAATAATCCTTGATATTATATCTTTAGTTAAAAACACTTACTAGAACAAGCCGCAGGAGCTAAGCGCTAAAACCTTGTGAAAAATCTTTTAATTATAATCAAAAACTAAGAGCTTTTACGCAGAAGGTTTTCTAGTTAATATAGCACTACTATTAATCTATTTACAGTAAGTAATAATGTTGCTAAGCAGCTGCTGCTTGTTAATGCAGTACTTATTATTGTTTTATTCCTTAAAACTAGTTAGCAGGCTAAGCAAAAAGCTGAAATAATTAAAGGCTTACGTTTTTATTTTTATATAAGGCTATAAAGCAATTAGCAAGATTATTATTAACTGTTTAGCATGTATAAAATAAGCAGCTACTACAGCAAGTGCTACTTGAACTGCTAGTCTAAACTTAGTTAAAGTAGTACTTAATAAACAAACTATTAAGCATGATTTTTATAGAGTATCTATATAGAAGAAAATAAGAATACAATAAATTAGCAGCAATTTTTAAAAAGCTTATAAGCACTTTTTTTTAAGTAGTTAAAAGTGTATTGTGCTTTATTAACCATTTTATAAGCATTTTTAGCCTTTTACTGTTGTTCTGTTGCTGTTTATATAATACTACTTAAGCAGTAAGCTACTGTAAATCTTGCTTTAGCTTTTAAGCTGTCTTGTTCTTGCGCTAGCTTAATTTTTTAGTTAGGCTTTTATTTTAATTAAAGTTTAAATAAAGGATTAACAGCAGACTTAACTTAACACGTAAAAGAATTAATTTTTAAGTAAAGCTACTAAAAGATTTATAATAAGTATATAGATTTAAAGGCAGCAGCAAGAAACTTTTATTATTCTAAAAATTAGTTACTTTTTAAATTTTATTGTTGTGTAGGCTTTTGCGTGCGTAATCCTTGTACTCAGCATTACTTTTATGTTATTAAAAGCAACTCTTTAAGCAACGCTTATACTTATTTCTATTTAAAGCAGACTATACTAGAAAGATTAACAGCAGATTAGTAAGAGAACAGCAAGGCAACAAAGCTTACTATGTTAATAAAAATAAAAAAGAGGTAAAAATTAAGAAGGCTTAGTAATTAATAGAGTAGTAAGGTTAAAGGTTTTAGAAGGGCAGTAAACGCAATTGGTATTTATTCTAATTATACACAAACTAATTACGCAATTCTTAAGGTCTATCTAATGTTTTAATATTATAATAGAACTAAGCTACTTACTTAATTACTAAAATATTACAACAGAGATAAAAGACCAGGCAATAGAACAATAGTTTTAAAAAGGCCTCATAAATAATAGTATTAATTTAGTAAGAATTAATTCCTTGCTTACAGCTTAGATTGAAGGTTTTTTACTAACCTAGGGGGTGTGTTAGAGTATTAACACTTAGTTGGACACACAGATTATCTAGTTAACTAGGTAATTCTGGTAAGCTGCTGCACGTAACAGTCCCGCTAGCTTCTATATAAGCAGGCCAGATCGTCTTATGTCTCTTTAGTAGTTATTGGACACTTTGTTGTGACCCTTAGTGATTAATACACTCATTTCACTCCATTTGATCAATCTTAGTTGCCTCTTTTTAGCTCCCACAAAATTGTATTGATTAGCTGTAATAAGCGCTAATCAATACTAACAACTTAGCCCTGGAATACTACTGTAATTAATTTTAAAAGCTTTTAAAGTCTGTAGAATTGCTAAAATTTATGTTTTTATTTTAACTTTTGTTTTTGACTTTAGTTTGTAATTCTTGCTACTACTTTTTAGTTATATACTTGTAAGGACATAGATCTAGACCACTACGCCACTACATCCCAAAAGAGGATTAATAACTAAGATAGTTATTCTTAGTCTAGAGTAGTATATATACTAGCACGGATCTCTGTAACCTCTAGCTTAGTACTTATCCTTACATTAATTGTAGTACGTATTAATATTTGAATTATTGTTATGTTCTTTTTTGCATTTATTATCATTGTGTTTTTTAATATATAGCTTGTCGCTGCGTAAAATAGTATTGTTACTAAGCCCTAAGGACTTATACACCAGCAGAGGCTTCAATAGTCTATACTAGTTAGTAAGTATATGTAATAAAAAAATGTATTAAAACTTACTACTAATCTTTACTTGTAGCAACAGCTAACTCTTTTAAACTTATATTTTTAATCAAGTCTTGCTATTTCTTTTTAGCTTGTTTGCTTTTAAAAGTATTAATGCAAAGCTTTGCTAATTTTTTATTTTAAGTGCAACGCATAATCTTTTTATAAACACTGCTAAAGCTATAAATCTAAGTATAGGTATAACTTTAGCTGCTGTTTTTTAAGCTTTCTATTACCTACGCTGCCTTGTTTAAAATTCTTGCGTGCTACTTTATGTTAACTTTATAGTATGCGTTTTTCTGTTGTTTATAAATTTAATTAAAAGTTGTTCATAGCTATTTAGCTATTTATATGTAAGCATAACTTTATAATAAATAACTGTGGAAACTTACTACTTTCTTAGGCGTTGTGTTGCTTTTAGTTAAGTACTTTTTATGCTGCTTTTATTATTTCTTTGCGCTTTTTTACACTAACATTCTTGTATTGTTCTATGCTTTTTATTTTTTTTAATTAGTATGTAGTAGCGCTATTAGCTGTATATACGTCTTGTAAAGCTTTTATTTTAAGATTAAGTTAAGCTGCTTAACTTCTTTTTGTAACAGCTTAAGAACTAAAGCTTGAAAATTTTTTGTTCAGACTTTTAAATTTGTAGAGCAACCTTTCTTTGAACTGCCTTAGCTATATTACATAAGTCTATTAGAAATTTTGTTTTTTATGTATTTGTAACTTATTACAAATTAGCAAATGCTATAATTAATAGCTGAATTGAATACTTCTGTAAGCTTCTTTCACTTATTACATTTAAAACTTAGTAGCACTAAAATTAAAATGCATAGAACTAGGCCTTTAGGACTGTTTCTTAGCTCTTCTTTAATTGTTGTTATTACGATAGATGTGATAATTAACTGTAATTAGTTAGTTTTAGCTGTGGTAGTTGCATAGTAGGTAGAGATACAGAAATATTACTATATTATAGCTAGTGTAGCCTGTGCGCCCTACTAAAGCTAACTAAAAATTGACATTTTTCTTATATTTAGACACCCCACTAATTACCACCTACTAACTACTACTTACTAACAATACACCCTAGCATGTTGCATTAGAAACGCTTTTTATTATGTTTACTTACGCACCTTATTGCTGTAAAGACAATGAACAATAATTCTACATACTTACTACAAATTTTAATAACTTTACAATTACTGTAATAGCGCGCACTAAGCAAACTGCGTAAGCTTTAACTAGTAGCAAGATGCCTATAAAGAATTTGCAGGCAAAGGCTAGTTAAAAGCTGTCTACATTATTTATAAAGGCTTGAGCTGTTAAGAAAGAATGTTAATAAAAGCTAGGCAGTAAGTTAATACAATCTTTTATTACAGTTAAATATTAATAGCGTATAGCTGTTGCGCTAAAAAAAAATTAAAAAGTGGTAAAAGTTAACAAAACTAGTACTGCGTAAACTCCTGTTTAGCCGTATTGTTTACAAGATTACGCATACTTATTACTTTAATTTGCGCTTTTAGGCAAAGGTAATTTATGCTTTTTAAGAGTTAGCTAACGTGTTTTATAAGCGAGTCGCCACCCCAAGCGAGTCGGCAACGCGAAATCCCTGCAAAATTTCAAAAAAACAGGTGTCTATTTCTCAACAACAACAAGGTAGAATTCTCTCAAAATGAAAAACAATCGCTGCATTTGTATAGAGAACAAGCTATTAAAATATACCAACTCTAGCTTTAATATAAAGCGAGATATACTTAGTTTTGTAGTTCATCAGAGGTACAAGTAGTCTATCTCTACAACTACCTTATAATATTTCTTCAAAATCTTACAGCTTTTATTTTATACAAGTGCAGCAATTGCGTGAAATTTTTAAAGAATTCTACCTTGATGTTGTTAAGAAATAGACACCTGTTTTTTAGAAATTTTGCGGGGATTTCGCGTTGGCAACTCGCTTGGGGTGGCGACTCGCTTTTGAAACACGTCAAAGCATTCTTAGTTACCTATTTTAAAGGTATTGTAACTACTCTTATTGTTTTTAAATTTTATACTAATAAATACAGACTGTAACCTTAATGCTATTTATGCAAAGAAAGTTACTATTTAAGCTAAAGATTTAAAAATAGCATTTAGATTCTATAAGAAGTTTAGTACTAACTTTACGTTTTTTTAGCTTTCTACAAAAAGACTGAATTGTAAGTAGTAAGAGTTCCTTTAGTGTATAATAATATAAAGATGCTTTTTTAATTACCTTTTATACTGTAATAACTAACTATGTTAACAACTACAATATAACTACTATATGTAGTGTACGGGTGTTGGAGTGTATGAAGACATACTACTACGAGGGCAAGAAATTACCAGTAGCTAGATCGTGCAAGAATAAGGTTAACAAGATAATAATCTTATTGTGTGTTAAGTGTAAAGACTATTAGTAGAAGAAGAAGCCTATTCTATAGTAAATTGCAGGAGCTAAGCTGTAGAGTAAACAAATGATAAATAGTGTCCTCTTTCCGCAAGATACAGAATAAGTTATATACCTTAGGATTAAGTAGTTAAGCACTGACCTAGTGTGCAGTCGGGTATCACCCTGTGCACTGGCACAGTAGTTATAGTTAGGTTAAGGTTATAACTAAATTAGTGCTTACTTAGCCTACCTCTCCTAATTTTACCTCTCCTAATCTCACCTGTTTAACACAGCTATTTTTTTACTATAAATAGCACGTAACCACAACGTAACCACAACCACAACTACTAGTTAGTGCGACCTAAATACAACTACAACCACTATTTAGTGCGACCCAACCACAACCACAACCACTGGTTAGTGCGACCTAACCACAACCACAACCACTAGTCTGTGCGACCCCAACCCAACCTATACCCACGCGTGGATACCCACGACCCATTTACCAGCCTATACTAGCCTATATTTATGCTAATAAATCTTACTTAGCACCTACCTTTATATATTAATTAACCTTAGGATTTATACAGGACACCTAGTTATAAGCCTTTAATTTTAAGACTTATTAAGTTCAAATTAATTTATTGCCTTCTAGCTAGACGAATAATAATATTAGTTTTATATAGCTTAAAAAAGTGTTTAATTGTAATACTAAAGCAGAAGCTTAATTTTTTTATTAATTACTTATCTTAGATAGCTATAGATCTTACTTTACTATAAATTTTATTAAGTACTATATTTAGAACAAGATTCTTCTTGCAGTTTATTCTTTTTATTTTACTTACACGCTGTAGCTTTTTAATATTACATTATTTAAGCCTCCCTTATTAGCTTATTAGGCCGAGATATTCAGATTTCTAGAAAGGAACTAGGGCTTTACCTTAATAAGTAAGAGAGATTTTTTTTACCTCTTTTACTAAGTCTAGCAGGCTTTTTTTAAGGAAATAATAATTTTAAAGACCTTTAAGGCTATAAGCCTCTTACCTTTTAATTTTAAAGTTATGTTAAAAATATTAGATATTTAAAGCTCTTGAAGTAGTAGTAGTAAGTTTTTAAGCTTAAATGCATTGAACTAGAAAAAATTTAAAAGCCTACTACGTAAAGTAGTAGAAAATTAAAGTATTAAATAAGCTTAAAAGCTAAGTCTAGTTTATTCCTAAGTTTTAACTTAAAAGATCTTTTTTAAGCATAAAGTTAAGGGCCTACGCAAGGCTTTCACTAATAAAAAAACGCGCAGAAAACAAGGCAGGCCTTTTCTACTCGAGAAGCTTAAGGAGTACTAAGGTAGAGCTGTAGTCTAGTCTTCAAGAAAGGTAAAGAAGGCACGTAATTGCTAAAAACTCTAAAAGTGCAAGAAGGAGCGAATACAACACTAAAAAGCTAAAATAAATAGGCATTGTAAAGAGATAAGGCAGGCAAAGGCAAAGGAGAAAGAAATAAAGCAACAGGCAAGGGCTGTAGCTTAATTAGTAAGAGAGAAAGAGAAAGCTAAAAGGGCTGCTAAACAGGCCTTTAGGGCAGCTGCTTACATGGCTGCAAAACAACTCTAACAATTTATAAAAACTTTTTAAAAGAGTAAGAAAAGTAGCCTAAAAGCGCTTAAAAAAGTTACTTAAAAAAAGAGACTTATTACAAGCCTTATAAGTAGTAGAGAGTCTTAAATTAGTGTTACAGCTTAACTAGCAACTAATTTGCGCACAAAGCGCGTAATTAAAACTCTAACTTAATTTCTATAGCTATATATATTATTTAAGCCCTATAGATTTTACTATTAAAAATCTTGCAATAATAGCTATTGTGTAAAGCTCTACAGCCTTAAGTTGAGTAGTAGTTTTAGTGTTTAGGTGGCACTGTATAATAGTAGTAGCCACTACTAAGGTAGACGGTGTAACGCCTAGGACGGCGTAACGCCTAAACCGCCTATGCAACACTATTTCTTTATCAACGCATAACACTACTAATATAAGCTTAATTAAGGCTGCGCTTATAGCTATAGAATTGCTAAATTTAGTAAAAAAACCTGTATACGCGCAGATTGCAAAAGAATATAGTGTTAAGCCTATAACTATTGCTTGCAGGCATAAAGGTGCATTAACCTTGCACACCTTTAAGGCTTAGAAATAACAAGCTCTCTACCTACAACAGGAGCTAGAGCTTTTACAGTATATTAAACAGCTTACTAGGCAAGGCCTTCTACCTACACAAGCTATAATACAAAATTTTGCCTTATGAATTGCAAGAAAAGAGGTTAGAATACACTAAATTAATCGCTCTGTCTACTAGTACCTCAATAAGCTTATTTTAAGTTAAATAATAGGCATAGATAACAATTGCTACAAGGCTAATTTTAAGAATAAGTACAGCTTATACTTTAATCTTTTACGTAAGATAATTAAGCAGTACTACGTTAAGGCGCGTTATATATATAATATAGATAAGAAGGGCTTCCTTCTTAGTATCCTAGAAAGGTTATAAAAGATTTTTAACAGGCCTTTATATAAGAAAAGAAAAAAATAAAGTACTATTTAGAATAGCTTGCAAGAGTAGATAAAACTCCTAGCCTGCATTTGAGCTAATAGATCTTAACTAGCGCTTACTTTTATATATTAATTAACTTTAGAATTAAAACAGAACACTTAGTTACAAGTCGTTAATTCTAAGACTTATTAAGTATAAATTACTTTATTACCTTTTAGCTAGACAAACAATGGTATTAGTTTTACGTAGCTTAAACAGGTGTTTAGTTATTATATAAAAGCAAAAGCTCAATTTTCTTATTAATTAACGTACCTCACGGGTTCGTGCACCACATAGGTTCGTGCACCACATAGGTTCGTGCACTACTTTTGCTAAGCCTCTACTAACTCTACCTCTATACGTGATGCCTTAACAACAACACTAGATAGAGCCTTCTAATAAGCGTTAGATACAGACTGCCCTTTAAGCTTTTAAACAAAACGCAACACTCTTCTTACAACATGCTGCAGCTATCTACAAAGTTACTTATATAATACTAAGCTGCTAACGTGTAAAATAGACTCTACAAGCAGATTACTAGCTTAAATTAAAGTATTTAACAAAAACTAAGAAGAGCGTAGTTATTAAGTTTATACTTAACTTTATTTTACGCAAATTCCTCTCTAGGCTTGTAGCTATAGCTAATATAGCTAATTTCTTACGCGTAGAGCGTAATCTAGGCTAAGTTAGCTTAAACTAGCCTAGTATATAAGTTATATACTGCCTTAAGTTTATAATAAAGTTTAATTATAAGTATAATTATAAGAGAGCACTTTACAAAGATTTTAAGGTTATTTAAGGCTAGTTTTGCCTAGTAGCTAATATAAAAACTAAGTATAGTATTTAGAATAAAAACATATATAACTTTAATAAATTAAGCTTTATAATAAGCTAGATATTAACTAGAGTAGTTATTATAGCTTTAGAAAGATAAGAAAGGCTAAAAGTAATATAGTAAAGCAATAGAAAGTAGACAATAGTTATTTAAAATATTAATATAATAAAGTAAGCTATTTTACTTTTTATTATTTTTAAGAGCTGCTATTACCTCTCTACCTAGTATAAGAAAAAAATTCTGCCTTAGAACTAGGTTATTACAGTTTTTAAGAACAGCTAGACAACAAATAAGCTTAAGCTATAGTAGTTAAAGTACTTTAATAAGTATATAAAAAAAAAAGCTATAGGCGCTTATTAGCTTTTTATTATTAATAGTTATAAAAGCTGTAACTTATTTAATTTCTAGTAGTACTATAAAAAAAACAAGATTATTACTATTTATATACTTTTATACTTATTATTTTTTCTATAGCTTTTTAATATAGAATGTTTTGCTTTTTTAAAAAAAGTATATAAGCGCTAAGCTAAAGATTCTATATATAACTAAATTACTTATATTATAAAACTTAAGTTTCGAATATACTTTATACGCGCCTATAATATAGTAATTACTTTTAGTAATATTTAAAAGAGTTTAAGGCGCTAGATTAGTTTTATTTAACTTAAAATAACTTATAATAGCTCTTAATATCTAGTTGCGTACTCTATTACTACTACTACTTATTAATACTAAGCTTTAGTAGTTGTAAACACTAAGTAATACTTTTAAACTAAAGTTATAATTAATACTTATAAAGGTAAAGATTTAGAGGTATATAAATAGCTTACTAATATTTATAGTAAAAGCCTTTAAAAAAGTTTTAAAAAGAGTAGCAATTATTATGTATAAGCTAATATTAGTATAAAAGAAAATTGCAAAGCTTTAAGTAGTAAATAAAGCTACTATACAATGTAAATTATATAAAAAAAAGTAGGTTTAGGTAGAAAAAACTTTAATAGTTAAAGATAAAGCTTGTCTAACTGCTTTAAAGAAGTTTAGGACGTGTAGTAAGAAAAAGAAAGTAAAAAAGTAAGTACGCGCTAAAAGAGGTAAGCTAACTTAAAGGCGCTGCAGACAGTGTAATTAGACTAGGCATAACACGCGTACGTGTAAGTAAGTAGTAGAAGTAGACTTTAAATAATATCTTGTGTTATATTGCTCTATATAGGGCTAAAGTGGGCTGTTTTGCGCTAAAATAGAGTAGTTTTAGTAAGGGCTTAGCAAAAGTAGTGCACAAACCTGTGTGGTGCACAAACCCGTAAGGTACGTTACTTATTTTAAACAGCTATAAATCTTACCTTACTAAAAGTTTTATTAAGTACTGTAATTAGAACAAAATTCTCCTTGCAGTTTCTTCTTTTTATTTAACTTACACGCTGCAACCTCTTAATGTTACCTTGTTTAAGCCTCTCTTATTAGCTTACTAGGCTAAGATATTTAGATTTCCAGAGAGAAACTAGGGCCTCACCGCTCACCGAGCACCTCCTTTTCAGCACTTTGGGACCCTGACTTTTTAGCAATATTTTTATACTAATTTACTCGCAGCGGCAGCCTCTAACTACCTTAGCTAACTAATTATCCCCGCTCGCGCGAGGGCAGATCAGAATAGCCGATGTAGTCACGCTAGAGGGTTCGCCACACGCAGTGCGACCCCCCTAAACCTAACCAGACAACCCTAAGAGCCCTTCTTATAGGAATTTACGTGCCCCTAACAAAAGACAACAGCACAAACTTAATTATACTGCAAATTTTATTAGCAAGGGCACGCTATTAAGCCACTAGGCTGTCTTAAACACTGTTTGCTAGCAAATTCAGGCAACTTAGAAGGTTACAAGAACCTGCTACAACATTATTTAATACTTAGCTGCAGCTATTAACAGCTGTCTTAATTACTATACTAACTCTGCTAAGGCTTTTTATTGCTAGTAAGCTTTTGAAAAAAAGTACTAAAAGCTATTAATTTAACTCTTAACTTCCCTTTAGCTTCTAAGAGCAGTACTAAGACCTGAACTAACTTATTCTACTGCTTTTAGGCAGATGTGGCTAGGACCTTAAAAAATTCTGCCCCCTAGTAAAAGAGCGCTGCTAAAACTAATATAGGACTAACAGCTAAGCTAGTACCCTGCCTAGCAGCCTGTCTACTACTTACAGACAATTGCATTTTTATTGACCTTAGACCGGCTGCATAAATGTAATAAGCCTCCTTATTTACTGCTCGCAAAGCTATTATTAAAGCTATTAAAAATAGATTTACTCTTTGTGGGAGCTGAGAAGAGGCAACTGAGATTGATCAAATGGAGTGAAATGAGTGTATTAATCACTAAGGGTCAAAACAGAGTGTCCAATAACTACTAAAGAAACATAAGACGATCTGGCCCGCTTATATAGGTGCTAGGGGGGCCGTCACGTGCAGCAGCTTACCAGGGTCACCTGATCAACCAGATGATCCGTGTGTTCAACCGGGTGTCAATACTCCAACACTCTATTTAATATACCTTAAGCTAAGGCTATAAAAACTAGCTAGGCTATTACGCCTTGCAACAACAGAGTTAAAGCTTACTTTATAACTTAAGAAAATTCCAAACTTATAATAAAAGCAGTTAAAAGCAAAGATGCTAAACTTTTAAAGCGCTAAGTTAACTATGCAGTCTAAAGCATTAACAGCAACTATAGATTCATTATAGGCAGCCTTATCTCTTGATTTATTTCTAAGGTATCAAAGGTGGTGGTGGTTGTTGTAGTCAAAATAGGGTTTCTCAAAAAGTAAAAAGCAGCTACCCTCTACTAATAAGTTGCGAAAGTCAAAAAAAAATTGTTTGTAGTCAAGTAAATTTAAATAGTAAGTAGATAAGTTCTAAAAAGAAAGCTTAGACTACTAGGCAATAATTAGGGTTAAAAATTTTGCTAAGGTACTAAAAAACAACACTAGTTAAAACGTGTCTAACGGCAATTGCTAGCCTGTGGCTGACAACAGAATTATAGTAGGATTGCAATAAGATTGCAATATAATGTAATAGAAGAAAAGGACACGTATATACTGCAGCAGGAGCCTATAATACTTTATAAAGCTAAAGCTGCTACTTTTTACTTACTGCTTTTTACCTTTCAAACAGCACTGCATATAAACAGTTTATATATAATACACTGCAATAGCGTGCAACTTCTGCAATAAGTATTTCTTTAACTTTAACTTTATTTAAAGATAAAAAGCTTTTATATTATACGCCTAGCCTCTAAACTACTCTAGCTTAAGCTAATTATGCAGACATCTAAGTTTATTAAGTATTTATAAACTTAGCCTTTTTAAGACTTAACAATAATATTTTTTATAAATAACTTGAGAATCTGCAATATCTTTATATATATAAAAAATGTTAAGCCTTAACTTAGCTAGTTGTAAAAGAAATACAAGATTTACAAAGTGTTTACTAATCCTAGCAAAATACTTAAAATGCTCTACTTTAGTATTTTTCTTATCTTATTAATTGTGTATAAGCTAAGTAAAAAACTTATTAACTAGTTAAGCTAGCTGTTGCATAACGTTAAAATAGCGATAGCAAAGAAAAAAGTAAGAAAGAAAAAGTAAGCGTTCTATTATCGCATGTATAGGTTAAAAAGCAAGGCAATAATAGTGCTGCTTCTTTACTTTATCTAAGAGTACTTAGAAGTAAAGCCTTAACATAAGTAAGCAGCATTAGCAAGACAAAAGCAGAATAAGGCGCGTTAAGTTAAGAGGTAATTTGCGTTTTTGTCTTGCTTTTCTTTGTTTCTGTTTTAATATGCAACACACTAATTGCGTGCCGGCAATGCTAAATAAGGGGGCATAAGCCCGGATACCTGTTGTTAGCAATAAATCTTTTTTTACTAAAAGGGTGTCTTTAAAATGTGTAGTTACATTAAAAGGTTGTCTTAAAAGGCTGACGCCAAGCCTTATCTCTACTTAACTAAACAAAGTTTTAAATAAGGCACTTTTACAGACTAAAGTACAGCCTACAAGCATCTGCTTATTACGTTACAGCCTCTAGGAGGATAGAAAGACAACTTAGATTATTTTTTTCCCTAATTTAGTACGCGCGTTCTAACTATTTAGCTAGAGCAACTATTCTAAAGAGATTTAAAAGAACCTGCCTATTTTACTGTATAACTTTAGCTGTTCAAAGTACTATAAGATTATAAACTGCATAAAAGCAGCCTGCTGTCTAAAGTACAGCAAGCTATTAGCTACTTACAAAGGTTTAGTTAAAAGCTGCTAAGATATACTAAGGTGCTTTAACTGCTATAGCCCTTATAAAGTTACTTACTTTAACTGCTTAGCAGCTTTATTACAAGTTAACAGGCGTATAGTACGCTTTACAAAAAGAATACTGTTAAATATAAGGCAGGCTAAACAACGCGTAACACTTATAGCTTCTGCTGCTACTATAAACTTATCAACCGGTGCTTTTAAAAACACGCTTATTAATACTACTGTAAACAACATACTTATCCTTTTAGTGTAAAGCACTGCTGTAGTAGGTGCTAACAAAAGAGGCTGCCCTGCAAGCACAGCGCCTAGGCAAGAAGTAACAAGCAAGTCTAAGGTACTAAAGTTATTTAGGCTACAACGCTTAGCTGCTTTAACACAAAACTTTAGCCTTGCCTGTTTTTTAGTAAAAAGTGTTAGGCTTTAAAACTTTAAGCACACTAACCTTTTTTTTACAGAACATACAAACACTAAAATATGTACTAATTTAAACTTATATAAAGTTAACTTTTAAATAACAACAGCAAAAGCTTACAAAATTATAATAGCTAGCTTTAAGTCTGCTAGTGTATTATAGCTAAAAGCTTACTTTGCTACATTTTTACTTTTTAACTTGCTTAGGACGCTAAACTTAATATTATCTATATTTAATAACCTTTTACTATAATTAGCACCTAGACCTCTACTTACCTAGGCTACTGCATACTCTCTCTAGTAATTATCTAGAATAACTTTAAGACTTAAAAACGTAACTGCCTGTAGGTCCTAACCTACATTTAAAAAGCCTCTAGTCTTAAAGCTAATATTATCTACTCTTGCTTTAGCAGAGACTTCTTGTAGATAGACGTTAACAAGTACTTTATTTTATTCTTATACTAACAACTTCTAGACAACTTAATAGTACACTATTTAATTACTTTCACCCCTTTACTTAGTTGCCTTATTAGGAGGGACTTAAACGCATAATATAAATTAATTAAACTAGGCTTTATTACTATGTATAGTAGATTAGAAGTCGCCCACTAGGCTAGTTAAATAACATTTCTTTTATTAAAGAACTTAAAAAGCCTACTTATTGCGCTAGACATGTTGTTAATGTATTTTTTTCAAATATTTCTTTTGCTAGAACTTTAGTGCAGGCTGCCCTGCATTTAAGATCTAACTACAACACTTTAGTAATAGTTTTACTTAGCCGCAGCTAACAAGTTTTAGAATAATATTACTACTGCGTTCTTAACTGCGACTTACCTCAGTTTGCTAAGCTAGTTAAACTAAACTCTACTAGCTACAGACTTATTAGCTAGTCTCTAACTAAATAACTAATTAAAAATAGCATATCAGACATTACTAAAGCTATAAATAATGCTATTAAAACTGCTAGCAAGCTTGCTTGTAAATTAAGTTACTTAGCGCCTTAGTAAATAAATAAGTGCTAGGCCTTGCACAGAGCTTATATTAAAGATAAAGCTAATAACAGTAAGCTACTCTCTAATTGTACTGAGGCTTTTCTTTCTAGAGTAAGAAAAGCTAAAAGAGAGTACTAGTAACATTATATTAATTTCTGTGCTACTAACTAAAACCTCTATAAGCTAGTTAGCTAGCACAAGCTAATATATAACTGTCGCATCTATGACGTACCATTCTCAAGGCCTAAAGGCCTCGCCTAGGCGCCTGTTAGCTTACCCTGCTGCCCGGCCGTCCGAGCCGCCCGGCCGTTCGAGCCACCCCACCAAAACAACAACCAGACTTCAACACGCGATAAATCTCAATTGAGGCAGCGATTGCAGCGATCAAATCGTTAGAACTAAGAGAACAGTTCAGCTATCGCCAAGTTGCAGCAGAGTATTACTATAACCGTATAACGCTCGCGCGGAGGCATTAAGGCATTGCAGGCTCACGCAGTACTATAGCAGAAAACTAGTAAGCGCTCTACCCCTAGCAAGAGCATAAGCTCTTACGCTATATTAAGCGCGTTACAAGGCAAGGCCTGCCTCTCTTACAGCCTATAATACAACGCTTTGCTTTAGAGATTGCAAAAAAAAAGCTTAAAAAAAGCTAGGTTAATTAATATATCTAGCGCTACAACGTCTATCTTATCTTACGCTAGACTACTAGTATTAATTGCTTACGCTACTAGGCTAACTCTCTATTAAAGTATAGCCTCTACTTTAAGCTTCTGCGCAGCAAGCTTAGCTAATACAATATTAAGCTTTATAATATATATAATATAGATAAGAAAGGCTGTATACTAGAAATACTTACTTACTTAAAGCAGGTGTTTAGCAGAAGGCTATATAAAGAGGGGAAGATTAAGGCTTACATCTAGAATAGCAATTAGAAGTAAATAACACTACTAGCCTATATATATACTAATAGATTAGCCCTTGCGCCTACGCTAATATATTAATTAGCTTTAGGCTTAATACAAGACACCTAGCTATAAGCTCTAAGGCTAGAGAGTTAAGTGTATATATTCTCCTTGCCTTCTAGCTAGACAAATAATAATATAAGACTATTCTAGCTTAAACAAGTATTTAATTAATTTATAAAAAAGAAGGCAAGGTAGAGCTATTAATTACTTATCTTTAATAGCTATAAATTTTATCTTATCATAGATTTAATGAAGTACTACAACTTAAATAAAATCCTCTTTGCAGTATACCCCCCTTATTTAACTTACACCTTTTAGCTACTTAACGTTATCTTATTTAAGCTATTCTTAACAGCCTACTTAAACTAGGTAGCTGCTTTTATAAAAAAGTGCTAAGAGCTTACTTTTATAAGTAAAAAAGACTTCTATTCTATATTTATAGCTGCCTAGAAACCCTTATTTATAAAAAAGACTATACTTAAGGCTTTTAAAGCAACTAGCCTCTCACCTCTTAACCTAAAGGTAATACTTAAATAATTTAGTTAGCTAGCTTAATTAGGCTAATTAAGTAATAGCAACTTCTTAGCCTTAAGCGCCTCTAACTAGCAGAAAACTAAGCGCCTTCTACGCTAGGTAGTATATAATAGGAGTAATCTATAAGCTTAAAAGCTTAGTAAAGCCTTCTATTTTATCTTAGTTTAGAAAAGCCTTCTTACACACAAGGCTTAAGGCCTTATGCAAGCTCTTATTAATAAGAGCTAGCGTAGAAAGTAAGGTAAGGCTTTGCCTTTAGAGGTAGAAGAAGAGTATTACAGTAGAGCTAAATTCTAGTCCCTAAGAAAGGTAAAGGAGGCACGTAATTGCTAGCTTTAACAAGAGCTTAAAGAAGAGCAACTACAACACTAGAGAGCTAAGGCAGCTTGCCTACGTAAAGTAAAGAAGTAGGAGAAGCTTTAGGCAGCTTTAAAAGTGTGCAGCAAGGGTAGCAGCTTAAATAATAAAGCAGAAGAAGAAGGCTTGTAAGGCTGCTAATTAAGCCTTACAACAGGCAGCTTGTAGGACTTAACAACAACTCTAGCAAGCTTAAAAAACTGCCTAAAGAGGCAAGAGGAGAGACCTTAAGGCAGCTACTAAGGTAGGCTTAAAAAAGAGAGCAGCTGCGCAGCCTTAGAGTAGTAATAATGCCTTAGGTGCTGCAGCAGGCCCACCACCATCTCAATCACGACACGGCTGAGCAATTAAGCTCCTAGCTAAATATAAATAGCTATATATATTAATTAATACCTATAGAACTCAACTCTAGAATATATCGCGATAATAGCTATCGTTCGTGGCTCTACAGCCTCAAGTTAAGCTGCTGTTTTGGTGTTTAGGGTAGCTCGAACGGCCGGGCAGCAGGGTACGCGCTGACCGCGCGCTAGCTGACCTTACGTTAGAGTATCTACGCCGAACTTATAAGCTTACACCTGAGCTTGGCAGGATATGTGACAAACTCCTCTAAGTTTAACAGCAGCCTTTCTAGGTTAGGTCTTTATAAATAGCACGTCTTAGACGCAGTTAAAAAGGCAGAATTAGAATTAATTATTTAGTTCTCTTAAACTACTAATAACATACCTCACGGGTTTGTGCACTACACAGGTTCGTGCACTACTTTTGCTAAGCCTTTACTAAAACTACCCTATTCTAGCGTAAAACAGCCTGCTTTAGCTCTATATAGAGCAATATAACACAAGATATTATTTAGAGTCTACTTCTACTGCTTACTTACACGTACGCGTGTTATGCCTAGTCTAATTGCACTATTTATAACACTTTTAAGTTAGCTTACTTTCTTTAGCGTGTACCTACTTTTTTACTTTTTTTTATTACTACACGCCCTAAACTTCTTTAAAGTAGTTAGACAAGCTCTATTCTTAACTATTAAAGTTTTTTTTACCTACACTTACTTTTTTTTATACAATTTATATTATATAGTAGCTTTATTTACTACTTAAATCTTTGTAATCTTTTTTTGTACTAATACTAGCTTATATATAATAATTACTACTTTCTTTAAGATCTTCTTAAAGGCCTTTACTATAAATATTAGTAAGCTATTTATATACTTTTAAATTCTTACTTTTATAAGTATTAATTATAACTTTAGTTTAAAAGTATTACTTAGTATTTACAACTACTAGAGCTTAGTGTTAATAAGTAGTAGTAGTAATAAAGTATATAACTAGATATTAAAGGCTATTATAACTTATTTTAAGTTAAATAAAACTAATTTAGCGCCTTAAAACTTTTTTTAAATATTACTAAAAGTATTTACTATATTTTAAGCACGTATAAAGTATAGTAAGAACTTAAGTTTTATAATATAAGTAATTTGGTTACGTATAAAACTCTTAGCTTAGCGCCTATATACTTTTTTTAAAAAAGTAAAACATTTAATATTAAAAAGCTATAAAAGGTATTATAAGTATAAAAGTATATTAATAGTAATAATTTTATTCTTTTTATAGTACTACTAGAAATTAAGCTAGTTATAGCTCTTATAGCTATTAATAATAAGAAGCTAATAAGCGCCTATAACTTTCTTTTTTATATACTTATTAAAGTGCTTTAACTACTACAGCCTAAGCTTATTTGTTATTTAGCTGTTTTTAAAGACTACAATAACTTAGTTTTAATATAAATTCTTCTTCTTATACTAGGTAGAGAGGTAATAGTAGCTCTTTAAAATAATAAAAAGTAGAATAGCCTACTTTATTACATTAATACTTTAAATAACTATTATTTACTTCTTATTACTTTGCTATATTACTTTTAGCCTTCCTTGTCTTTCTTAAGCTATAACAACTACTCTAGTTAATATTTAGCTTATTCGTATTATTATTCTAGATACTATACTTAGCTTTTATATTAGCTACTAGGCAAAACTAGCCTTAAATAACTTTAGAATTTTTGTAAAGTGCTCTTTTATAATTATACTTATAATTAAACTTTATTATAAACTTAAGGTAGTGTATAACCTACGTACTAAGCTAGTTTAAGCTAACCTAGCTTAGATTGCGCTCTGTGCGTAAGAAATTAGCTATATTAGCTACAGCTGCAAGCCTAGAGAGAAATCTGCGCAAAATAAGGTTAAGTATATACTTAATAACTACGCCCTCTTTAGTCTTTGTTAAATTTTTTAATTTAGACTAGTAATCTACTTATAAAGTCTGTCTTACGCGTTAGCAGCTTAGTGTTGTATAAGTAACTTTGTAGATAGCTGTAGCGCGTTGCAAGGAGAATGTCGCGTCTTATTTAAGAGCTTAAAGGGCAGTCTATATTTAACGCTTATTAGAAGGCTCTATTTAGTGTTGTTGTTAAGGTATTACGTATAGAGGTAGAGTTAGTAGGGGATTAGCAAAAGTGGTGCACAAACCTGTGTAGTGCACGAACCCGTAAGGTACGTTACTAGCTTTTTGTTTTCTACAGTTATAAGCCTAGCGCTTAAAATTATAGTTTAGATTCTCCTTACTTAACCTAAAGTACGTTAGTAGTGGTTTAGACTTTTTAATTTGTTAAAAAATTAGTTTATACTCTTTAACCTACT
Source organism: Alternaria gansuensis (assembly GCA_009289805.1). Taxonomy (NCBI): domain Eukaryota; kingdom Fungi; phylum Ascomycota; class Dothideomycetes; order Pleosporales; family Pleosporaceae; genus Alternaria; species Alternaria gansuensis. The sequence continues at coordinate 127,076 of WBOK01000136.1, forward strand.
AACTAATTGCACGCAAAACAATAGTAAACAACTCTTTTTAAATTACTAACTTAGCGCGCCTTTTAGGCCACGCAACTTAGACTAACTAGTATACTCAGCTAAAGTTTAACGCTAAATCTAAAAAAGTCTAAGAACATATTAACCTAGAGGCTATTATAACTATAAATATATTATCAAAGCTGACTTTAAGGCCCTTAGCGCCTGTAAAGGACTTATTTTAAAGAAAACTTAAAGCTTATAATAAAAAGCTTAACAAATACTATGCAAGGCATATAGACTAAGCTACAAATGCATATACTTTTTAGCTTATCCAAAATTAAGTTTACGCAACTATTAATAAATAGTTACTAGCTTTAATTTTAATTAAACTTGTAAATAGTGCTAAATATACGCTTAATAAGCTTATTAAACAGCTGCAGCTTAAACTAGTGCTAATAGACACTATTAACTAAATAGTAACATGCTAGAAGTACTAAGCAAGCCTTAAAAAAGCAAAACTTAGTACTATAGAACTAGGAGCTTAGTACAAGAAGTAGTTAATAAGCTAACTAAAAGCTTAAAGGCTAACAATCCTTAAAGTAGACAGTATGCTTGCTGTATTTAACTTTTTAAACGCTGTAGGAGCTGAATACGCTCTTAACTAGGCAAACACAACAAAAATGCTCTACTAATAGTAGTAAACAATTAAGAACAATTATTTAAACTTAAACTAAACTAGTAAAGTGTTCTTAAGAATGCTTTATTAGCGCTTAATTAGCTTACCAAGCTTAGCTAAATTAATATAAGCTTTTATTACTTTAAGAAACCTAAAACCTTGCAAAAATTAAGGCAACAAAGGCGTAGGCTAAAAAATTGACTATATGTGCTTATGCAAAGATGATAAAGAGTATTAGCACTTTTAAAACTCTTTAAAATGCTATATACTTTTAGTAGTAATTAAGGCCTACGCAAAATACTATTGCAATATTAGTAAAAAAAAAAGCTAAGAAGATTAAGAAACGCCTGCATACTAACTATTACAAAAAACTCTAAGACAAACTAGTTAAAGCAGGACATTAGCTCTCTTAAAAAGAAAGAAGAAAGTAAAAAGCTTTTTTAAGTAGTATTATTATATTTTTAATTAACTTAGTGCTTCTTAAAGAAGATAACAGCCTGGGTGTATACTATACTAGTAATTACAATGCTTATATACTATTAAAGAGTACTATACTTAATAGTAAAGCTGCGTTGCACTTAGAAAATAGTAAAAAACTACTTGTACTAGGCTCTTTTATACTTGCAAGGGAGGTAGAGACAGTAAAAGCAGGCATTTAAGCTTTTTTTATTAGCAAATAAAGGACTTGCATTTTACGCTAAGTCCTAAATAAAACATATAGTAATAATACTAAGGACTTGCTTTTTTTAAATGTAGCAGTTGTTAAAAGTTTTTATTTTGTTATTATCTTAGAGACTTGCTTATACAAAAAAAGAGTTTAGTACTTTGGCTTAAATAACACACTTTACTACAGTACAATTAGTAAAAACATTGTACTAGTACAGCTTAAACATTATTTTTATCTCTTATTTTTTAAATATAAGTCTTATCTTCTTATTTAAAGCTTATTATAAATGTAATGCCTTTTGTTAAAAGCTTATAAACAACTTATTTAAAAAGCAACTTAGAGGACCTTTAGTATGCTAAAGCAAGGCATTTAAGTCTAAAAGTACTAAAAGCAGTTATAAATACAGCACAAAGAGTGTAAATAAAAAAATAGCACGCGTTAAATATAAGCACTGTGCTCTAACTTATGCTAAATAAGTTATCTTTAGGCAACTAAAAGAGCCTTGTTTGTAACTATACTAGAGGATTTTGTAGGACCTATTTAAAATGCCTTAATATTGTTTAGGAGAGCAATAAATACAAGTTATTAAAAACGCCTTTAGTAGCAAGCTCTATGTGTACATCTTATAAGCTAAATTTATTCTAGAAATTATAAGAGCCTTTTACTATTTTAAAGCTCTTATTAAAGCTTGTTACAAGCTCTAGATAGTTAAGATTACACAATATAATAACCTTTTAACGCTCTCTTAGTAAGTTAGATTTTAGTACTAAATATAGTATAAAGAACAGAGTATTACAATTAAGCTTTTACTACTATACATACATAAACTAAATAAAGCTGCTAAATAAGTAAAACAAGAAATAATAACTAAGTTAATTAAAATAAAGACAGGCGCAAACTTGCTTAAAAAACTCTAGCTAAAAATTATTATAGCTGCAGCATAGCTTTATAATATAAGCTTATTTTACGCGCACAGTTTTCGCTTACTAAATAAGCTTTTTAATCAATAGAGCAGGAGGTACTTTAAGTACTATAAACTAAAGCCTCTTAAAAGCCTTACAACAAACATAAAACTAGATTAAAGCAGTATATATGCTTATAGCTGCCGCGCCTATTCCTTAAACAACAATAAAGCAGCTAGGCAATGTAAAAAGAGCTTTAAGACTTTTTTTAAAGGCTATATTAGTTGCTTAGTAGGCTACAGAGCCTCTAACATGTACTAAATATAAGTTCTAGCACTTAACTAAGTTATTATAACGCGCAACATTATATTTAACAAGATACTATACTATAAAAAACTAGCTTATAAGCTGCTAAGGCAGGACGCAGTTTTTATAGTACACACTATTAATAACAACAAACTTAATAAAGCTAGAGAAATGCTTAAGCAGCTTATAAGTATTAGTTAAGCAGAAGTAATAACACAAAAGGCCTCACAGCTAACAAGCAATTAGCTAATAACAAAGACTGTAAAAGGCTTATTATAGTCTCTAATAGGTAGTACGCTAAAAAGCACGTAAAGAGTGTTAGGCTAATACTTCTTAAGAAATTTGTATAGGGTAAAAAAGTCTTTTAAGACAGCTACTAACGCTTAAAGCAATGCTAGCGCCTTCTTCTCTAAGAGCGCAAATACTAAAGTAGGGCACCTTAGCTTAAAAAACTGTAAGTAGTAGTAATAAGCTGCTTAGCTCTTAAAAATTGTAAATAACTAGTAGATTAAGCTTAACAGACGTATAGAGACACTTATAGTTTTTAAAAAAAGCAGAAAACGCTTCTAAAAAAGCTTAAGGCAGTGCTAAGAATTTTACAGCACTAACTAAAGTTTTTTAAAACTTTTTAGCAAAAACACTTTATAAAAATAAAGTAACGTACCTTACGGGTTCGTGCACTACACAGGTTCGTGCACTACTTTTGCTAAGCCTTTATTAAAACTACCCTATTCTAGCGTAAAACAGCCCACTTTAGCCCTATATAGAGCAATATAACATAAGATATTATTTAGAGTCTACTTCTACTGCTTGCTTACACGTACGCGTGTTATGCCTAGTCTAATTACACTGTCTGCAGCGCCTTTAAGTTAGCTTACCTCCTTTAGCGCGTACTTACTTTTTTGCTTTCTTCCTATTACTACACGCCCTAAACTCTTTTAGAGTAGTTAAATAAGCTCTATTCTTAACTACTAAAGTCTTTTTTACTTAAACCTGCTTTTTTTTATATAATTTACGTTATGTAGTAACTTTATTTGCTGCTTAAAGCGTTATAATCTTCTTTTATACTAATACTAGCTTATACGTAATAATTACTACCTTTTTTAAAACTTTCTTAAAGGCCTTTACTATAAATATTAGTAAGCTATTTATATACTTTTAAATTCTTGCTTTTATAAGCATTAATTGTAACTCTAGTTTAAAAGTATTACTTAGTATTTATAACTGCTAGAGCTTAGTGTTAATAAGTAGTAGTAGTAATAGAGTATGCAACTAGACGTTAAGAGCTATTATAATTTATTTTAGGTTAAATAGAACTAATTTAGCGCCTTAAATTTTTTTTAAATATTATTAAAAGTAATTACTATATTATAGGAGCGTATAAAGTATAGTAGAAACTTAAGTTTTATAATATAAGTAATTAAGTTATGTATAAGATCTTTAGCTTAGCGCCTATATACTTTTTTTAAAAAAGTAAAATATTTTATATTAAAAGGCTATAAGAGATGCAATAAGTATAAAAGTATATAAATAGTAATAATTTTATTCTTTTTGCAGTACTACTAGAAATAAAGTAAGTTATAGCTTTTATAGCTGTTAATAATAAAGAGCTAATAAGCGCCTATAACTCTTCTTTTTATATACTTATTAAAGTGCTTTAACTACTACAGCCTAAGCTTATTTATTGTCTAGCTGTTCTTAAAATCTATAACAACTTAGTTTTAAGGTAGATTCTTTTCTTTGTACTAGATAAAGAGGCAATAGCAGCTTTTAAAAATAATAAAAAGTAAAATAGCTTACTTTATTGCGTTAATACTTTAAATAACTATTATCTACTTCTTATTACTTTGCTATATTACTTTTAGCCTTCCTTGTCTTTCTTAAGCTATAACAACTACTCTAGTTAATATTTAGCTTATTTTTATTTTATTTTAGATACTATACTTAGCTTTTATACTAGCTACTAGGCAAAACTAGCTCTAAATAACTTTAAAATTCTTGTAGAGTGCTCTCTTGTAATCATACTTATAATTAAACTTTATTATAAACTTAAAGTAGTATATAACCTATGTACTAGGCTAGTGTCACGGATGGTTGCGTGTTGACTGGGTCCGCCAAACTCGCTTATCGTTAGCTTGCCTACCTGCAATTGTGCTTATAAGGGGCTCCAAGGATACCTGCAGGTATTATTGCTTAAAATATACACACGTTATTATTTTAAAGCTATTTCTTACTATCTTCTATAGTGTAAAGCAAGTACTATTGCCTAAAGCAACCCCTTACAGAATAATACCTCCTTCTACAGGCTAATAGTCTAGAGATAGCTTTCTTAACGCAATCTAATACTTGAAGTAATTAAAGAAGCTAGAGCCCTGCTACATCTAAACTCTCTAATCCCTCTTAAACCCTATTAAGGCCCGCTATACTTAAAGAGCCTAAAGAGCGCACTTAAAGCGCACCTACAACGCTTAAAGAGCGCATTAACGCTATAAAAAAGCAACGCAATAAACTTTAATCTTTACAATAACTATAAGAGTTAAAGAAAAAAGTAGCATAACTAGAAAAAGTTAAATGAAAAGAAATTTTAAATATACTAGCACTACTAACTACATTATTATGCGCGTAGAACGCACCTAAAGCAGTATCTACTACATATATTTAACACGCGCTAAAACTTAAAAACCTAGCTAAATACTAAAGCAAAACTCTTGAAAAATATTATAAGTTTACTTATTTTTATAAAGTAGTATTTTAGCTACTACTATAAGAATTTAAAAGAAATAATAATAAACTAATTTAAGTAATACAGTATTATAAAGCAAATTCTTAAAAGCTTTAGTATACTTACTATAAGCGTTTTTTTAAAGTAAAGAGAGAAGTACTAACTTAAGACTACTTTAAGTAATATATACTTAACTTGCTTTTAAACTTTATTAACTACAGCTTTAAAGTAGCAACTACGTATATATATACTATATATTAAAGAAACTAGACTATCTAATTATTTATAACTTATTTTAATATCTTTAAAAATCTCCTTTTTAAAATGTACTAAAGCATAAAAAGTTTAGCACTTTTTTATAAAACTAAGGCCTAAACTACAACACGCAATTACTAACTAGTATTAGATTTTTATAACTAAAAAAATTTATTACGCTTAGATTTATACTTAAGTAGAATTTGCGCAAAGCACTTATTATATATAACTTGCCTTACTAGAGTACTTTTATAAAAAAAAAAAACTTTTTTATAGCTACTACACTAAACGCACTTAAAAAGCATAAAAATAGTAATAATATTATATGCTTTAAGTACTAGAAAAAAGAATACTATGCTAATAAGTGCTAAAGCAGCAACCTTAACAAAGTCCTAGTTAATATAAACTATATAAGAAAAAGTTAAGCCTTGCTATAAACTTAGAGTTAGTAAGGCGTGTACTAATAAATATTTTACTAAAGATACAGCGCATGTACTACGCAGGTTTAGCAACTATAGTAAAAAAAAAACTTAAAGTTATTTTAAATTTATAAGTAGATATTAGCTTTATTAGTTAAAAAACAGCTGTAGAAATAAATTTAAAACTTATTTAGGATGTAAAACTGCCTTACTTAAGTTAAATTAGATTATAAAAGTAAAACACATGCATAGTATATAACCTTTAGCTGTACTTAATAAATAATAATAGTATAAAGCGCATTATAAAAGTTACTGCGTATAAAGTAGATAAAGAGAGAGTACTACTACTACTTAGCAACCTCTTCTTAAGCTAGGAAGGCATCTATATTAACTATAAAAGGTAGATGTAGCATTAGGAATATATAAAAGTAAATATTAACTTAGTAGCTACTAAAGTATTTTTAAAAAACATAAGACTTATAAATTTAAGAACTTACTTTCTAAAAGTACTTTAAAGTAATAGCGCAAGTATTAAGCTTAAACTATAAATACTAAACATATTTATAGCGTAAGTGTAGCGCATACTTAATGCATTACAAGATAATACTAATATTTTTAACAACAAAGCTGCTAAAACTCTCTTATAGCTAAAAAACTTAAATTACGTAATTTCTATTTAACAAAGCAAAAAACTCTTTTATAGGACTTTTTATACTTGCTTTTCTTATAAGCTTTAAGTGCTTTATAAATATATTAAAGAAGTACTATTAAAGAGATAGATTTGCTATAGCACTAGCCTTATAGGCGCACTAATACTATTTATACTAAAAAAAATAGAACTCTTTGCCTTTGCGTAGATTATTAAGGTCTTAAGACTGTTATAATAAAAAATTATTACTTACTTTTTCTATTTAAAGAGATACTAGACTGCATATCAAGCGCATGCTACTATATAATATTAAATTTTAAAAACGCCTACTATTGTCTAAGGATTAAGGCAAGAGATAAGTAGAAGACTGCTTTTAGAACATAATATAGACATTTTAAATATCTTGTTATACCTTTTAGGCTTACAAACGCCCTAGTAAGCTTTTAAGCCTATATTAATAAAGCTTTAAAAAAGCACTTAGATTATATATATGTATTTTATCTAGATAATATTCTTATTTATACTTACAATAACAACATTGCGCTATACTAGCGTGCTATACGCGCTATACTTAACTTTTTATAAAAAGTAAAGTTATACGTAAACTTTAAAAAGTGTATATTTACTTTAAGCAAAGTTTATTTTCTAAAATTTATTACTATAAGAAGCAGTATTTGCGCAGATCTAGCGCGTATTATTACTATTAAATAGTAGCCTACACCTACTAATATTAAAGAGCTACAGTCTTTTCTAGGATTTATAAACTTTTATTAGTATTTTATTAAAAACTATGCTATAGAAATAGCACCTCTTATAAATATCTTAAAACAGAAATAGGCGTTCTATTAGAATAAAGATATATATACTACCTTTATAAGGCTAAAGCAATACTTTATATATCCGCCTATCCTGCGCTACTTTAAAGATACATGTATAATTTATATTAAAATAAATATTTTAACTTTTACTATTTTAAGTATATTATCTTAACTCTTTAAAAACAAAAAGTAGCATTTTATTATATTTTACTTACAGAAACTATAAAGCGCTAAGCTAAACTACAAAGTGTACAACTTTAAACTTTTAGCTATTATATAGAGTTTTAAAAAATAGCAATACTACTTAAAAGGCGCTTAACACACTATATAAGTGTTAATTAATTATAACAACTTACGCTCTTTACCTGTTATATAAAAGCTAAACTAGCGTTAAGTACACTAGGCTCTATATTTAAGGGCTTTTAATTTTAAAGTTAAATACTGCCTAGAGCGTATAAACTCTATAAATAGACTATTAAGAAGAGTAGATTATAAATAGAAGAACCTATTATTAACTTAACTATTGCCTATACTGCAGAACAAACTTCTAGCATAAGTAAAGTATAGTAAAATAGAAAACTTTATAACCTAGTACAGCTAAGAAGGCGTATATAAAACGTATATAGCTAATATTTACAAAATAGAAAGTATCTAAACTACTAGTGCTATAAAGTGTACACTATACGTACTACGCTTTCTAGCTAAAGTATTAGTTAGTAGTAAACCTGCAACAGTAATGTTAGAAGCTTTAATAAATAAACTATACTAGTTGTAACAAAAAGACGCTTTTACTCTATAGCAAGTTATAGAATTTATATAAGTAGCACCCACTTAAAATAGTAAGAGTGCGCAAGTGTAGTGCGTTAATAATAAAAAAGTCTTAAAACACAAAAGCAGAATTTATATCCTACTAGAATAAGCTATTAGGCAAGAGATTCTATTATAGAATTATAATACACGTATAGCAGGTTATTTTAGCGCACGTAGAACTTATAAGCTTATTAGTAGGCTATATTACTAGCTAGAGCTAGGCTATAATATTTAGAATTACGTAAAGACTTTTATAGTATACTAAAGGAGTAAAGCTCTAAAACACAGTAAATATAGTTAGTTATTATTATTTCTAGTTCTTAATAGAATATTTAAAAAAGTAAGCTTTAATTTTGTAATAAGGCTACTACTAGTAAAGAATAATAGTTTAAGTTGTGTATTTAATGCAATTCTTGTAATTATTAACTACTTTTTAAAAATAGCAATTTATATACCTATATTAAAAATGTAAAACGTAAAATAATCTGTAGAATCTTATTTTAAATATATTATTTTAAAATATAGAATCCAAAAAGGTATTATATTTAATTATAGTTTACTTTTTACTTCTATATTTTAAATAGAAATATACTACTAATTACAAGTAAAGCGTAGGCTAAGCATAGCCTTCTACTTATAAATAAATAAGCAAACTAAATGCTAAAACTAAATACTAAAGTAATACCTAAAGACGTTTGCTTTAAAGAAATAAAATAATTAAGTATTACTTCTACTAACTGCATAATTTATATATAACAACTTTATTTATAAATTAACAAAGACAACACTTTTTTACATAGTATATAGTAAGCATTTACTACTTATATTGCCTCTTAAGGATAGTAGGCTAGAAGAGAAAGTACTAGATGCTGTAAATAGAGTGCAGCGTATATATAACACACATATAATAGTAAGAGAACACCTTCTAATAGTACAAGAATATTAACGCTAATACTATAATAAAAAATATAAACTAAAGATCCTCTACTAAAGAGACCTAGTTTACCTTAGTATAATAAATATTAACTTAACTTACTAACTTAGTAAGAAGCTTTCTAGTAAGTTTATAAAACTATTTTAAGTATAAAAAGTAGTTAGAACGTAGGCTTACTAACTATAACTACTACTTTACTATTATATTTATAATGTCTTCTACGTCTTCTTACTAAAATAATAAGAATTACGTAGTAGTTAAAAAGATAATACTTAAGTACTAGAAATTAGTCTTAAGAGTAAAAAGATCTAAAAAATTAAAAAAATATCAAAGAAATAAATTAAAAATAGCTAGCTAGAGTATTAGCTGCAATAAAAAAGCTATAACAAATTATAAAATACTTAGACTTTAGTATTCTAGTTAAAGGATATAAAAAAACTAATTAAGAAATGTAAGCATAAGTAAAAATTATTACGTTCTAAGTGCGCTAAAAAAATATACTAAATACTATTATTGTGCAATTAAGGCGCAAATTAAGTATTTAAATAAATAAAACTATAAGTATAAAAGTAATTTACTGCTACTTATTATTAAAAGTTTTTTTACTACTAGCACAAACCTTATTATTACTACTTATATTATTACTACTACTTCTAGCACTACTGTTATACACGCTACCTGCGCCTAGACTGCGCCCAAAAAGTAGCATGTTATTATTACTTAAGCTCTTATTATTATTCTTATTATTACCAGTAGGACTAGCAATTCTAGCTATATAACTAGCAATTAACTTAAGAGTAGCTACTATATAGTATTACTTTACTAAGATTAAGCTTAAAAAATAAGGTAAAAACATTAGCACCAAAGTAAGTACTTCTAATAGAGTACTAGTATATATAGCAATATAGTAGTAGTTAAAAAGCTTAAAGTTAAATTAGCGCTAGTATTACGTAAGCTTAACGCTAGCAGTAATAATAGTAAGGTTAGTCTTTAGAATATTAGTATTAGTAACTATAGTATTAAAATAAAAGTAAAGTTAGTATAAATAATTTAAATACTTATTAAGCGCTTTAAGAACTTATTTAAATTAGCTAAAGCGTAGTAAGTAAAATAAAAAAACTTACTTTAGTATAACTACTATAGTTAGTTTTAGTATAATAGTTATAATAACAATACTTAGTTTTTTTATAAATTTTTTTTTACTTAGTAATATTTTATATATAACGTAGGCAGGTTGTATACAAGGTAATAAAATTAATAGCTTTTTTAAGTTTACTAAACTTATATAGCTAAGCATTTTATAAGTAAAATTTTTTAATATACTTAGAATTTAGATAGTAAACTATAATAAAGATTAAAGCTTATTATTTAGTTGCGTAGTAAGTGTGTTAAAGTTATATATTAAATATATTAATTAAAACAAGAATCACAAAGGATATACTAGAAATTTTTTTTATTACTATAGTAAACATTACCTTGCATAGGCTACTTATAATAATTATACACTTTTACTTTTACCTCTAAAAATTTTAAGAAATAAATAACAAATTTAAAGGTTACTATAACAATACTATAAAGGCTTAAGCTTAAAGCTTGTTATACGTCTAAACTACAAGTAATACGCGTCTTAAGAGCACCTAAGCTACAAGTAACACGCGCTTTTTACTAAAACATTCTTATATAGTCTAGAGAGTTAATTTAAGGCTATTAGAACGCTAGACTAGAGGGGGAGGCTCTGTTACGGATAGTTGCGTGTTGACTAGGTCTGCTAAACTCGCTTATTATTAGCTTGCCCACCTGTAATTGTGCTTATAAGGGGCTCCTTACCTGCGAGGATACCTGCAGGTATTATTGCTTAAGATATACACACGTTATTATTCTAGAGCCATCTCTTACTATCTTCTGTGGTGCGAAGCAAGTACTATTGCCTGAAGCCACCCCTTACAGCTAGTTTAAGCTAACATAGCCTAGATTACGCTTTACGCGTAAGGAATTAGCTATATTAGCTATAGCTACAAGCTTAAAAAGGAATCTGCGTAAAATAAAGTTAAGTATATACTTAATAACTATACTTTCTTTAGTCTTTGTTAAATTTTTTAATTTAGGCTAGTAATCTGCTTATAGAGTTTATTCTGCGTGTTAGTAGCTTAGTATTGTATAAGTAACTTTATAGATAGCTGCAGCGTGTTATAAGAAAAGTGTTACGTCTTGTTTAAGAGCTTAAAGGGCAGTCTGTATCTAACGCTTATTAGAAGGCTCTATCTAGTGTTGTTGTTAAGGCATCACGTATAGAGGTAGAGTTAGTAGGGGCTTAGCAAAAGTGGTGCACGAACCTGTGTAGTGCACGAACCCGTGAGGTACGCTATAAGGACTTCCTGCAAAGAGCTCTTTAAGGCTAACAAACAAAAACTAACGTAGTCCTAACGTAAAAGATACAGGCGTACACTGCCTACTATATACCTTCTTAAAGGCACCTAAGCTTAAAGCACTACTTTGTTAGCTTTAAGAAAATTGAAAGCTAATTACAGTCTATGCTGTAATAGCAGCAGCTTTTAGAAAAGTTAATTTATTTTAAACACACTTTAACAATCTCCTAAAGTTTTTAAACAAATAAAAAGACTTTTATAAATACTAATAGAAAACTCTATTTAGACAAGCTAAGTAAAAGAAATTAATACTTTACTTTTAAAAGGCACCTAAATAGAAGAAATAACTTTAGAAAACTTTAGGCTTCTTCTTTTTTAGTAGGTATTTGCCTACAAGCTTAATAAGAATAGCTACTTTCTTATATATAAAACACGTCTTGTAATAAAAGAAAACTTTTAAGTAAAAGACTTACTACACTTAACGTATGCGGTAACACTAGCTGTGCAATCTTTTAGACTTGTAATAGCAATTACAGCTAAGTTTAATATAAAGATTTAGCAGCTTAACGTAGTAAACGCGTTCTTTAATGCTAATATTAGTAATAAAACAGTAGTCCTGTAAAACCTACTAAATAGTTATAAGTGCTTAAGAAGGTACGTTAAGCTTAAAAGAGCCTTATACATCCTACAAGAATTGCTATTATTGTATTATAATAAATTCTTAAGCACACTTAAAAAGCTTAGCCTACAGGCCTTAGCTAAAGAGCTTTGTTTTTTTTTTACTAAGAACTGCGTGCTTCTTTTAGTATTCTATATAGACAATATTCTTCTTATAAATTATTAATCTTGCTAAACAAGAGCTTACAAGCTCCTTAAGTTAATTAAAAACACTTACAAAATTAAGAATAAAGAAAAAGTAAGCTAGTTTCTAAAGATAAAAATTGTAAGAGATTGTAAAAAGCGCACAATATTGCTGCTACACAACACTTATATTAACAAAGTTACAAAAAGATTTAATTTAGACGCTTTTAGTAGGTTTCTAAAATCTCTTTTGCTTTTAGACAAGTTAGTTAAAAGCTTTAAAAAGGCCCTAAAGCCTTAAATTAAAGCCTACTAAAAGTGCATTAGCAGCGCGCTTTATATAGCTATTATGCCGCGTTCTAACGCTGCCTATACTGTTTCTAAGCTCTTTTACTTTCTAACTAACTTTTTAGAAGCTTACATAAAGGCTGTAAATTATTTTATATAATACTTCTACTATACAAGGCATAAAAGAATTACATATAGCAAAAGCAATAGTAAAAGGCTTATTATTTACAAAGATGTATTTTTTGCAAAAAATTTAGAAACTTATAGATTTTTTTAAAGCTATGTAATTTTGCTCTTTAGAGGACTAATAGTTTAGAAAGCAGCTTATTAAGCTATAGTAACAACTTTAATAATAAAAGCTAAGCTCCTTGCACTAAAGCATATAGTAAAAAAACTTATAGCGCTTAAAAAACTATATAAAGAACTTAAACTTATAGTCTTAAAAGCCTAAAGAATCTTCTGCAACAGTTAGCAAACTATACGCCTAGTTATTAAAAAGTAAGAAAAGATTACTACTAAGCTCTGTTATATAAATAAATAAAATATATAGCTCTGCTAAAAACACGCTAAAGGCTTATTTTAAATTAAGTATTTGCTAACAGCTAAGATGCTAGCCAACAGACTTATTAAGTACTTATTAAAATAAAAGCTTAAACACTTTAAGATACTTAATAATATTAAACGCGTATTTTATAAAGGATTAAAAGAAAAAAAGAGTACAAAAAATAAATAAAAGAAATGTCGCATCTATGACGTACCAACCTCAAGGCCCAAGGCCTCCTTAGGCCTAAGCCTAGGCGCCTGTCAGCTTACGCGCTGAGCGCGAAATATCTACGCTAAACTTATAAGCTTATACTTAAGCTTAGCAAGATACGTGTTAAACTCCTTTAAGTTTAACAGCAGCCTTTCTAAGCTAAGTTTATATAAATAGCACGTCTTAAACTTAGTTAAAAAGGTAGAATGAGAATTAACTATTTAGTTCTTCTAAACTACTATTACTAGCTTCTTATTTTTTATAGTTATAAGCCTAGCGCTTTAAATTGTAGTTTAAATTCTTCTTACGCAACTTAAAGTACGCTAGTAGTAGTTTAAACTCTTTAATTTGTTTAAAAAACTTAGTTTATACCTTTTAACCTACTAACTAATTATACGCAAAATAATAGCAAGCAACTCTTTTTAAATTACTAACTTAGCGCGCCTTATAGGCTTTGCAACTTAGACTTACTAGTACACCTAGCTAAAGTTTAATACTAAATTTAAAGAAGTGTAGAAATATATTAACTTAAAAGCTATTATAACTATTAATATATTAATAAGGCTGCTTTTAAGGCTTTTAGCGCCTATAAAAAACTTATTTTAAAGAAAACTTAAAGCTTATAATAGAAAACTTAATAAATACTACGCAAGGTATATAGACTAGGCTATAAATATATGCGCTTTTTAGTATATTTAGAATTAGGTTTACGCAACTATTAATAAATAGTTACTAGCTTTAATTATAATTAAACTAGTAGATAGTGCTAGTTAAATGCTTAATAAGCTTATTAAATAACTATAGCTTAAACTAGCGCTAACAGACGCTATTAACTAAATAGTAATATATTAGAAGTACTAAGTAAACCTTAAAAAAGCAAAACTTAGTACTATAAAACTAAAAGCTTAGTATAATAAGTAGTAAATAAGCTAACTAAAAGCTAAAAGGCTAAAAATTCTTAAAGTAGACAGCATGCTTACTATATTTAACTTTCTAGACGCTGTAGAAGCTAAATACGCTTTTAACTAAGCTAATATAATAAAAATACTTTACTAATAGCAGCAAATACTTAAAAAAAATTAATTAAACCTTAACTAAAATAGTTAAGTATTTTTAAAGATACTTTATTAGTACTTAGTTAGTGTACTAAGCTTAGCTAAATTAATAAAAGGAGCTTTTACTACTTTAAGAAACTTAAAAACTTATAGAAATTAAAGTAATAAAGGCGTAGCCTAGAAAGTTAACTATAAGTACCTATATAAAAATAATAATAAATATAAACACTACTAGAATTTTATAAAATGCTATATACTTTTAGTAGTAATTAAGGCCTATACTAAAGTTTAACATAATATTAGTAAAAAGAAAGCTAAAAAAATTTAAGAACACTTACATACTAACTAGTTTAAAAAACTTAAAGATAAACTAGTTAAAGTAAAATATAAGCTTTTTTAGAAAAAAAAGAGTAAGTTAAAAGCTTTCTTAGGCAGTATTATTATATTATTAATTAACTTAGTGCTTCTTAAAGAAGACAAAAGCCTAAGTATATACTATACTAGCAATTACAACGCCTACGTACTATTAAAGAGCACTATACTTAATAGTAAAGCCGTGTTACACTTAGTAAACAGCAAAGAACTACTTATACTAAGCTCTTTTATACTTATAAAGAAGGTAGAGACAGTAAAGGTAAGTACTTAGGCTTTTTTTATTAGTAGTTAAGAGACTTATATTCTCTACTAAGTTTTAAATAAAACACGTAGTAATAAGACTAAAGACTTTACTTTTATAAATATAGTAGTTGTTAAAAGTTTTTATTTTAATATTATCTTAAAAGCTTGCTTACACAAAAAAAGAGTTTAGTACTTAAGTCTAAATAATATACTTTACTAAAGTATACTTAGTAAAAATGTTGTACTAGTATAGCTTAAATATTATTTTAACTTTTTATTTCTTAAATATAAGCCTTTATTTTTTTATCTAAAGCTTATTATAAATATAATGTCTTTTATTAGAAGCTTATAGAAAACTTATTTAAAAAGTAACTTAGAAGACTTTTAGCATACTAAAGTAAAGCATCTAAGTTTAAAAGTACTAGAAGCACTTATTAACGTAGTTTAAAGAGTATAAATTAAAAAAATAACACGCGTAAAATATAAGTACTATACTCTAACTTATACTAAATAAGTTATTTTAAAAAGACTAAAAGAGCTCTTTTTTTAACTATACTAAAGAATCTTATAGGAATTATTTAATATGCCTTAAAGTTGTTAAAGAAAATAATAGATATAAGTTATTAAAGACGCCTTTAGTAGCAAGCTCTATATATATATTTTATAAGCTAAATTTATTTTAAAAATTATAAAAGCCTTTTACTATCTTAAAGCTCTTAATAAAGCTTGTTATAAGCTCTAAATAGTTAAAATTATATAAAATAATAATTTTTTAACGCTCTCTTAGTAAAGTACATTACAGTACTAAACATAGTGTAAGGAATACATTATTACAATAAAGCTATCTCTACTATATATATATAAACTAAATAGAGCTACTAAATAAGCAAGACAAGAAATAATAACTAAGTTAATTAAAATAAAGGTTAGCGTAAACCTGCTTAAGAAACTCTAGCTAGAAATTATTAAAGCTATAGTATAGCTTTATAATATAAGCTTATTTTACGCGTATAGTTTACGCTTACTAAGTAAGCTCTTTAATTAATAAAGTAGAGGGTACTTTAAGTATTATAAACTAGAGCCTCTTAAAAGCTTTATAACAAATATAAAACTAGATTAGAGTAGTATATACGCCTATAGCTGCCGCGCTTATTCCTTAAACAAGAATAAAGCAGCTAGGTAATATAAAAAGAGCTTTAAGACTTTTTTTAGGGGCTATATTAGTTACTTAGTAAAATATAAAGCCTCTAATATATACTAGATATAAGTTCTAGCGCTTAACTAAGTTATTATAAAGTACAATATTATATTTAATAAAAGGCTGTACTATAAAGGACTAGCTTATAAGCTACTAAGGTAGGACGCAGTTCTTATAGTACACACTATTAATAATAATAAAATTAGTAAGGCTAAAGAAATACTTAAGCAACTTATAAGTTTTAGTTAAGTAGTATTAATAATATAAAAGGCCTTAAAGCTAATAAGTAATTAGCTAATAACAAAGACTATAGAAGGCCTACTCTAGTTTCTAATAAGTAGTATGCTAAAAGTATATAAAAAATATTAGGCTAACGCTTTTTAAGAAATTTGTGCAAAGTAGAAAAGTCTTTTAAGATAGCTACTAACGCTTAAGCTAACGCTAGCGCCTTTTTCTTTAAGAGCGCAAATACTAGAGCAAGGCACCTTAGCTAAAAAAGCTATAAGTAGTAATAATAAGCTGCTTAGCTTTTAGAAATTATAAACAACTAGTAAATTAAGCTTAATAGACGTATAAAGACTCTTATAGTCTCTAAAAAGAGTAGAAAACACTTTTAAGAAAGCTTAGTACAGTACTAAGAATTTTATAGCACTAGCTAAAGTCTCTTAAAATTCTTTAGTAAAAAAACTTTATAAAAAAAAATATAAAGACTTTTTACAAGGAGCTTTTTAAGGCTAAAAAATAAGAACTAACGCAGTTTTAACATAGAAAGTATAAGTATATACTACTTACTTTATAACTTTTTAAAGGCACCTAAGCTTAAGGCACTACTTTATTAGCTTTAAGAAAATTAAGAGCTAATTATAGTTTATGCTGTAATAGCAGTAGCTTTTAAAAAAGATATTTAACTTTAAACTTACTTTAATAATTTTTTAAAGCTTTTTAATAAATAAAAAAACATTTAAAACTATTAATATAAGACTTTATTTAAATAGGCTACTTAAAAAGAGATTAACACTCTACTTTTAAAAAGCACTTAAATAGAAGAAAAAACTCTAAAGAACTTTAGGTCTTTTCTTTTTAAATAGGTATTTACTTACAAGCTTAATAAGAACAGCTACTTTCTTAAATATAAAGCACGTTTTATAGTAAGAAAAGACTTGTAAATAAAAAACTTACTATACTTATAATAGTTTTATATAACTTACTAGACAGTTATAAGCGCCTAAAATAATACGTTAAGCATAAAAAAGCTTTATATAGCTTATAAAACTTACTATAATTATAGTATAATAAGTTCTTACATAGTTTAAAAAAGCTTAGCCTATAGGCCTTAGCTAAAAGGCCTTGTTTCTTTTATACTAAAGACTGCGCGCTTCTTCTAATATTTTATATAGATAATATTTTTCTTATAAATTACTAATTTTACTAAATAAGAGCCTATAAGCTCCTTAAATTAATTAAAGATATTTATAAGGTTAAAAATAAAGAAGAGGTAAGCTAGTTTCTAAGAATAAAGATTATAAAAGATTATAAAAAGCGCATAATAATACTACTATATAACACTTATATTAATAAAGTTGTAAAAAGATTTAATTTAAACGCTCTTAGTAAGTTCTTAAAGACTTCTTTACTTTTAGAAGAGCTAGTTAAAAATCCTAAAAAGGCCTTAAAGCCTTAAATTAAAGCCTATTAAAAGCGTATAGGCAGCGTGTTGTATATAGCTATTATACTGCGTCCTAACGCTACTTATGCAGTTTTTAAGCTTTTTTACTTTCTAACTAATTTCTTAGAAGCTTATATAAAGGCTGTAAATTATTTTATATAATACTTCTACTATATAAGGCATAAGAGGATTATATATAGTAATAACAATAGTAAGAAACTTATAATTTATAAAGATACGTCTTTTGCATATAATTTAGAAACTTCTTAATTTTTTTAAGGCTACATTATTATGCTTTTTAAAAAACTTATATTTAAAAAGCAGCTTATTAAGCTATAGTAACAACTTTAACTATAGAAGCTAAGCTTCTTATATTAAAGCATATAATAAAAAAATTTATAGTGGTTAAAAAACTATTTAAAGAACTTAAGCTTATAGTTTTAAAAGCTTAGAAGATTTTTTGTAATAATTAATAAACTATACGCCTAGTTGTTAGAGGGCAAGAAAGGATAACTACAAAGCTCTGCTATATTAATATATAAAATATATAGCTCTGCTAAAAGCACGCTAAAGGCTTATTTTGAATTAAATATTTACTAACAGCTAAGATACTAGCTAATAGACTTACTAAGTACTTATTAAAACAAAAGCTTAAGCACTTTAAGAAGCTTATTATTATAAAACACAAATTTTATAAAAGATTAAAAAAAAAAAAATATAAAAAAAAATAGATATTTAATTATTAAAGTAAATTAGCTTTCTACTCCTAAGAAACTTATAATATTCTAGAAATATAACTCTCTTCTAATAAGTTTTTAGGTAACTAGAAAGTTAACTAGCTTATTTAACAGCTTTTTAGCGCGTAGACAACGCGTAAGAAGACTGTTAGAAGAGCTAGTAGGCTTTTTCTAGTTATTTTAACTCTTCTTCTTCTTCTTTACTTCACTCTTAAGGCCCTCTCTAAACTTCTTCTCCTTAGCTACTTTCTTTAGAAAAACGCAAACAGTAGCTTATAAGCTTTTTAGCCTACTTACTTTATAATTTATTAGTATAAGAAACTTAAAAGAAAATAAAAAAAAAGCTTATAATAGCATATCTTTTTAAAGCTTAGCAAGAAGCTTTTTAGCTAAAAAGATAGTAATTTTAAAACTCTAATTATTAGTAAAAGCTTAAAATTAAAGAAAAAAATATATATAGAACTTTATAAGTCTTTTTATTAAAGTACTACTAGTAGCGCGTCCTAAAGCTTAAAGGCTTATTTTAATAAGCTTTATTAGAGCTGCTAAATAAAGTACTTTTAATGCACTTAAGACAAAGTATATTGTAATACGTACTAAGTTTGCTTTAACGCCTAAGTGTTACTACTAAAGTCTAACCTCTACAAGTAGTTTTAACTAAAGTTTTAACTTTGCTTATATACTTTCTAGACGTATAAGCTAGTGCTATACTTAAAGTAGCACTAGTTAACTTTATATAAAAAGCACGTTTTAAGAGTAGCTGCGCTACTAAAGTAGGTAGTAACAGCAGCAGCAGTAAAGGCGTAAGTAAGAGTAATAGCAGCAGCGCGCGCATAATAGCATAAGTAGTAGTGTAAGTAGTAGTAGCTTTTTGTAATTTTAACTTTTATATAAAGTTAGTAACTAAATAAAAAAAAGTACTAAAACAAAGCTAAAAGCTGTATTAAAGTATAAAGTAGCGTATAGTAGCTTAAAAAGCTATATAAAAGTATAGTAATACTTATAGAAGTAATTAGTATTGCTTTTAAGAAATTTAAGCAAGTTTCTAGGTAACACTTATAGTAGCTATAGTAGTGTTAGATACTAAGCTTAAAAGGCTTAAAAATTTATTATTATTATTATTATACTTTATGCTAAGCTGCATATGCATAATGCATTGCATAGTGCGCTAAGACTATATAAAGCTCTGTATAGGTAACTAAGGTTTTAGTTACTTAGGGGGTGTATTGCATTTATAACGTACTAACCTTAAGGCCTAAGGCCTCTTTAGGCCTAAGCCTAGGCGCCTGTTAGCTTACGCGCTAATCGCGCGCTAGCTAACTATACGTTAGAATATCTACGCTGAACTTATAAGCTTATACCTAAGCTTAGCAGGATACGTGTTAAACTCCTCTAAGTTTAATAGCAGCCTTTCTAGGCTAGGTCTGTATAAATAGCACGTCTTAGGAAATATTTAATTATTTGAGTAAGTTAACTCTTTACCTTTAAGCAACTTATAAGTTTCTAGAAAAACAACCCCCTCTTAATAAGTTTTTAAATAACTAGGAAGTTAACTAGCTTATTTAATAGCTTTTTAGTGCGTAGACAACACGCAAGAAGACTGTTAAAAGGGCTAGTAGGCTTTTCTTAGTTATTTTAACTCTTTTTCTTTTCCTTTTTACTTTTAAGGCTTTCTTTAGCTTTTTTCTTTTTAGCTGCTTACTTTAGAAGCACGCAAACTGCAGCTTGTAGGCTTCTTAGCCTGCTTACTTTGTAATATGTTAGTATAAAGAATAGAAAAAAAAGTATAAAAAAAGCTTACGCAAGCCTATTCCTCTAGAGCTTAGCAAGAAGTGTTTTAGCTAAAAGAAAAGCAATTTAAAGGCTTTAATTATTAGCAAAAGCTTAAAATTTAATAAAGAAAAATACACAAGACCTTACAAGTTTTTTTATTAAAGCACTGCTAGTAGTGCGTTCTAGCACTAAAAGACTTGTCTTAACAAGCTTTATTAAAGCTATTAAATAAAGCGCTTTTAATACACTAAGAACAACGCACGTTGCAATATACACTAAGTTTACTTTAGCAACTAAAAATTGCTGCTAACGTCTTACGCTTGCAAGCAGTCTTTACTAGAGTTTTAACTTTGCTTACAAGCCTTTTAAATGTATAAGCTAGTGCTGTAATTAAAGCAGCACTAGTTAACTTTGCACAAAAAGCGCGTTTTAAGAGCAGCTGCGCTACTAAAAAAAGCAGCAATAGCAGCAGTAAGAGCAAAGGCGCAAGCGTAGGCAAGAGTAAAAGTAGCAGTAGCAGCAGCGCACGCGTAGCAGCGTAGGCAGCAGCACAAGCAGCAGTAGCTTTTTAAAGTTTTAACTTTCATATAAAGTTAGTAATTAAACAAAAAAAGTGCTAAAACAGAGCTAAGAGCTGTATAAAAGTATAAAGTAAGCATATAGTAAGCCTAAAAAGTTATACAAGAGTATAGTAACACTTATAAAAGTAATTAGTATTGCTTTTAAAAAGCTTAGGCAAACTTGTAAGTAATACTTACATCCGCGATAGTAGTGTTAGATACTAAGCTTAAAAAGCTTAAAAATTTGTTATTATTATTGCGCCTTGCGCTAAGACGCACGTGCGCAACGTGGTGCGCAGTGCGCTAGGACTATGTAGAGCTCTGTATAGGTAACTAAGGTCTTAGTTACTTAAGAGGTGTATTACATTTATAATGTACTATTCTTAAGGCCTAAAGGCTTTGCCTAGGCGCCTGTTAGCTTACGCTCTAACCGCGCGCTAGCTAACCTTACGTTAGAGTATCTACGCCGAACTTATAAGCTTACACTTAAGCTTAGCAGGATATGTGTTAAACTCCTCTAAGTTTAACAGCAGCCTTTCTAGGTTAGGTCTGTATAAATAGCACGTCTTAGACGCAGTCAGAAAGGCAGAATTAGAATTAATCATCCGGTTCTTCTAAACCACTGTTACCAGCTCTTTGTTCTCTACAATAACTAAACAAACACTCTTTTTATTGTTAATAGTTGAACTTTTACTATACTGTTGGAAAAAGCTAAAGTTTTGCAGAAAGTTATACTAGACTGCTTCTTAGCAGAGGATAACTTTTCTAAACTCTTTTTTTTGATAAATAAGTTGCCCTCTACTTGTCTACTATAGAATACCTACGTTTTAATAGAGAAAGTTAAAAAGAGCATAATTAGCGTCTCTAGCACTTCTTTTAGTTTAGACAAGGTTACTGTCTAGCTGCTTAAAGCATGCTAGCAATATATTAAGCACTTTATACATGCTATTTACTAAAAATGTCTTACTAGGGGTTATTATTGAGATACATAGAGCAATGTAGAAGTAGCTATAATTCCTAAAATTGAAAAAAAAGAGTTTTTTTTTTTGCTTTATAAGACTTATTGCTCTTACATTATATATAAGAAAAGATTTAAACTAAATTATTGCAAGGCACATAACCTATATTGCTATAGCCTTTAATATTTTAAGCTTACAGCACAAGGGCGCGCTACCTAAACGCTTAGCTATAAACTTAGTTACGTCTTTTATCTACAACGTAAAGACAGCCTAGTCTAGGCATAAACATGTGTTTATAGCTACTATAAACATTTAAAAAGCATTCAACGCGCTACTTTAAAATTAGCTCTTTTAACGCCTTAAAGAGCAGAAGTAGCCCGTTATACTTAAAAGGCTTATTTAAAAGTTTCTGCTTAACAAAACTGTCTGCGTAAGAGTAGAAAATACTACTACTCTAGCCTACCTAGTATACTGTAAGACACTTTAAAAGTTGCTGCTCTTGCTAGTTTTATATACTTTTTACCTAGCTAAACTCTTAAACTAGGACTAATGAGTGTGCTTTAGGTATGCCAACAACATCTACATTTACAAGGCTTTTTATTCCCTAGACAAGAGCACTAGACTTCTAGCTTTAAATATAAAGTCTATCAATAAGTAAAGAGCAGTAAATAAAGTTATATTTGCTTCTAAGAAGACTAAGCTAATTTACTTAATAAGACAACAGGGCTTATACTTCTCTTCTGTCCAACTTACTAATTAAGAAATTTACGCTATCTTCTCTATAGTTAATAAAAGCTAGTTAGCCCTTTGCTAGCTAAAAGTATAGTTTAACAGAAAGATAACCTTTAAAACTTATATTAATAAACAGGCAGCAGTTGCTTAAAAAATTCTGCACTACTTTTAAAGTCTTGTAAATACTATCTACAGCCTCCCTACTATATCTTTTTGCAAAGCAGTTTCGACCTATATTATACTTTTATAAATTTTTAGTACTAAAGCATAGTATAAAAAAAGAACAAAGAATTTATAAATTGTTAGGGCCTTCTAAAAGCTTGTTGTTAGCACCTGCAATAAGTAGCATATTGCTATAATAAACTGTACTATAATAACTACTACAAAGGCTGTATTACTATTGTAAAAAACTACACTCAATGCTTTTATACTAAAAAAGGCTGCTATGCTGTCTGCGGCAGTAGTTTTAAAAAAAGGTAAGCTTTAATAAGCAGTTTACCTGCTAAGTATTGACATTTCCTACTTACTAGCAGACAGGATTAAGCTACTCTCTATTTAATAAGGCAGAGGCGCTAGTAGCTACTATCGCCCCTTACTTAAAAATTAGACAGACTGCCTAGTTACTACCTTTTCTTTCTAGACTAGTATTAGCTAACGCTTAATATTTCTTACTAGGCTTGCAAGAAGACTTAACCTTTAGCTAAGCTAAAGCTAAAGCTGCAGCTGCTTCTACAGTATAGTAAAAGGCTTTTAGCTTAATAATAGTAACTATATTTTTAAATAGCTTTAAACAATAAATTAAAAGCTAAAAAGTAGTAACTTAGAGGTACGCTATTTATTAAAGCTCAACTAAATCAATAAAAGGCTAAAGCTTATTACATCTCTTTCTTACATATTTAATATAAAAGTAATGAAAGCCTATAAAGGTCTTACACATGCAGTCTGTTTTATCTTACTTAAGTATTAAAAAATTATACTTTGTATTAATAGTACTTTTGTAATCTAGAGCATCTGTAAATAAGCACTAGCATTATTTTAATAAGCATTTTTGTAGATATATAGCACTATAAAAACCTATAACGTGCAGGTATAGTAGGCACTAAGTTACACTAGTATTCTTAAAAACAAACTAGCAGACTAAATAGCAAGTAACAAAGCTAAAAACTAATATTTTACCAGTCTGCTAAGCTAACAACCTTACGTATTTAGGTATTAATTTAATTAGTTAAAGCCTACTCAAAAAAACGCGCTAGACTTAGTAAAGAGCTAAAAAAGGTAAATTGTTAGCATATTACTTGCAATAGCAACTATTATACGCTACTAAACAGCTACTAGCTATACTAGCTTTACCTTAGCGTATGCTAGCTAAAGTCTTAATAATATATTTTAAGTATAGCAACTTTGCTCAGTATTACCAAAAATCTTAACTATAAAAATGTAACTCTTAAGTGTACTTGTAGCAGGGCTAAGACTTTTAAATATATTATTTTTTATAAAAGGACTTAAGCGTACTTCTAGCAATAGCCTTTATGCCCTGTAGCCTTTCCTAGCATATAAGAAAAGAGGCTTAAATACCTTAAAAAACTAATAGGCTAAATTAACAAATTTGTATCTTTTATTAAGGTAATAAACTACTATAGTAGCAAGCTTACACTATAGAGTTTATTTAAAATTTTACTAAGACCTACTAAATTCCTTAGCATTATTTAGCAGAGCATTAGCAGTAAAAGCTGCTAATACCTACTTTTATTTACTATTTTTCTATTTTGTTTTATACTTATATTTGCTTAGTTTCCCTTTCTGTCCTTATTATAATACAAGCGGTGAACTGCTACAGCACTACTATAAGGCAGTACTGCCACTAAACACAACAGGCATGAGAGACACTTAGAGGTCTTCCTCGTCCCTTCAACATGTATATAATTCACCCAAGAACAGGCCCACGAGGTAGCGAGCGACCGCTATAATTCCTCGGCGGTGCCCGCCGGAATGCCCTCTGGGAGGTTACATATAGGCGTTAAACTAATATTATCATCATCACCATCTACTAGGGCCTCACCTTAATAAGTAAAAGGGATTTCTTTTACCTCTTCTACTAAGCCTAGCAGGCCTCTTTTAAGGAAACAACAATTCTAAAGGCCCTTTAAGGCTATAGGCCTTTTACTCTTTAATTTTAAAGTTATATTAACAAGATTTAACATTAAGAGCTTTTTAAGCAATAGTTAGTTTTTAAGCTTAAGTGTTTTAAACTAAAAGAATGTTTAATGCGGACTGCACAAAGTAGTAAATATTAAAGTAATAAATAAGCTAAAAGGCTAAGCTAGGTTTATTACTAAATTTTAACTTAAAAAACTCCTCTTAAGCATAAAGTTAAAGGCCTACACAAAGCTCTAATTAATAAAAAGACACATAAAATACAAAAAAAGCTTTTTCTACTTTAAGAGCCTAAAAAATACTAAGGTAGAGCTATAGTTTAGTCTCTAAAGAAAGTAAAAGAGGCACGTAATTGCTAGCAGCTTTAAGAGCGCAGGAAAGAGCAGGTACAACACTAAAAAGCTAAAATAAACAGGCATTGTAAGGAGATAAGGCAGGCAAAGAAGAAGGAAGAAGAAATTAGACAACAGGCGAGGGCTGCAACTTAATTAGTAAGGAAGAAGAAGAAGGCTAAAAAGGCTGCTAAACAGGCCTCTAGGGGCAACTGCTCGCAGAGCTGCAAAATAACTCTAACAATTTATAAATACTTCTTAAAATGGTAAAAGGAGCAGCCTTAAGGCTTTTAATAAGGCCACTTAAAAAAAGAGGCCTATTATAAGCCTTATAAGTAGTGGAGAGCCTTAAGGTAGTGTTACAGCTTAACTAGCGTCTACCTCGTGCATAGAGCGCGCGATTAGAATTCTAACTTAATTTCTATAGCTATATATATTATTTAAGCCCTCTAGATCTTACTACTAGAGAATCTTGCGATAGTAGCTGTTGTGTGAGGCTCTACAGCCTTAGGTGTAGTGGTGATTTTGGTGTTCAAATCGGGCGTTACGCCGTCCCGGGCGTTACGCCGTCTACCTCGGTACTAGTCTGTGCAACTCTAACTTAGGTAACTACAACCACTAGTCTGTGCGACCTTAACCCAACCTATACCTAAGCGTAGGTGCCCACGACCTGTTTACCAGCCTATAGGTTCTTATATAATAAGCTAGAAAAGCTTATTGCCTCCTGCTATATATATATGCTAGGTGATTGGCCAGTAAGAGTTTTTTTTTGTTGTTAGTAAGCGAAAATCACCTAGGCATCACTTAGATTAAAGCACGTTTACAGTAAGTGAACTCCTATAATAGGGCCAAAAACAGCCTTACAACCCTGTAAAGGGTGAAAACAAAGCTCTAGAAAGTAAATTCTAGGCAGGTATTATAAACTTATCTTATTTGCAAACACTGTATTAGACTATAAAACGTGCAAACTTATTACTTGCGGCTATATAAAACAGCCTTGCAGATGTTGTTAACTATGTGCTTTACGTTCTGTAACGTGTTTATAGCCTTTTGCAGCTTGTCCTAAAATTTTAAAAGGCTATGAAGAAAACTATAAAATTGTTAACAAGACTAAAAAACAGGTAGTATAGGCTGTAAACTAACATTTTAAAAGAGTAGCAGGTCTAAGTAGAGCAAAACTAAGTATACTGTTGTAGTTGAAAAAATTATATAGATAACTAGTAAGAATAAGCTTTAAGCCCTTTATAGACATATAAGCTTTCTTTTTAAAAAGCACAACGTTGTTGTTATTATTTAAAGAAGAGACTATATTCTGTTTACAACGGCGCTTAACAGGTGCTTTAGACATTAAACTTAGCTATTTCTTTTCTTTATTACTTTTAGACTTATTTTTAAACTTAAAAGTATTAGCTGTAAAATAGTTAGCAAGTGCCTGTAAAAGCAAGCTACAGGCCTGTAAAAAGAAAACACATACTGTAAACTAAATAGCAAGTGCTTATACTGCCTTAGTAATAATTGCTATAAGTACTGTAAGCAACGCCTTTAACTAAAATACACTCTGTAAAATAACTAGAATTATTTATATAAAAGTTGCAAGAAAGCCTGTTATAGTTACTTTTAACTTAAATTAGACTTAATTTTAGGCTTTTAGGGCAAGCTACAGTACTTTCTACTAATTTAACTTAATCTTTAAAGTTGTCCTTAAAGTAAGTAATTTTTGTGCTTAACTCCCTAGACTTATAGACAAGTATAGTAGTGTTAAAAGTTTCTAGAGACACTATTTTATTATTAGTACAGGATTCTTGTCGCGAGATAAGAGGGCTAAAGAACTAAGCTGTAAAGTTAGCAAAAGTACACTGAAATGTAAATTAATACATAACGTGTTTCACAAGCGAGTCGCCAACCTAAGCGAGTTGCTAACACTAAACTAGCGCGCCACCTGCGCACAACTATCGCGTATAAGCAACACAGCTTTTTAAAAATTATAGTACGCTAATTTATTCTTTAGACTAATTACTATTCTTAAAATCCTCTATTCCTACCTTACAAGTGTAGGAGTTATGTCCTTTCTTACTACAACGTCTACAATGCCTTGTGCCGCGCACCTTGCGCGTATGCTCTTTGCACGCCCTACGCTCTCTACCCTCTCTCTTAGCAATTAAGGTCTGCACTTCCTCTACTATTAAAGTCTTTTTTATTTAAATATACTTTTGTTTTATTAACTAATGCTTTGTACGCTTATTAATTGCGCTTTATATACATGCTTATTCCTTTTATAACAATACTATATTATATGTAATCTACTGCGCGCTTTTACTTAGCTAGCAAATCTTTTTATTTACTAAGCTTGCAGAAAATATATAACAGTTTTACATTTTTTCTTATATAAGCGTAATTTACGCCTTAATTTTGTGCGTATTACGCAGTGTTTGCGCCTTTTATATACTTTACTTTAGTAGTAATAGTGCTAGAGTCTATAACTTTACAATAAGCTTTAATAAAAGAGTATTTAAATTATATAGGACTAGTTTAGTACTTTTAAAGCTTACTTTATATTCTCTACTATTAAAGCTTCTTTAAAAGCTAGCTTAAATGCTTAAAGAAAAAATTTCTTGCTAAGAAAATGTACGCAGTTGCGTGCTAAGGCTAGAATCTAGTTACTATACTTGCACTTTAATAGTGCAAAGCAACTAATATAAAGAAGTTGTAGTAAATATAATAAATGTAAAAGTATATAGCAAAAAACAATTATTATTTTTTCTTACAAAAATTTAAAAATTTTAGTAAGCTATAGCTCTTATAGCTATTAAGTATAAGCAGTTAGTATACACTTATAGCGCTTAACATTATATACTTATTAAAGTGCTCTAACTAGGCAAGAGTAAGCTAATTATTTGTCTAGCTATTAAGACTTGCTTTAATAATTTAATTGCGTAGTAAGTCCTTAAACTAAACGTTAATAAGTATACTGCCTATAAGAATAATAAAAAGTAAAAGCAAGTAGCCTGCAGCTTTTACGCCTTAAATAATAGTAACTTACTTATAGTTACTTAGCTAGATAACTTTTTTTTTCTAGCTACTTTTAATCTAGTAATAACTATCTATACTAAAATTTTGCTTATTATAAAGCTAGTTTTATTAAGATTATAGACGTTATAATTTATAATTTTATACTTTAGTTTTATCTTTTATACTAAGTTAAGCTACTGCTATATAGCTATAGGATTTTTGTAAGTAGCTTACTAATAGTTGCAAAAACAGCTTTAGCGCTTACAAAGCTTAAAAGTCTACTTAATAAAGTTATTAACTTAGTTCTTGCTAACAAAGTTGCTTTACTATGCTCTAAGAAGTTTATTTACTATTTTTTGTATAATAAACTTTAAGGGCGCAAGACTTTGTGCAGACTAGTAAAAACTTTTTAGACTATAGCCTTCTCTTCTAATATTATTATACGCTTTAAGTTTGCTTTACAATTACGTTGCATGCGCTTTCTAGCGCGTTAGTAAATAAGGGTTCTTTAAAGTAGATTATATATGTTTATAGCTTAATTAATGCTTCAAACGCGTTGCGCATTAATATTAGAGATAAAAAGCTGTATACTAGCTTTAGTATAGGTCTTTTAAGCTTGTCGTAGTTAAGGCATTTTGCGATTGTTGTGCGCAGGTGGCGCGCTGGTTTAGTGTTGGCGACTTGCTTAGGTTGGCGACTCGCTTGTAAAACACGTTAATGTTAGTTTTAAAAACATTAAAATTAGCAGAATTACAAAACTTTAGCTAATACTAAGTTTTTATAGCACAGAGCTTGTAAATGTTGCTAATATCTTTTTTAAATAATTTTTTTAGCAGTACTATGCTAAGAGCAGGCTTAGAAAGTATTATAAAAAAAGTTTTTAAGTTATATAGGAGCCGTTAAAGTTGTTTACAGTTTTATTAAGCAAATTTGCAGAGTTGTTTTTGCCTATATTATTATTTTTTAAACTATTTTCTAGGCCTTTAAAAGTATTTTTAGAGTTTAGCTTAAACTTAAAAGTGTTATTGTAGTTTTTTAGATTTGACATCTTAACTAAGTAAAGCACTAAAAGTAGTTATACAAGACTATAAAACAGGCAAAATTAAAGATTACAGGGCAAAATCTGCTAAAATATATTAATGAAATAAACTTATATAGCCTGTATAAGGCCTATAAAAGGCTTTGAAAAGGCCTTTAAAAGGTTTGTAAAATAAATAACTTACTTAGTAAGTAGGCAAGAAGAGTAAAAACTGAGAAAGACTGAGGTATTCGAGGGAGAAGACACTTATATACTCTGCTAGCGCTAAGGCCTTAGCGCTGAAAATGTTTAAGAAGATAAGGTAAAGGTAAGTTGCTGCATTATTAAAAGAAAATTAGTTAAGTTTCTGTTTTAAATTAAGAAATATAATAAAATAATATAAGTTGCGCTAACTAAATTAGTAAGTAAGGACAGAAATCTTTATTTTTCATCTACATAAGTAAGACCTCTAGATATACAATATTTTAGACTATTTAAGTAGAGCGCTAAACACTAAAAAAAGATAGTATAAGAACTAAAAAGCCTGCAACAATTGTTACACGTAATATAGCAACATATAACTAACTATTTCTAGAGACTAAATGTTAAAAATTAATACTTATAGTAAACAGAGACTAATTTCATAACTTATATACAGTAATTGCGAATAAAAGACAGACTAGAAACTAGACCTAAGATATAGTATATAGCAACTTACTTTCTAAAGAAGTAAGCTTTATTTAAAGAATAAGATGTAACTAACCTGCAAACTTTTTCATTATAATACGTGCTTTAATAATCTAAGAACTTATACGCAAAACTATTAGACAAGTACTGTTACAGAGACCCTGCTTATAATATAAATTGCATAACAGTATAATTAAAGCTTTAACTTTTAGTAATAGTTGTAAAACCAGAAGGCTAGGCAGCTTAAAAGACTGTAGCACCTTAGTGGGCAGTATATTTTATGCTATATTATTTTTAACCTAAGCTAAATTTGCTGCAAGAAGCTTTTTAGCCTTACTAAGAAAGGCATTTAGTATAGTAGCGTTAATTGCTGCAACAGAATTATTCTGTATAGCTAAAATAGCACGTCTAACTAGTGCCTTGTAGTCTGTAGCAGCAGCTGTAAGAAAAAAGGCAGGATATATGTAACTTAAAAAAGAATTTACTGTAAAAAAGCAGTTATTTAGTTTAGTACTAAAACGATACTATTTGTTTGCAGGGCTGCTAGCGTGCGTAACTACTTAGCAAAATAAGTGTTTTCTAGACTAGAAAGCACCTGCATATTTTAACAGAGGTGATATATAGTAAATTAAAGCTATATATAAAACTATTGCAGACACGCATTCACAACAGCAGGCTGTTGCCTATGCTAAACAACTAAAAGTATAGGCCTAGTCTTTGCTAGCAATAAATAGAAGCCTCCTAAAAAGATAGTTAGAGCTACAAATATTGCGTAATATATAGTTAACAGCTTTAAAGCAGTTATAGTGCTGTAAGAAACTTGATCTTAAATAACAAGAACTGCCTTTTTTAGCAGCTACCTAAGTTCTAAATTTAGAAATACTAAATATATAAACTTATTATGTATATTTAGTAGGATCTAGAGACAGAAATGTGCAGTACGACTGCTAAGTAATAAGGTAGCTGCAATACTAGAAAAGGCAACGCAGAGTACAATTTAGCCTTATACACAATAATAAGCATATATCTAGCGCTATAAGTACGTCTTTCCTGTTCTAGCAGGGCTTTATATAAAAAAATAAGCAGTTTACAAAGAAGATGCAATTATATTTATTATAGCTATAAAGACTAATATCTAATTATTGTTAAGTTTATTATAAGAGTTGTAAAACTTTATGTCCTATGCAACAGGGTTGTAGTCTAGTTTAGTAGTAATAAGGGGGTTTATAGACTAATTGCCCTAGTTAAACTTACAGCTAGGCAGCTTAAAATCTAACGTGTGCTTTCTAAACTCTAGTAATAAACTGTCTAACAAGTACAGCCTGTAGTCTAAATGCACGTTAGTAGCAAAGGTAATATTTAAAGCCGCAGCACAGGCTTGTAAATTGTTATATATATGCTTGCAAAAAGCCGTCTAGACTACAGATAGATCTATAACAGGCTTATTTAGAAGAGCACTAACAAACAACAACTGTAACGCTTAACTTATAGCAAAAACAGCAGCCTTTATAAAGCAGGCAATCTAGTTTTCGTTATGTAATAGTAGATTACAAGCAGCAGCAGCAGCCTAGAATTAGGCTGGTAAATGGGTCGTGGGTACCCACGCGTGGGTATAGGTTGGGTTGGGGTCACACAGACCAGTGGTTGTGGTTGTGGTTAGGTCGCACAGACTAGTGGTTGTAGTTGTAGTTAGGTCGCACTAACCAGTGGTTGTGGTTGTAGTTAGGTCGCACTAACTAGTGGTTGTGGTTGTAGTTAGGTCACACTAACTAGTGGTTGTAGTTGTAGTTAGGTTGCATAGACTAGTGGTTATAGTTGTAGTTAGGTTGTAGTTATGTGCTATTTATAGTGATAAATAGCTGTGTTAAACAGGTAAGATTAAGAGAAGTAAGATTAGGAGAGGTAAGCTAAGTAAGCACTAATTTAGTTACAACCTTAACTTAACTACAACTATATATAGTAGTTATATTATAGTTGTTAACACAGTTAGTTATTATAGTATAAAAAGTAATTAAGAGAGTATCTTTATATTATTATACACTAGAGGAACTCTAACTACTTATAATGTAGTCTTTTTGTAGAAAGCTATAAGAACGTAAAGTTAGTACTAAACTTCTTATAGTATCTGACTACTATTTTTAAATCTTTAGCTTAAATAGTAACTCTCTTTGCATAAATAGCATTAAAGTTACAGTTTATATTTATTAGTATTAAATTTAAAAATAATAAGAGTAGTTATAATACCTTTAAAATAGCTAACTAAGAAAGCGTTAGCTAACTCTTAAAAAATATAAATTGCCTTTACCTAAAAGCGCAAATTAGAGCAATAAGAATATATAATCTTGTAAATAAGACAGCTAAATAGAAGTTTATGTAGTAATAGTTTAGTTAACTTTTACTACTTCTTAATCTCTTTTAGCGCAATAGCTATACGCTATTAGTATTTAACTATAATAAAAAACTGTAATAACTTACTACTTAGCTTATATTAATATTTTTTCTTAACAGCTCTAGCTTTTACAAATAATATAAGTAGCTTTTAACTAGCTTTTATTTACAAATTCTTTATAAGCACCTTACTACTAGTTAAAGCTTACACAGTTTGCTTAGTACGTGCTATTATAGTAGTTATAAAGTTGTTAAAATTTATAGTAAGCATGTAGAATTATTGTTAATTGTTTTTATAGTAATAGGGTACGTAAGTAGATGTAATAAAAAGCTGTTATAATACAACTTGCTAGGGTGTATTATTAGTAGGTAGTAATTAGTAAGGTGTCTAAATATAGGCAAAATGTTAATTTTTAGTTAGCTTTAGTAGAGGCGCACGGGCTACACTAACTATAATATAGTAATATTTTTGTATCTTTACCTACTATGCAACTACTACAACTAAAATTAACTAATTATAGTTAATTATTATATCTATTACAATAATAACAATTAAAGAAAAGCTAAATAATAGTCCTAAAGGCCTAGTTCTGCGTATTCTAATTTTAGTGCTACTAGGTTTTAAACGCAATAAGTAGGAGAAGCTTATAAAAGTATTTAACACAGCTATTTATTATAGCGCATGCTAATTTATAAAGAATTATAAATATAAAAAAAATAAAATTAATAATATACTTACGCAACGCGGCTAAGGCAGTTTAAAAAAAGGTTACTTTACAAATTTTAAAGTTCTAACAAAAAAATTGTTAAGCTTTAGTTTTTAAGCTATTACGCAAAGAAGTTAGGCAGCTTAACTTAATTTTAAAATAAAGGCTTTACAAAATATATATACAGCTAATTACGCTGCTACATACTAATTAAAAAAAAAATAAAAAGTATAGAATAATATAAGAATACAAGTGTAAAAAGGCGCAAAAAAATAATAAAGGTAGTATAAGAAGTGCTTACCTAAAAGTAATACAACGCCTAGAAGAGTAGTAAGTTAACATAGTTATTTATTACAAAGTTATGTTTACATATAAATAAGTAAGTAGCTATAAATAACCTTTAATTAAATTTATAAAAAAATAGAAAAACGTATACTATAAAGTTAATATAAGATAGCACGCAAGAATCTTAGAAAAAGCAGCGTAAGTAATAGAAAGCTTAAATAATAGTAGCTAAAGTTATACACATACATAGATTTATAGCTCTAGTAGTGTTTTTAAAAAGATTATACATTATACTTATAATAAAAGATTAGCAAAGCTTTGTACTAATACTTTTAAAAGTAAACAAGCTAAAAAGAAATAGCAAGACTTTATTAAAAATATAAGTTGAAAAAAGTTAGCTATTGCTATAAGTAAAGATTAAAAGTAAGTTTTAATATATTTTTTTATTTTATTTACTTACTAACTAGTATAAACTATTTAAGCCTCTACTAGTATATAAGTTTTTAGAACTTAGCAATAATACTATTTTATGCAGCAACAAGCTATATATCAAGGGACATAATAGTAATAAATATAAGAAAAAGGTTAATAATAATTCTAATATTAATGCGTACTATAATTAATGTAAAGATAAATATAAGACTAAGAAGTAGTAGCAGGAATTATAAGCTAAAGTTAAAAATAAAAATTAAGATAAAGATATAAATTGTAGCAATTTTATAGACTTTAAAGGCTTTTTAGATTAACTATAGTAATATCTTTATGCTAAGTTATTAGTATTAATTAGTGCTTATTATAGCTAATTAACATAATTTATATAACGTAAAAATAATTATGTAACTTTATAACTATACTGCTTTTATTCTAACGTCTTTTAAATTAATAAAGTCTAATTAAAAAGTGCCTAATATAGTACGTAATTAATAAAACAAGTTAATCTTAGTTTAGTTGTATACGCGTTTACTAAAAGCTTACTATATATAGCTTATGTACTATTAAAGTTGTAAAACAGACATTTATGTGCTGTACGTTAGTAATAGTAACAATTTATAATAGCTTTTTATTATATTCTTAAACTAAACGCTGTTTACTTATATATTATAGCTAAACATATCTACAAGCTTTTATAAAACCTTTACTAATTTTAAATAAGTAGGCACTAGGTTATTTAGGGAGAAGAGTAGAAAAAGTTAAATTTATTAATGTACTTACCTTAAGAAGCTATACAGGAAAGAGGAAATAAAATTATAACTTATTAAAATAAGTAGTAAAGTATAACTAGCTAGGCTTAAAATCTAGATAGCAAATCTCTTTACTAGAACTATGCTACTTGCACTAGTAGTATTTAGGTAAAGTTTAGAGAAGCTGTTTATATTGCAACTAGCTGCCTTTATATTTTTTATTTTAACTGTAGTATAATCCTGCAACACCTAAAGCTAATAAAAATAAGAACTAAATACTTTATAAACTATATTAATATAGTTAATTATTAAAGTACTTTAACTTTTATTTATAATAGTCTGCGCACAACAAACTTTATATATACTTAACTTTAAAAAAGTAGTATACTTGCTTTAATACCTAAATTTACCTAAGATGCTTTTAAAAAAGAGCTTGTTTAAGTAGTTATTAATAGTAATTAGCTATTCTAAACTATTAAGCGGCTATTATTTACGCACTTTCTCTAATTCTTAAGGCCTTAGACTATAATAATTACTTATTATAAATTTAAGTTAATATTTTAGAACTAGTTTAAAGAAGCAAAAGCCTCTTTTTTTAACAACTTTAGCCTTATAACTAAGATTTTAATTGTACTAGATATATAGTTTATAGCTAATTATTTTAGCTTTCTTGTAGTTAAGGGTTACTATATTATATTAAACTAGCAATTCTAAAAGAAACTACTTAATTTTATACTAATATGTAGACAATATACTAGAATTTTAATAGCTGCAGAGGTACTATATGTACTTTTAGACACTAACACTAGGTCTTGCCTTCTAGCTATTACTTGCAATAATACTAGCAATAATATAGTACTTAGTTAAACAATTTAATTAATACTAGTAGATAAGAATATTAGCTAAAGCGCCTTAGAAAATACTATTTTATGCCTAGCTTATATTATTAACCTAGTAGTTTAAGAGATAATTTAATATCTTTAACTAGCTACTAATGTAGAGGTTAGAACTAAAAAGGTCTTACGTAGGCAACATATTAAAGTAATTAAACAAGAGATATTTTTTCTAAATACACTTTGTAAGGTATTTATACTTTTATTATATTTAATTATTATATTTTAACTACTATTTAGATCTAAGCTATTTGCATTACTATTAACGTGTTACTATAATAGTATAAGCAATTCCTTGCTACTTAATAATATCTACTACTAAAGAAATAACTTTTTGTTATTTATAATATAAAGACTTAATAAAACTTAATATACAATATATATAAGCGCGCGCTTAAGCTCTTAAAATATATTAATAAATAGCTAGTATAAGAAATAGTAATAAAAAAAAGTACTTATATTATTATTAACTCTGATAATAACATAAAAGAGATTAACTATTGCAACTTTAAGCGTTTCTAACTCTCCTCTATTAAGTAGCACTATATTAAAGTAATTATAGAGATGCTTAAGCAGTTTAAGGACGCTACAAGCTTTTTAAGTAAGAACTAGAAGCCTTAAGTTTAATATATTTAGCTTATATATAACTATTTTTTTTAATTTTATAAACTTAATGTCTAATAATTTTAATAAAGACGTAGAAAGTTACACTATAGAGTAGCCTGTAATAGTATAAGCTGCTATAAACAAGAAAAAGAAGAAACTAAGCAAGTACTACGCAAAAATATTAGCTAAGTAAAGGTTTTTATTTAACTACGCAGCTATTTTAGATCTAACTTAAAAGCTTACTATATATAAAGTATAGTTATTACAGTTTGTTATTACAGAGGAGTGCTAATTAGCTAATTAGGATTTTATATAAGAACTTTAAGACAAGTATATATATTGCAAACTGCAAACAGTTTTTTAACTATTTTAATTAATATAATAATAGTAAAGAGGTAAATTAAATAATAGTCTTTACTTTTTTTCTAAAAAGGACGCTTAGCTATAAATAGTTTTAAAGGCCTGCTTCTTAATTGCCTTTTAATAGCTTTTTTACTTTAAGTTAAACATTTTTTACACAATAAGAGAAGAGATAAAAAGCTCTACTTAACAAGAAAAAAAGTTCTATCTTAGTACTTTTTATATTAAACTAGGGACATTATTTAATGTCTTAAAGTAGTAGTAATAGAATAAAAATACTTATTTTTAGCTGTTTTAAGTTGTAAAAAATATATTAGTAATTTTAATTACTAGTGTTAGTGTTAAGCGCGTTTTTAACACTATAAAAGATGTTATTAGCAATTAAAGGTATTACTTTTTAGCTTTAATTATACAACAAATTATAGTTTTTAAGAATACTATCTCTCTAAATTTAAAGGCGCAAGAAATTTTTATATAAGATAAGAATGTTAGCTTTAAAGCACTATATAATAAGATTAATAATATATTTAAGCTCCTAGCGCCTAGAGATAGCACATGTAGTCTAGAGGAGGAAACAGTAGAAGATAAGCTTATAGAAGAGGACTTTCTACCTCTAGCACAGAAGCAGCAGCGCCTTAAAGCTTAAGTGTTGCTATAATTATAAGCTATAATAATTAACTGTAGTAGTAAAGTTTTAACTATCTCTTAACTTTAACTAGTAATAAATATTAAATACTGTAACTTAACTCTAGTCTATGCGACCTAACTACAACTATAATCTAACCTATACCTACAACTTATTTACTAGCCTAAGTATAGGTTAGATTGTAGTTGTAGTTAGGTCGTATTGCACAAACTATGTAACTAAATTAGTGCTTATTTAGCTTGCCTCTCCTAATCTTACCTGTTTAACACAGCTATTTATCACTATAAATAGCACGTAACTACAACCTAACTACAACTACAACTACAACTTAACTTATACCTACAGTCTATGCGTGTAACTACAACTACAACTACTAGTTAGTGCAACTTAACTACAACTACAACTACTAGTCTGTGTGACTACAACTTAACCTATACCCACGCTAAGCGTAACTTAGCGTGGGTATAGGTTGGGTTGTGGTTGGGTTAGCTTACGTTAGACCCCAACCACAACCCAACCTATACCCATTTACCAGCCTACCTAGAATATAAGATAGAGGACTGTCTAGTACGTACAGACATGCTTAAAACTATTTAGACTTTAAACAACTATTAACAGTAGCTGCAAATAGTATTGCTCTTTTTGTAATAGACTATAAAAGTATATATACCTAATTGCAGTACCTTGCTAACGCAGCGTCTACACTTTATTAGTATTGTTTTAAACAAAACTACCTAGAAAGTTTTAATATAAGAGATAGCGGCTGTAAATGTTTTTTAAATTGTACTAAAAGAACGCTATAAGTATAGTAACTAACTGTCATAGGCGCTGCTTTAGATGTTCGCAACTTACTTTTTTTGTAAATATAATACTTTGCTAATTTAGAAGATGTACAGCTAAAAGTACTACTGTAAAACACTCCT
The DNA here is from genome assembly GCA_009289805.1 of Alternaria gansuensis. Taxonomy (NCBI): domain Eukaryota; kingdom Fungi; phylum Ascomycota; class Dothideomycetes; order Pleosporales; family Pleosporaceae; genus Alternaria; species Alternaria gansuensis. The sequence continues at coordinate 164,909 of WBOK01000136.1, forward strand.
TATGCACTAGAAACTTTAGTATGCGCTATATAGCTTTAAAAAGACTATTATAACAACTTGTAAAATACAGCTGCACCTTGTATTATTTTAAAATATTTAAGACAGCTCTGTCTATACTTTTATAAATGTACTTATAAACGTACTTAATAGCATAAATGGTTCTATATACTTTTACATTTATATGCGTAGTGTACTTTTAAAGAAGCACTTAGTTATACAAAACTACTTAGCTGTTGTTAAGTTATGTATATTTTCTATAACTGCGTATTGTAAGCGTCTAGCTGTTGTTACAGCGCCTGTATTCTAAATAACTATTTTAACGTAAAACTGTACTAAGGCAGTACGCCTTTAGAAACTTTTTTAAGTAGACTAGAAATGTACTACTAAGCTGATGTTGCATATAAGGCGCAGTAAGGTTATATTCTTTATAAGGCCTGTAAATTATGTATTTCTTTACAATAGCCTTAAGTATACTTGTAAAGTCCTTTTTTAGTAATGAAATTTTAGCTGAAATAAAAAAGTTAATATAATTAGTGTTTTTAAACACTTTGTAGGTCTTTGTAGGCAAAAAAAGCAATAAGTGCATGTGCAGTAGACTATGTTTTTAGTACTTAATTATATAAACGTGCCTTAAATATAGACCAAATAAGCTAGATTTAATATTGCAGAGTAGCTGTTAGGACTTTTAATAGAAAGCATAGCAAACAAACTTAAGTTAATTTAGCCTAGTTTGTTTATAACAAAGCTTGCAGCTAACTTCTAGCTATAATTTACTTGCAGTAAACGTAATAAAGAGTGTAGAATAACTATAATAGCGTACAATTGCTATAAAGTCTTAATAGCACTGGCTAACAGACTTAGAACTACTAAAATAAAAGAACTTTAAAATAATATAATGTTTATTAGTAACGCTGTTAGCCCTGTTAGTAGTAAGCATATCTGCAACACTACTATAAAGCTTAGAATAAAGAGTTAACTAGTTGTTCTAGATCTTCTTAAGGCGCAACTAGTTAAAAAGAGCTTATATATTACCTAACTACTGCTACAACAGCCTGTAATACAAAAATAGAACAGTAGTCTAGCTAGAACACGGAAAAAGGTAGTACTAATAGTAAGCTTGTTGTGTTAATTTATTTTATTTTTGTCTGTTACCCTAATTACAGAGCTGTATACTAATAGACTATCCTTACCCTCTGTATAAAAGCATAAGTACGTAACTTAACAGCATGTAAGACAGATAAGAGGCAGAAATTCTAAACAAAGTATTTAAATCACAGAACCCAAGTATAATAAGGCAACTTATTTTATATGAAGCAGTGTTTAAAATAATAAAACTTACTTTATTACTAGTTAGTATATGCTCTTGCTAGTAAATTACACTTGTCTCTAACACAATAGTAAGCCTAGTTATTAATATAACTTAAGCATTAAAAACGTGTCTTGTAAACGCTCTCTAGCTGTCTAGTAAATAGTAATATAGTTATTTTTAACTTTATACAGTATAGTAGTTTATTTTTAAGGTATTAAAGGTGCTAGTTGTTGTTGTAGTCAAAATGGGTTTTCCAAAAAAGTGAAAAGCAGCTGCCCTCTACTAATTAGTCGCAAAAGTCAAAAAAAGATTGTAGTAAGTGAATAAAGTCTACGCGCTAAGCGCTTAAAGCAGAAAAGCTTAGACTACTAAGCAAAATTAGAGTTAAAAAATTTGCTAAAAGTACTAAAAAACAACACTAATTAATACGTGTTTAACAGCAATTGCTAGCTTATAGCTAGCAACAAGATTGTAATAGAAGTAAAGGAGGTAGAGAAGAGTAAGGACACGTACGTTACTATAGCAATAGCCTATAATACTTTATTAAAGCTTTCTACCTGCTACTTTTTACTTTTAAGATTTTCTATACTACACACTACTGTATATAAATAACTTATATATAAATAATATAATACTTAGACTATTCTTCTCTTTATTTAACACAAAGACTAATAGCTTATATTAAGTAAAGTTAGACCTTACTAAGTTACTATACAAGAAGCTATAGTAGTAGATTATAAAGCCTACATTTACCTTTGTTAAGCAGCTTTTTTAGTTAGTTAAAAAGGAGCTGTTAGCAGTAGCTCTTATAGTTATTAGGTAGATGTAGAGGTTAAATTCTATTATTTATTAATACTTTATTAATGCGTTTAGTGTTATAGATGTTAAGGTTATAATAAAAGTTATAAAAAGCTTATTTAGCAGCAAGTCTATTAAATACGTTGCGTATGTTAATAGTCTAAGTATAGTAATAGTGTGTTATATTACTAATCTCCTCTTACGTAAATATAACTTTAGTAAAAAAACCTTATAGTAGCTTTATAAAGAGTAAGAGCATGTTAAAATAGCTATTAAGTAGCTAAGATAAATTAAAAAGTAGAAGGATTTTATAAGTTGCCTTTAGAGATAGAAAAGCTATACTTAAATAGTAACGCTGTTGTTGTATGTTTACATCTAAGTATAGGCGCTAGAAACGCTGCGACTATAACACTGCTAGGATAGTGACAGAGACAACAGAAGTTGCAGTTATTAGTAAATAGTTATTAGTTAAGACAGTTAGTTAGAGGGATATTGCGCATCTTTATTTCTGTCTAAATATGCGACACACTAATTGCGTGCTAGCAATGCTAAATAAAGGGGCATAAGCCTAGATACCTGTTGTTAGCAATAAATCCTTTTTTACTAAAAAGGTGTCTACAAAATATGTGGTTACATCAAAAGGTTGTCTTAAAAGGCCGAAGCCAATACAGTATAGTAGTAAAGCCTTATATAATATTAAATTACAGATAGAAATTGCGCTACTGCTAAATTAAAGTAGAGTTTTGCAGATTGTAATAATACACCTTAGCGTAAGTTAGAAGTTCCCTTTAAAGCTTCTTAAATAAACTAAATAAGTAATAAAAAGCACTATAAACTTAAAAAACTTGTACAACTAGAATGTAAGCACTACAATCTATTTAAGTACAGTCTAGTAACGTAAATAATAAAGCTACATTATAAGTACAAAAGTTTTTACAAAATGCCTTAGCCTTAAGCGCAAGGTTATAAAGCAATTTGTATAACTAATAAAGCAGTATATAAAAATCTAGAAGTTAGACGCGCCTATTTTAACAGCAAGACAAGAATTTTAAGTTCTTTATAGTTAATGTAGACTTATATTTAAAGTTCTAGTACTTTGTATTATAATAAAGGCACTAAAAACTAAGAGAACTTAAATCCTAGTAGTTAAGTTTTATAAGAGAAAATAGTTAGTCCTGTTCTAAACCTTTAAAAACTAATTTAAGTAAATTATTATCAAGGTTGTCTTTGTAATTATTTATTTTAAATAGATTATCTGCAAAGTTATATCTGTAATTAGTAAATATAAGAAAGAAGAAATTGCAGACTAGTAGTGTTTGCAATAATGTTTTATAAACGCTTTGATTAGTAGTAATTAAAAAGAAGACTATATACAAGCGCGCTAAGTAAATAAATTATTAGGTAAAGTTATAAAAGGCAGTTAGCAGTGTCTAGCTTTTATAGTTTTATAAACTTATTAGCAACTATGAAGAAAAACACTATATATATATACAACTTTGTAGTCTTTACAGGGCTAATACAGTGCGCCTTGTTTCTTTAAAACAAAGTGTTTAGCTTTCTAGTTTAACTTATGAGTTTTATAGAAAATTAACAATAATAGCTAACTATAGACAGCTATAAAAGTTTATCATAACAGGAGATAATTATGTTGTAAAAGCATAGTTTTAGGTGTAAAAAGACTAAAAAAGGGGAAGAGAAAACTAAAACAAGAAGAGAAAACTAAAAACAAGAAGAGAAAACTAAAAACAAGAAGAGAAAACTAAAAACAAGAAGAGAAAACTAAAAACAAGAAAAGACTGTAACTATGCACTAGAACATTATAAGGCTGTAAGTAGGACAAAGCGTCTGTATTAATAAGAAAGTTAAAGTGCATAGACAGAAAATGTTTACTTGCAACAACAACAGCAAGGGCTACAGGCAGTAATAAAGTGTAAGGAGTTAAAAAAGACAAATAGGGGGGTCTAGAGAGTATTTTGGCGAACTTACAGGGGGTGCAGCTTAGTAGGGAAGAAGAAAAAGTTAGGCTGTTAGTTATAAGATAAGAATGTAAAGACAAGGCTTAACTAGACCTAGGCTACTTCACTAGCTAGTCCCTAGCTTCAAGCTGGAGTTTATAGAGATCCTGCTAGTATATATACTATTCTAGACTAAGAAGAAAATCTTAGTTAGTAATCCTCTTTTGTTAGAGGTATGATGGCGTAGTAGTCTAGAGCTATGTTCTTGCAAAGAAGTTCTAGGGATCTTAAAGTATGCTTTAGTTTTAATAACCCTAAAGCCTTGTTAGCACTTCTAGGACTTTAGTGTCACGGATGGTTGCGTGTTGGCTGGGTCTGCCAAGCTCGCTTACCGTGTCCGTGCGCGTTTTGAGCCAGTTCATGTTTTGAGCCACCCCACCAAACTGAGATTTTAGAAAAATGAGGCTGTA
>WBOK01000137.1:0-169281 GCA_009289805.1 Alternaria gansuensis
GAGGGTAGCTGCTTTTCACTTTTTTTGGAAACCCCATTTTGACTACAACAACAACCACCGCCTTTGACACCTTAAAAAATAAATAATATAATAAGTATACTAAGACTTCATATATAGTTAGCAATTTAACACGCAGCATAAGAAAATAATAATTTAAAGTATTGAAATAATATAATTAAAAGGAAAAGTCATATTACAAGTAATAAAAAATATTCTCTTCTTAACGTATAAGTAATAGTTAGGGGTTAACTAGCTACTACGCTAGAAGGTAATAATTTACGCAGGGTGTTAATTACGTAACAACTATCCTGCTAAGGCTAGCTATCTAGAATAGCTATGCATAAAGAGATAGCAGCGCTATCCTAAACCTTTCTCTACAAAAGGATGTATAGAATAGTAGGACAAAGGTAATAAGTACAAGAATGCAATCAATCTTATTATTATACTTATTATAGTTAACTTAAATAGTTTATCTCTTACACAGATTGTTAACTAGTTACTTTATTATTTATAAAATTAGTATTGTCTACTTTTAGTTAATATTAATAACTCTTTTTTACCTAATTAATTTCTATAATACCTTACAAACTACTACTTTAGTATAGCTTACTTTAGCTTAAACTAAACCTAGAAGAGTATAGCTTAACTTTATGTAACACTTTAACTACTAGAATTTTAGTAAACAATTTAACCAATCAATTGCTTAATTCAAATTTATAATAGTATCTAAAACAATTACTTAAAATAACATAGCCTTAAGTGTAAAACCTTTCACGCTAAGTTAACTTATACTAAAAAACAATAAAATACTTAGCACATCTAGCTTTAATACTAAAGACAACTCTAGTGCTTAGAAGATTAAGAATCTTAAGTAATAGGCCTATGTCTAAGCACAGCAAGGAGCTTTAATAATAAATATAACTAATTAGCTTTTAAGTTAGCTAATAGCTACTTTAAATAAAAAACTTATTGCTATAAAAAAGCTTAAGATAGTACTACATAAGAAGTATAATAAGAAATGAAAAAAATTATAAATATTTCTCACTTATACTATTTTATACTGTAAGTATAACAGAGTCTCTACTAATTAAGAAAAAATCCCTATAGTAAACACATAAATGAAAGATAAAGCTTTTAACTAAAAACTACTTTTTGTTAATAACTACTTACTTAGGATAAAAAATAAAAGAGTTAAAGCTAAAACTTAGGTCCTATTTTTAAGCTAAGTAAAGTATAAATTCAAAATAGAATACATTTTTTAGTGAAGTAGACGCTTAAAACTGGGCTAAAAAGAAGATTACTTACTTAAGGTAGACTACGTTAGTCTTCGCATATATAATAGAGTTTCAACAGCTATAAGTATACATTAATTAAAATAATAAAGCACTTTGAATGGTATTTAAAGCAGGTTCCGAAGAAAATATTAAGAATAGCCTTATATACTATAATAAGCCTAATATACTATATACTCTAGTTAAGCTAGCTACGCGTATTAATAATAAGCTTTAAAAATAATATAACTAGAAAAAATACTTTTAAATTAGTCTAGCTAACGTAAAAGAACAACGTAGTAAGTATAATAGAAATAGCAACGCTATTATAACTAGTAAGGTATAAAATAAGGCTAAAAAGAAAAATACTTTAAAAAAAAATATGATAGCTTCTTTTAGAAAGAACGCTAGAAGCGTTATAATAATAAAGTATATTTCTAGTATAGTAAAATTAGACACTTTGCCTGAGACTATAGAAAAGAATTAGTAAAATAAGCAGTTGTTGAAATTAAAATATTTAAACAAAAATCGCTACACCTAATTTAAATAAAACTAAATATAAATTTAAGTAACTTAGACCTTTATAGAAAGGCATGCGTAATAATTAGCTCCAAAATTATACTACAACTAGAACTGTATAATAAAGTTCTTACTTGAAGTAAACCTAGGCTGATATATTAAAAAGTTAGAAATAAGGTTGTCCTAAAACAATTACCTAACAACTAATATTAAGTATATAAAACAATAACGCAAAACGCTAATTAATGTATAATTCAAGCAAGAATTATAATTACTAGCAAGAATACTAAAGAAGTTAAATATTAAGTAATATACTAACAACTTTACTTTAATTATCTAGTAGCTAAAGTTAAGAACTAAAAAGCTATATAAGTAAAAATTACTCAAGAGTATACAAAGTTGTATTAGTATAACTACAAGCTTGGTTGAAAATTTTTATAAAAAAGATAAAAAAAAATATAAAGTAGACTAAGACTAGTGCTGCTACTTAAACTTATAAGTAGATAAGCGCTTAGTAGATAACTGTTACTTTTATAAACTTAAGAAAATAAAGATTTACTACTAACTTTTATAGACGCAATGCAAGGATAAATACGACTTCTATTAATAGTAACTTAAAAAGGTATAATAGGTAGATTACTACTACTATGTTACCTTAATATTGAATATTTATAAAGTAGTAAACTGCCTAATCTATAAAGCAAAAAAGCTAAAGCTAGAAAAAAATCAGCCTTAAGGCAGAAGATACTTTACTAAAACTTCTATTAGAGCTTTTATTATAATAATAGCTGCTTAATACACTATGGTACTAAGTATAGTACAAGCTACTTTCTTAAAAGAAAAGTAAGTAGGCAAAAAACTAAAATGCTGCTAAAAATAAGGTTATACTAGTAAAGGCATACTAAAAATAACTTTAAAGAAAGTATAAAATACTAATACCTAAGTAAAGTAGTTGCTTATAACTATATTTATATAGAGTTAGAGCTTGTAAGAGCTGATAAATAGTAAGGCTGTGTAAATAATCCTTTTTTTAGGAGTTATAAAGAAACATAAAATAGTGAATTAAGTTAAGAAAAAACGAATCTTAATAGTGCTAGCTAACAAAAACCTTGTAAAATATTAAGGTAGTATGTTATAGTTAGAGACTAAATTAATAAAGCTATAAAAAGTAGGTATAGAGTATTAAATATATATTAATATAATAGATATAGAAGAAATAGATATATTAATCAGTTAAATTAGCTAAATGCACATAACCTTACTATTAATTAGTAAATTAAAATAATACTGAGAAGAGAACTTATCTATAAGGTTACTAGAGTATATGAAAAAATATGATTAATAAATTAGAGCTTACTTGAAAATAAAGTATTTATGAGAACTTGCTATATAAAGTTAAGACAATCTATACAAAGGACTTTTAAAAAAGAAAAGTTATCTAGATGAAGTAAGTTATAAGTATAAAAGAAAACTTTTACTACTAGAAATAAAAGAAGAGTATGAAGCTAATAAGTTTAAAGAACTCTTTTAAAGAAAATAGAGCTATCAAGCTAGTAAACTATTAAGATTAAAATTTTAAACTTCATTTAGATAATAAAACTAAGCTAAGCCTAGAACTAATATACATAATATTGCCTAAGCATAATGCTAAGGTAAGAGATTACATCTAAAAGAATTTAAAGAAAAATTTATTTAACTAGAATTAAGCCTAATAGCTTTACCTATTTTTTTTATTAAAAAGCCTAATAAAAAGTAGCAACTATATATTAACTTTAGAAAATTAAAGAGTATAACGTAGAAGAACTAATATTTCTTACAACTAATAGTAAAGCTTATAAATCAACTTTAGAGAGCTAAGTAGTTTACAAAACGCACCATTAAAAAAAAATTCTACTAAATAAGAATTAAAACAGGTTAAAATTAGATAATAGCGTTTAAAATAAAGTATAAACAATTTAAATATGGAGTTATAATTTCTAAGTTAATAAACGCACTAGTAACTTTTAAATTAGTTATTAAGAATATACTTTATAAATACTTTAGAATCTCTGTTACAGCGCACTAAAATAATGTACTAGTATACTTTAATAGAACACTTAAAAAACATGTAAAATATATTAAGAAAGTGCTTAGAATGCTTAAAAATTACAAGCTCTACTTATAGCTAAAAAGTGTAAATGCTATATATCGCATCTATGACGTACTATCCTCAAGGCCCAAGGCCTCCTTGGCACTGAGCCTAGGCGCCTGTCAGCTTACGCGCTAAGCGCGCGCTAGCTGACCTCACGTTAGAGCATCTACGCTAAACTTATAAGCTTACACCCGAGCTTAGCAGGATACGTGTTAAGCTCCTCTAAGTTTAACAGTAGCTTTTCTAGGTCAGGTCTGTATAAATAGCACGTCTTAAACGCAGTTAGAAAGGCAGAATTAGAATTAATTATTTAGTTCTTTTAAACTACTATTACTAGCTCCTTATTCTTTATAGTTATAAGCCTAGCGCTTTGAATTACAGTTTAGATTCCCCCTGCGCAGCTTAGAGTACGTTAGTAGTAGTTTAGACTTTTTTATTTATTTAAAATTTAGTTTACACTTCTTAACTTTCTAACTAATTACACGTAAAATAATAGTAAGCAACTCCCTTTAAATTACTAACTTGGCGCAACTTTTAGGCTACACAACTTAGACTTACTAGTATACCTAGCTAAAGTGTAATTCTAAATCTAAAGAAGTCTAGGAATATGTTAACTTAAAGGCTATTATAACTATTAATATATTAATAGGGCTGCCTTTAAGGCCCTTAGCGTCTATAAAGAACTTATCTTAAAGAAAACTTAAGGCCTATAATAAAAAACTTAATAAATACTACGTAAGGCATGCATACTAGGCTATAAATATATGCGCTTTTTAGTATATTTAAAATTAGGTCTACGCATTTATTAATAAATAGTTACTAGCTTTAATTATAATTAGACTTGTAGATAGTGCTAGTTAAATACTTAATAAGCTTACTAAATAACTATAGCTTAAACTAGCGCTAATAAACGCTGTTAACTAAATAGTAATATATTAGAAGTACTAAGTAAGCCTTAAAAAAGCAAAGCTTAATACTATAGAATTAAAAGCTTAGTATAATAAGTAGTAGATAAGCTAACTAAAAGCTAAGAGGCTAAAATCTTTCAAGTAGACAGCGCGCTTACTGTATTTAACTTTCTAGATACTGTAAAAGCTAAATACACTCTTAACTAGGCTAATACAACAAAAACGCTCTACTAATAGTAGTAAACGCTTAAGAAAAATTATCTAAACTTTAACTAAACTAGTTAAGTGTTCTTAGAAATGCTTTATTAGCGCTTAGTTAGCGTACTAAGCTTAGCTAAGTTAATAAAAGCTTTTACTACTTAAGGAAATTCAAAACCTTTTCAAAAATTAAAGTAATAAAAGGGTAAGCTATAAAATTAACTATAAGTGCCTATATAAAGATAATAAAAAGTATTAGCACTTTTAAATTTTTGTAGAATGCTATATACTTTTAGCAGCAATTAAAGCCTAAGTAAAATTTTATTACAATATTATTAAAGAAAAAGCTAAAAAGATTTAAGAATGCCTGTACACTAACTAGTACAAAGAGCTTTAAGAAGAACTAGTTAAAGTAAAACATTAGCTCTTTGAAAAAAAAAGTAAGTTAAAGGCTTTTCTAGGTAGTATTGTTGCATCTTTAATCAACTTAGCGCTTCTTAAGAATGACAATAACCTAGGTATATAGTACACTAGTAATTATAACGCCTATATACTATTAGGGAGTATTATACTCAATAGTAGAGCCGCGTTGTACTTAGTAAATAGCAAAGAACTGCTTATACTAGGCTCCTTTATACCTGCAAGGAAGCTAGAGATAGTAAAAGTAAGTACTTAAGCTTTCTTTATTAGTAAATAAGGAACTTATATTCTACGCTAAGTCCTAAATAAAATATATAGCAATAAAACTAAAAACCTTACTTTTGTAAATGTAGCATTTGTTAAAAGTTTTTATCTTAATATTGTTTTAGAAGCTTACCTACACAGAAACAAAGTTTAGTACTTAAGCCTAAATAACACACTTTACTAAAGTGTACTTAGTAAAAATGTTGTACTAGCACAGCTTAAATATTGTTTTAACCTTTAATTTTTTAAAAATAAGCCTCTATTTTTTTATGTAAAGCTTATTCTAAATGTAATACTTCTTATTAAAAGCTTATAGACAACTTATCTAAGAAGCAACTTAGAGGACCTTTAGCATACTAGAGTAAGGCATCTAGGTCTAAAAACACTAAAAGCACTTGTTAACGCAGCATAAAGAGTGTAAATTAAGAAAATAGTACGTGTTAAATATAAGCACTATGCTTTAACTTACGCTAAATAAATAATCTTAAGGTAACTAAAAAAGCCTTCTTCGAAACTATACTAAAGGATCTTGTAAGACTTATTTAATATGCCTTAAGGTTGTGTAGGAGAGCAATAGATATAAGTTATTAAGGACGCCTTTAGTAGTAAGCTTTATATATATATTTTATAAGCTAAATCTATTTTAGAAGTTATAAAAGCCTTTTACTATCTTAAAGCTTTTATTAAAGCTTATTTTAAGCTCTAGATAGTTAGAATTATAAAAAATGATAAATTTTTCATGCTTCCTTAGCAAAGACTATTATAGTACTAAATATAGTGTAAGAAACGTAGTATTTTAATTAAGCTTTCTTTACTATATACATATAAACTAAATAGAGCTACTAAATAAGTAAAATAAGAAATAATAACTAAGTTAATTAAGATAAGGGCAAGCGCGAACCTGCCTAAGAGACTTTAGCTAGAAATTACTAAGGCTATAGTATAGCTTTATAATAAAAGCTTTTCTTACGTACATAGTTTGCGCTTACTAAATAAGCTTTTTAATTAAAAAATTAAGGGGTACTTTAAGTACTATAAACTTAAGCCTTTTAAGAGCCTTATAATAAATATAAAACTAGATTAGAGTAGTATACATGCTTATAGCTGCCGCGTCTATTCCTTACAAAAAGATAGAGCAGCTAGGCAATAAAAAAAAAAGCTTTAAGACTTTTCCTAGAGGCTATATAAGTTCCTTAGTAGGCTATAGAGCCTCTAACATATACTAGATATAAGTCTTAGCGCTTAACTAAGTTATTATAACGCGTAACGTTACATTTAACAAGATGCTATACTATAAAAAACTAGCTTATAAGCTGCTAAGGGCGGACGCGGTTCTTATAGTATACACTATTAATAATAATAAAACTAGCAAAGCTAAAGAAATGCTTAAGCAGCTTATAAGTATTAGTTAAGTAGAAGTAATAATATAAAAGGCTTTACAGCTAATAAGTAATTAGCTAACAATAAAGACTATAAAAGGCTTATTATAGTTTTTAATAAGCAGTACGCTAAAAGCACGTAAGAAGCGTTAGGCTAATGCTTCTAAGTGAATTTATATAAAGTAAAAAGGATTTTTAAAACAGCTACTAACACCTAAGGTAACGCTAGCGCCTTCTTCTTTAGGAGCGCAAATACTAGGGCGAAGTACTTTAGCTTAAAGAGCTATAAATAGTAGTAATAAGCTGCTTAGCTTTTAGAAATTGCAAACAACTAGTAGATTAAGCTTAATAAACGCGTAGAGATACTTATAGTCTTTAAAGAAAGTAAAAAACACTTTTAAAGGGGCCTAGCGCAGTGCTAAAAATCTTATAGCACTAACTAGAGTCTCTTAAGATTCTTTAGTAAAAAGACTTTATAAAAAGAAAGTATAAAGACTTTCTATAAGGAGCTTCTTAAGGCTAAAAGAAAAAGACTAACGTAGTTTTAACATAAAAAGTGCAGGCGTACACTACCTGCTATATAACTTTTTCAAGATACTTAAGCTTAAAGCACTACTTTATTAGCTTTAAAAAAATTAAAAGCTAATTATAAGTTACACTGTAATAGCAGTAGCTCTTAAAAAAGTTAATTAATTTTAAATATACTTTAATAATCTTCTAAACCTTCTAAACAAATAAAAAAACCTCTATAACTACTAATACATAACTTTATCTAGACAGGCTAGTTAAAAAAAAATTAATGCTCTACTTTTAAAAGGCACTTAGATAGAAAAAGAGACTCTAAAGGACTTTAGGCCTTTTTCTTTCAAATAGTTATTTACTTATAGGCTTAATAAAAATAGCTATTTTCTTAAATACAAAGCACGTCTTATAGTAAAAAAAAACTTTTAAGTAAAAAACTTACTACACTAAATATATATAGTAATACTAGCTGCGCAATCCTTTAGACTTGTAATAATAATTATAGCTAAGTTTAATATATAAATTTAGTAGGTTAACGTAGCTGGCGCGTTGTTTAATACTAATATTAGTAATAAAATAGTGGTCCTGTATACCCTACTTAATAGTTATAAGCGCTTAAAAAAGTGTGTTAAGCTTAAAAGGGCCCTGTACAGCCTACAAGTATTACTAGTATTATAATATAATAAATTCTTAAGCACACTTAAAAAGCTTAGCTTAAAGGCTTTAGCTAAAAGCTTTATTTTTTCTTTACTTAGGACTGCGCGCTTCTTCTAATATTCTATATAAATAATGTTTTTCTTATAAATTATTAATTTTACTAAATAAGAGCATATAAGCTCTTTAAATTCAATTAAAAATACTTACAAAATTAAGAACGAAAAAGAGGCAAGCTAGTTTCTAGACATATAAATTATAAGAAATTGTAAAAAGCGCTTAATATTACTACTATATAATACTTATATTAACAAAGTTACAAAAAGATTTAATTTACACGCCTTTAGTAAGTTCTTAGAAACTTCTTTGCTCTTAAAAGAGTTAGTTAAAAACTCTAAAAAAGCTTTAAAGCTTTAAATTAAAGCCTACTAAGAGCGCGTTAGTAGCGCGCTTTATATAGCTATTATGTTGCGAACTAATACTAGTTACGTAGTTTCTAAGCTTTCCTACTTTCTAACTAACTTTTCAGAAGCTTACATAATAGTTGTAGATTATTCTATATAATACCCCTACTATGTAAGGCATAAGAATATTTTATATAGCAAAAGTAATAGTAAAAAGCTTACTATTTATAAAAATATATTTTTTATAAATAATTTAAAAACTTATTAATTCTTTAAAAGCTATATTATTATGCTCTTTAAACTAATTGATTAAAAGTAGCTTATTAAGCTATAGTAACAACTTTAATAATAAAAGCTAAGCTTCTCGCACTAGAGAATGTAGTAAAAAAATCTACAGCGCCTAAAAAACTATTTAAAAAACTTAAGCTTGTAGTTTTAGGAGCTTAGAAGATTTTCTATAATAACTAGCAAACTATACGCTTAGTTGTTAAAAAGTAAAAAAAGATTACTACTAAGCTCTATTATATTAATATACAAAATGTAGAGTTCTGCTAAAAATACACTAAAAGCTTATTTTAAATTAAGTGTTTACTAACAGCTAAAATACTAGCTAATAGACTTACTAAATACCTATTAAAGCAAAAGCTTAAGTACTTTAAGAAGCTTATTATTATTACTTATATATGTTTTATAAAGAATTATAAGAAAAAGAGAGCGTAGAAAAAGATAAAAGAGATATTTAATTATTAAAGTAGATTAGCTCTCTACTCTTAAAGAACTAATAAGTTTCTAGGAGAACAACCCCCTTCTAATAAGTTTTTAGGTAACTAGAAAGTTAACTAGCTTATTTAATAGCTTTTTAGCGCGCAGACAACGCGTAAGAAGACTATTAAAAAAGCAAGTAAGCTTTTTTTAGTTATTTTAACTTTTCTCCTCTTTTTTTTCTTTACCTTTAAAGCTCTTCTTAGCCTTCTTCTTCTTAGCTACTTACTTTAGAAGCTCGCAAACTATAGCTTGTAGGCTTTTTAGCCTACTTACTTTATAATTTGTTAGTATAAAAATTGTAAAAAAAAGTATAAAAAAAGCTTATATAGACGCATCTTTTTAGAGCTTAGCAAGAAGTTTTTTAGCTAAAAATAAAGTAATTTAAAAGCTTAAATTTTTAGTAGAAGCTTAAAATTTAAGAAGAAAAATATATAAGACTTTATAAGTTTTTTTATTAAAGTACTACTAGTAGCGCGTTCTAGCGCTAGAAGACTTATTTTAATAAGTTCTATTAAAGCTACTAGATAAAGCGCTCTTAATACACTTAAGATAGGGCACGTTGTATTACGCACTAAGTTTGCCCTAGCAACTAGGAGTTGCTGCTAGAGTCTTACGCCTGTAGGTAGTCTTAACTAAGGTTTTAACCTTGCCTACACGCCTTCTAGACGTATAAGCTAGTACTGTACTTAAAGCAGCACTAGTTAACTTTGCGCAAGAAGCGCATTTTAGGGGCGGCCGCGCCACTAGAGAGGGCGGCGACGGCGGCGGCGCGGGCGAGGGCAAGGGCGGCGGCGGCGCGCGCGCGGCGGCGCAGGCAGCAGCAGCTTTTTGAAGTTTTAACTTCTATATAAAGTTAGTAACTAAATAGAAAGAGTGCTAAAATAGAGCTAGAAGCTGCGTAGAGGTATAAAGTAGCACGTAGTAAGCCTAAATAGCTATATAAAGGTATAGTAATACTTGTAAAAGTAATTAGTATTGCTTTTAAAGAGTTTAGGCAAACTTGTAGGAAATACTTATAGTAGCTATAGTAGTGTTTGTTACACGGGGTTAGTCTACACTTGTCTAGACTCAGTCCGGGTTAGGGCGAGACTAATGTATAGGGTAGTCCGTAAGGTATTGTAGGATTGATTTAAGTAAAAAAAAGTTATTAATGTTAACTAAATGTAAGTAATACTAATTTTATAAAAGATAGAATAACTAGTTAACAATTTATATAAGAGATGAACTATTTAAGTTAACTATAATAAGTATAATAATAAGATCTAACACATTCTTATACCTATTGCCTTTGTCCTGTAACCTCCTGTGCCTTTTATCTAAGAAGGAGGTTAGAGAGGGCGTTAGCCTCTTTTTAAGTAGTAGCCTCCTAGAGGTCCTGTCTTAGTAGGATACTAATTACGTAATCCCTGCGCCCTGCGCAGATTATTACCTTCTAATGTTATAGCTAGTTAACTTTTAACTCTTGCTTGTACGTTAAAAACAGAATTCTTCCTCCACTTATAACATTATCCCCCCTCTTAGGCGTATTATTTTAATACTTTAGAATATTGTTTTCCTGTACTACGTGTTAAATTGCTAGCTACGTATAAGGTTTTAGTATACTTATTATATTATACGCTTATTTCTTTTTACGCCTTTTTAACTATGCTTAAAGTTCTGCTGTCTTGTTGTGTCTGTTTAACTAACTTAACTTAGCAGCGTTAGGCCTAGGCTAATTATATCTATTAGTAGAGGGAAGAAATAATATTTTGTTATAAGCGCTGTAGAAAGAAGAATCTTTGTTATTTTATAAATACTGTAACTAGTTGTTATGCTAGTTATATTTTTATAAAGGTAGAGTGTAGTCTTTTTGTTTCTAAAAAAAGAGTAGAAGAAAGTAGAGGCTAAGAAGTGTAAAAAGTAGCTAGCGCTTTTTTATGCTAAAGTAGAGGTTGCTTAGCTTTGCTTAAAAGTTACTAAAACTAAGGCTTTAAAGTGCTTTTACGCTAATTATAATTATGTAATTTTAAGTCTTTAAGTTCGCGTAAAAAAGTAAGCTAAGAAGAATTTTGCTTTTAGTATAAACTTTCTAACAACTAAACTATTGCTACCTAAACTGTTAACTAACTTAGGCTAGTTATAGGCTAATACTTTTTTTAATTTTTTTTTAATTACTTTTTTTTTAAAGACCTAGTCCTTTCTTCTCTAGATGTTCTTAATAGTACTTAAGTACCTATAACTTGCAGTTTTTAAATTTTTCTTTAGTTCTTAAGTGTTTTAGCTCTTTAGCTATCTTTGCTACTTAACTAAATATTTTTACTAACAACTAATTTTTTACAGGTCTCTAATTTCTTTAACTTTATACTTATTATCTTTAAGCTCTATATTAGTAGCTAGCTTAGTATCTAGAGGTGCTCCTTCTAAAGGTATTTTGTAAAAAATAAGGTAGACGCGTATGCCTAGTAGCAATTAGAGTTTGTAGTTTATATTACTTATTTCTTTTAGAATTTTAAATAGTCCTACTTAGAAGTTATCTAGTTTTCTGCTTAGTTGCTTAGTTTTTAAGTTCTGTTGTTACAAGAAAACTTTTTCTCTTTTCTTAAAGGTTAGTTCCTTAACCCTTTGCTTATTAGCTACCTTAGCTATTATAAAGTTTTTATAAGCTATATTTTTGCTTAATTCTTTATGTAGCTCTTGTATTAAGCAGGCTTTGTTATCTACGCCTACTACAATACTCTTAATGTTTTTTAGATCCTAATAAGTAGCTAGCTTATATTTATAGTTCGCGTAGTGTAGTAAGTGCTTTATAGTTACTAACTTTATACTATTATAAGCTAATTGTGCTATTAGTAAAAGTTAAACCTAGTTGTCTTATAGCTTGTTAGCGTACATTCTTAGATATTATTCTAGTGTCTAGTTTATTTGTTCTATCTAGCTATCTGTTTTAGGGTAAAAGCTTGTTAATAGCTTTTTTTTACACCTAATTTTGCTAGAAATGTGTTCTAATACTTAGATGTAAATAGTTTATTATTATTAGTAATAAACTCTTTAAGTATTTTATGCTCTAATACTATTGCCTTTGTAACTTTGTACACGCAGCCTTCTACTATAATAGCTTTTTTTGTAGGCACAAACTTTGCCGCCTTAGTTAATAAATTAATAATTACTAGAATAGTATTGCAAAGTTAAGCTAATCTTAGTTTTAATAATTTTAGGAGCTTTACTATAAAGTCTATTATTACACTACTTTATAGTTTTATTAGTAGCTGTAAAAGTTGTAACAGGCTGTAAAGCTTATATCTTTTAGGCTTATTTTAGTAACACGCTAAATAGTTGCTTAAAATATTTTGTACTTTTACTTATAAGCGTAGTATTGCAAACACTTTAGCTAGTCTTCTAACTATTTCTTTAATTGCTATATGTCTATATTTTAGAGACTTATATAGTTTTTTAATAAGACTTAATCTTATATGTAGAAGTATATATGTTTAATTCCCTTAAACTATATCTTAGTACTCTTATTTGTCTTATAGTAGTTTATTAGAGCTACTTTTTTTAGGCTTAAACTGCTAGCTAGCTGTTCTCTACTACTACTACTATTGTAGTGTTTTTACCTGCTTAGCTACCTTAGCTACCCTAGCTAGTTCTAGCTAGTTATAACATAGACTACTGTCTAGTATTTTTCTAAATATAGCGTTATGTAGTTCCTTGTAACTCTTCTTGCGTAGGTTAAATTTTCTACTTAGAGTATCTACTGCTCTATTAAGTGTTCTAGCGCAGTGTGTTATCTTAAAGTTAAACTAAGCTAATATTTTAGCTTATTAGACTTATTATTAGTTAAGTTTCTTTATTGTTATAAATCCTGCTAAGTTCTAGTAATTAGTAAGAACTTTAATCTAGTATAGTAGTCCTAATAAATAGACTTCCTACTATTTAAAGGCGTTTACTACCCCTAGTAGCTTTTTAATATAAACATTATAATTAAGGTCTGCTCTAGAGAACTTTTTTAAATAGTAGAACACTAGTCTCTATTTCTTATCTAGGCACTACTGTAACAATATAGCTCTAAGTGTATAATCTAACACATTAGTCTTAACTTGCGTTTTTTTTTTAAGTTATACATCTCTAGTACAGGCGCTTTAAAGAATATTTATTTTAATCTTGTTAAACGCTTTCTTCTATTTCTTGTTCTAAGTAAACTCTATTTCCTTTTTTGTAATTTTTAAGAGGGGTGTAGTAATCTTTAAGTAATCTTTAATAAACTTTTAATAGTAGTTAGTAAATTCTAAAAAAGATTGTACGTCTTTAACTATTTTAAGTATTAGCTATTCTTATATAGCTGTAATCTTTTTTAGATTTATCTTTACTTCTTTTATAGATATTATAAAGCCTAAGAATTCTGTCTTCTTAATATAGAATTTGCACTTCTCTAGCTGTAGGTATAGCTTGTAGTCTTTAAGCTTTTTTAGCACTTTCTTAATATGCTCTATATATTCTTTAAACGTTCCTTTAGAGTACACTAGTACATTGTCTAAGTAAGCTATAATAAAAATTCTAAGGTATTTGTAGAGTACGTTGTTAATAACTAATTAAAAGGTTGCTAGTGTGTTTGTTAATCTAAAAAGCATAACTATGTATTTAAATAATTTATACTTTGTTTTAAACACTATTATTTACTTATAACTTTCTTTAATTCTAATCAAGTAAAATCTTTTCTAAATATTAAATTTTATAAACTACTTAGCTTTCTAGAGTTAATCTATAAGCTCTATTATTAGTAGTAAAAGATATTAATTCTTCTGTATTATACTATTTAACCTTCTAAAGTTAACACACAGTTAATACTTTTTGTTAAGCTTTTTTACAAATAAGATAAGTAAGGCTATTAGGCTTAATTCTAGTTAGATAAATCTCTTTTTTAAATTTTTTTAGATGTAATTTCTTAGCTTAGCATTATGCTTAAGCAATATTAAGTACATTAGTCTTAGGCTTAGCTTAGCTCTATTATCTAGAATAATCTTATAATTTTAATTTTAATAGTCTGCTAGCTTTGCAGCCTAATTTTCTTTAAAAAGTTCTTTAAACTTATTAGTATAATACTCTCTTAGTATTTCTAGTAGTAAGGGTTCTTTTTTTATAGTTGCAACTTACTTTATCTAAATAACTTCTATTTTCTAAAAGTTTTTTGCATAAATTCTCTTAATCTTATATAGTAAGATCTTGCTAAATCTCTTGTTCTAGAGTAAGCTCTAATTTGTTAAGCGTATCTTTTTATATACTCTAGCAACTTTGTTTCTAAGTTCTCTTCTAAGTATTGTCTTTTTTTGCTAGTTATTAGTAGGGTTATAGGTATCTAGCTAGTTATAACGAATTAACATGTCTAGTCCTCCTAGATTTATAATATTAATATTTATCTAGCATTTTATGCCTGCTATCTATAGCTTTATTAACTTAGTCTCTAACTATATTATGCTCTCTTTATATTTTATAAGTTTCTTGTTAGCTAGTATTATTAGAATTAGTTCTTTTTTAATTTAGTATAGTATATTATATTTTTTTAATACTTGTAAAGAGATTATTGTTTATGTAGCTTTACTATCTATAAGTGCCTGCATGTCCTAACTATATATAAATATAGTTGTAAGCAACTGCTTTACCTAACTATTAGTATCCTATACTTTCTTTAGAGTTGTTTTAGGTATGCCCTTACTAGTATAACTTTATTTCTAGCAGCATCCTAGTTTTTTGCTTACTTACTTTTTTTTCTTTTAGGAAAGTAGCCTACACTGTACTCAGTGCTATAGTATATTAAGTAACTATTATTGTAATAGAAGCTCTAATAAAGGTTTTAATAAAGTATTTCTTGCCTTAAGGCTTATTTTCTTAGCTCTAGCTTCTTAGCTTTGTAAATTAAGCAGTCCGCTGCCTTATAAATATTTAATAATAAAGTAGCATAGTAGTAGTTATCTACCTGTTGTGCTTTCTTAAGTTACTATTAATAGAAATTGTATTTATCCTTGCATTGCGTCTATAAGAGTTAGTAGTAAATCTCTACTTTTTTAAGTTTATAAAGGTAACACTTGTCTACTAGGCATTTGTCTACCTATAAGTTTAAGTAGTAGTACTAGTTTTAGTCTGCTCTATACTCTTTTTTATTTTTCTTATAGAACCTGCAATTAAGCTTATAGTTGTATTAACATAACGTTTTATATTTTTTAGTACTTTTTACTTTTTTAGCTTCTTAGTTTTTAACTTTATCTATTAGATTATTAAAGTAGAATTATTAGTATATTGCTTAATACCTAACTTCTTTAGCATCTTTGCTAGTAATTATAATTCTTTCTTAAATTATATATTTATTAGCGTAGTGCGCTGTTGCTCTATATACTTAATATTAGTTGTTAGCTAATTGTTCTAGTACAACTCTGTCTTTAACTTTTTAATTTGTTAGCTTAAGTTAACTTAGAGTAAGGACCTTGTTATTTAGTCTTAGTTATAATATAATTTTATAGCTGTTTATTAAGCGTGCCTTCTTATAGAGGTCTAAATTGCTTAATTTGTTATTTAGTTTTATTTAAACTAAGTATAGCGTTCCTTGTCTAATTATTTTAATCTTAATAGCTGCCTATTTAACTTGTTCTTTTTTGTAGTCTCTAGCAAAATGTCTAACTTTGCTATATTAAAAATATGCTTTGTTATTAAAATACTTCTAGTGTTTTTTCTTAGAAAGGCTATCTTGCCTTTTTTCTAGGTGTTTTTGTTTTTAGCTTTCTTTTGCACCTTACTAGTTATAATAGCGTTGCTATTCTTATTATACTTGCCGCGTTGCTTTCTTATATTAGCTAGGCTAAGTTAGAAGTATTTCTTTTTTAATTATATTGTTTCTAAAGCCTATTATTAATGCGCGTAGCTAGCTTAACTAGCACACATAGAATGTTAGGCTTATTATAATATATAAGGCTGTTTTTAATATTTTTTCTTAAGCTTACTTTAAATACTATTTAAAGTGCTTTATTTTTTTAATTAATCTGTACTTATAGTTGCTTAAATTCTACTGTGTATGCTAATACTAACGTAAACTACCTTAGGCAAGTAATCTTTTTTTTAGCTTAGTTTTTAGCGTTTACTTTTTTTAAAATATATTTTATTTCTTGTTTAAACTCTATCTAACTTATAAATTAGGCTTATATTTTTGCCTTAACTCTTTTATATTTTATATTTAGTAAGTAGTTATTTATATAAAGTTACATTTAGTTAAAAGCTTTATTTTTTATATATATACTTACTATAAAGATCTTTTTTTAGTTAGTAAGGACCTTATTATACTTATAGTATAAATTAGTGTAAGTAAAAAGTATTTACTATTTTTTTTAATATTTTTTATACTTTTTAAGTAGTGCTATTTAAAAAAAATTTATGGTAATAGTTTATTTATTTAAAGTAGCTATTAGTTAACTTAAAGGCCAATTAATTATATCTATTATTAAAGCTACTTACTTTGCCTAAACATAGCCCTGTTGTTTAAAATTTCTAATTTTCTAGGTACTAGAGTTGTTTTTAGTGTTAAAGTCTAATATGTTAAGTATTTTATTATTTTTTAACGTTAGTTAATTTAGTATAAAGAGTTCTAGACTTTAAGCTATATTATTTTAAGTAACTTTTTAGAATGCTATTATAAATCTTATTTAAGTAACTTATTAGTTAAATTATTTACTTAAATTCTATAGTAGTTAAAGTATTACATAAAGTTAGTCTACACTTATTTAGACATAGTTTAAGTTAAGGTAAAACTAATATATAAAGTAGTTTATAAAGTATTATAGAATTAATTTAGATAAAAAAAAGTTATTAGTATTAACTAAAAGTAAGCAATACTAATTTTATAAGAAATTAAATAACTATTTAATAATTTGTATAAAAAATAAACTATTTAAGTTAACTATAATAAGTGTAATAATAAAATTTAATATATATTTATACTTATTGCCTTTGTCCTGTGTCCTCCCGTGCCTCCTATCTAAGAGGGAGGTTAGGGAGGGCGTTAGCCTCCCTTTAAGCAGTGGCCTCCTAGAGGTCCTATCTTAGCAGGATGCTAATTACGTGATCCCTGCGCCCCGCGCGGATCATTACCTTCTAACGTCGTGGCTGGTTGACCCTCAACCCTCGCTCGTACGTCAAGGAGAGAATCCTTCCTGTTACTTGCAACAGTGTTAGATACTAAGCTTAAAAGGCTTAAAAATTTATTACTATTATTGCGCTTTACGCTAAGCTGCATGTGTGTAATGCGTTATAAAGTGCGCTAATACTATATAAAGCTTTGCACAGGCAACTAAGGTCTTAGTTACCTAGAGGGTGTGTTGCATCTATAATATACTATTTTTAAGGCCTAAGGCCTTTTTAGCACTAAGCCTAGGCGCCTGTTAGCTTACGCGCTAAGCGCGCGCTAGCTAACTTTATATTAGAGTATCTACGCTAAACTTACAAGCTTACACCTAAGCCTAGCAGGATACGTGTTAAGCTTCTTTAAGTTTAATAGTAGCCTTTCTAGGTTAGGTCTGTATAAATAGCACGTCTTAGACGCAGTTAGAAAGGCAGAATTAGAATTAATTATCTAGTTCTCCTAAACCACTGTTACTAGCTCTTTGTTCTCTACACCAAATTAAAAAAAAAGAATTTCTAGACTTTATAATATTAATAAATAAGTAAAAATAAATTTAAAGAAAATTACAGCTATATAAGAATAGCTAGTACTTAGAATAGTTAAAGACGTGTAATTTTTTTAGAATTTACTAACTACTACTAGATATTTATTAAAGATTACTTAAAGATTACTACACCTCTTTAAAAAATTACAAAAAAAGAAATAAAATTTACTTTAAATAAAAAATGATAAAAAGCGTTTAGCTAAACTTAATAGATATTTTTTAAAGTACTAATACTAGAAATATATAACTTAAAACAAAAGATATAATTTAAAACTCACGCGTCAAATTATACACTTAGAGGTCTATTATCATAGTAGTACATAGGTATGAAATAAAGACTAGTATTCTTCTATTTAAAAAAGCTTTCTAGAGCAGAACTTAACTACAATATTTATATTAAAGAGCTACTGAAAGTAGTTATTTTTTGAAATAATATGAAGTCTATTTATTAAAACTATTATACTAAATTCAGTTTTTACTGATTATTAGAACTTAGTAGAGTGGATAATAACAAGAAAGCTTAACTAATAATAAGTTTAAGAAGCTATATTATAAGCTTAGTTTAATTTTAAAATAACACACCGCGCTAGAATACTTAACAAAGTAGTAAGTACTCTAAGTAGGAGATTTATCCTATGTAAAAAAAGTTAAAAACAACACTGTAATAATATATTTAAAAAGACGCTAAATAGTAGTTTATTTATAACTAGCTAAAACTAGCTAAAGTAGCTAAGGTAGATAAGCAGGTAGAAACACTATAACAGCAGTAGTAGTAGAAAACAGCTAACTAGCAGTTTAAGCCTAAAAAAGACAGCTCTTATAAACTACTATAAGACAAGAAAAAATACTAAAATATAGTTTAAGAAAATTAAATATATATGCCTTTATATATAAGATTGAGTTTTATTAGAAAACTACAAAAGTCTCTAATATACAGAAATGTAGTAATTAAAAACATATTTAAGTAACTTACTAAAGTGTTTATAATACCAAGCTTACAAGCAAAAGTATAAAAAATACTAAGTAACTATTTAGCTTGTTACTAGAATAAGCTTAAGAAATCTAAGCCTTATAGCTTATTATAACTTTTATAGCAACTAACAGAACTATAAAGTAGTGTAATAATAAACTTAATAGTAAAGCTTTTAAAATTATTAAAACCAGAATTAGCTTAACTTTACAACACTATTCTAGTAATTATTAATGAATTAACTAAAGTAACAAAGTTTTTGCTTATAAAAAAAGCTATTATAGTAGAAAGCTGCGTGTACAAAGCTATAAAGGCACTAGTATTTGTTGGAGATTAAGCTACTTAGCTGTTTCTCCACAGAATCCAGGTGCTCAAAAATCACACCTGGAATTTACAATCAACCTACGATCAATTGATTACTAGAAGCTATTACGCTACTAGTACCACTAATCATTGTTATCAATTGATCTACAGCAACTACGCAATCTATTACGTGAGATTATATAAAATTGCGAGATATTGCATCGTCTACTACGCAAGCTATTGCGTAAGTACAGATCTTTCTAGAATGCAAGTGACAGGTATATATAGACTGTAGTTTGGCTTGTAGTTAGTCTCCTCAATCTCCAGGTTATAAGCCTAGATTAGGCTGCCTCTGAGTCTACCACAAACAAGTAGAAGGCAGAGACCTCTACCTCTGAGTTGATAGTAGAACAAGCAACTATACTTGGAGATTGAATCTACAACAGTATTAAAGTATAAAATACTTTTAGAGTTTATTACTAAATATAATAAACTATTTATATTTAAGTATTAAAATACATTCTTAGCAAAATTAATTGTAAAAAGAAAGCTATTAACTAGCTTTTACTGTTAAATAGACAGCAAAATAAAGTAAACAAACTAGACACTAAAATAGTATCTAAGAATATACGCTAATAAGCTCTAAAATAACTTAGTTAAACTTTTGCTAATAGCATAATTAGCTTATTTATTTTTAAGGTGTCAAAGGTGGTGGTTGTTGTTGTAGTCAAAATGAGGTTTCCAAAAAAGTGAAAAGCAGCTACCCTCTACTAATCAGTCGCAAAAGTTAAAAAAAAGATTGTGTGTAGTCAACAAGATTCGAACAGTGGGTAGATAAGGTCTACGCGCTAAGCGCTTGGAGCAGAAAAGCTTAGACCACTAAGCGAAAATTAGGGTTGAAAAAATTTGCTAAAAGTACTAAAAAACAACACTAATTAAAACGTGTTTAACGGCGATTGCTAGCCTATGGCTGGCAACAAGATTGCGATGGAGATGGAGGAGGAGGGTAAGGACAAGTCATCAGTCAAGAGGGTTAGTTAGAGGGATATCGCGCATCTTCGTTTCCGTTCAAACATGCGACACACTAATTGCGTGCCGGCAATGCTGAACAAGAGGGCATAAGCCTAGATACCTATTGTTAGCAATAAATCTTTTTTTACCAAAAAGGTGTCTACAAAATGTGTGGTTACATTAAAAGGTTGTCTTAAAAAGCTGAAGCCAATAATTAGCTTATAACAGCATAAAGTTAGTAACTATAAAGTGCTTACTGCACTATACAAACTGTAGATATAAGCTAGCTACTTACTAAAATTTAAAGAATATTAAATGTATTATAGTAAGTACAAATAACAAAGCCTGCTTAATAGAAAAGCTATATAAAGAATTAAGTAAAATTCTAGCTTACAAAAACTTTATAATAGTTAGATTAGCTAATAAGTGAAAAATCAAGATACTAACTTTTAAAAAATAGAACAAAGTTTTTTTGTTACAACAAAACTGAAAAACTAAGTAACTAAGTAAAATACTAAATAAGCTCTAAGTAAGACTATATAAAATTCTAAAGAAAATAAGTAATTTAAACTATAAACTCTAATTACTAATAAGTATACGCATTCACTTTGTTTCTTACAAAAAACTTCTAGAAAGAGCACGTTTAATACTAAGCTAGCTACTAACATAGTGTTTAAAGATAATAAGTATAAAGTTGAAAAAATTAAGAACTTGTAAAAAATTAGTTATTACTAAAATAACTTAGTTAAGTACGACAAATAGCTAAAAAGCTAAAATACTTAAAAACTAAAGGAAAATTTAACAAACTATAAGGTATAAGTACTTATATACTATTAAAAACACTTAAAGAAGAAAAGATTAAGTTTTTTAAAAAAATTAAATTAAAAAAAAAATTAAAGAAAGTGTTAGCTTATAACAAGCTTAAGTTAGATAGTAATTTAAATAGTAATAGTTTAGTTATTAAAAAGTTAATATTAAGAGTAAGGTTTTTTTAACCTTACTTCTTTGCAAAATTCTGAAAATTGAAAATAGTAAAATCTCAATTAGTAAATAATTGCTCCTGCGCCTTAGTCTTTAAAAGGTCTAGTTTACTTTTAGCTAGCTAAGCTTTTAGACGCCTAACATCAAGGCACTTTTTTTACTTTTTTACACTAAACTTTCTTTTACACTTTTCTAAAAATGATTAAACTACACTTTTCCTTTTTAAAAATACAACCAGCATATTAACTAGTTATAGTGTTTATAAAATAATAAAAGTTCTTTACTTTATACTACTTATAATAAAAAGCTATGTTTGAGCCTAGCTTTTTTATGTAATTAGTACAAGCGTAATACTTAGAAGTACTGTTTTATAAGTAAGAATAGTAGGAGAACAGACCTTTAGGTATAGTTAGGAAAGCGTAGAAAAAAATTAGTATATAATATAATAAGTATACTAAGACTTTATATATAGCTAACAATTGAACACGCAGCATAAGAAAACAATAATTTAAAGTATTACAATAATATACTTAAGAGGAGGGGTAATGTTAAAAGTAATAGGAAAAATTCTCTTCTTAACGTACAAGTAATAGTTAAGGGTTAACTAGTTACTACACTAGAAGGCAATAATCTACGCGGGGCGTTAATTACGTAACTACTATCCCGCTAAGGCTAGCTATCTAAGATAGCTATGCATAAAGAGATAGCAGCGCTATCCTAAACCTCCCTCTAAAAAGGGATGTATAGGATAGCAGGACAAAGGCAATAAGTATAAGGATGTAACAGATCTTATTATTACACTTCTTGTAGTAAACTCAAATTGTTTAACTTCTACATAGATTATTAACTAGTTATCCTATTATTTATAAGATTAGTATTGTCTACCTTTACTTAACATTAATAACCCTTTTCTACCTAAAGAAATCCTACAATACCTCCCGGACTACTGCTTTAGTATACCTCGCCTTAGTACAGACCGAGCCTAGAGAAGTATAGCCTAACCCCGTGTAACATTAATCTACTCGCTACTTAAAGTTGTTAGACTGTTAAGTAGTTAATAACTTCTCAAACGCCATAGGCACTAAGACTGCACTGAACTAGTCGCGTAAGAAGCGTAGTAAGCTAGTATAAATTAAAGCGCTTAGTAAATTTTAATTAACTTTTAATCATTTAGGAAATATTTTTATTATTTTGTTAAAGAATTAGTTAATCACTTTCTTAAAAAGAAAAGAACACGTAATGTTCTGAACTAGATCTAAACTAGAGATAGCTTAATTATTAGACACCTTATAGGAAAGTAAAGGTAGTAAGCAATTATATATTTGCCTTTATAAGCTAAGCACACACTTTTAAACACTACGCAACTGCTTCTAACTTTGAAATGTAATTGTAGAATGTATTTCTACGAATAAAATACTAATTAAACTGTTAGATAACAGTTGAAAGAAGATGCTAAGTAATAAAATAGCAATCGATATGCAACGCTGGAGACCTAAATTAAGAAAAAAGGCTAGAACGCTAGCACTAATAAATTAGCTCCTAATAAACTAAGTAGAGTATACCTTAGCCTATTAGTTTTAGCACTAAGTAACCTAAAAAACTTAATTAAAGAAATTAGTTTAATCATTTTTAGTGTAGCTTTTACTCCTTATGCGTTGTCTTTTTGTACAATTATAAATAGTAAAGCAGCAGTCTACTTAGTTAATAGCATAGATTACTTCTGCTTAAAAATGTTCTGCATAGCAAGGCTAGCCCTAAAACAGCTAATTTTCTCTTTACCAACATTAAGTTTGTACTAGGCTTGTACGTTAAGATTATCTTTAAAGCACGGCGTAAGCAGGCAGGTATTTAGTACCTAAGATAAATTTACACTATAAAATATACAATAATTAAGAAAAACGTTGTCTTAATTAACTTTAAGAGTTACTTAAGTTTTTTATTTATTAAATATAAGCAAGTCTTTTGTAACATTGCTTAACTACTACTAGTAAACCTTATAGTATAGTTAAGGAAACTTTAGCTGCGCACTAGAGATAGGGATCTATTGTATTGATAATTAAGAAATTTAAGACAACAAGCTATTAAAGCTCTAGTCTACTTAGTACAAAGTGTTAAGATTACTAGCAAAAAGCTCTAAGAATATAGTTATTACGCAATAGCTTATGCCTTATATAATTTGACAGCAACTAAGAAAAAAATTACTTTAACTTTTTTATAAGATTTTATAGAATTTGTTCAATTTCTTAACTAGTTAACTGCTTAAGAAATAAGCGCTGAATTTTTAAAGAAAACTAATTAGGCAAGCTATATAATTAAAATATATAGTTAAGAACACTAAATAATATTATGCTTATTCTTTTTTTTTAAGGTATCAAAGGTGGTGGTTGTTGTTGTAGTCAAAATGAGTTTTCTAAAAAAGAGAAAAGCAGCTGCCCTCTACTAATCAGTCGCAAAAGTCAAAAAAAGATTGTGTGTAGTCGACGAAATTCGAACGGTGAGTGGATGAGTGCTTAGACCACCAAGCGAAATCAGGGTTAAAAATTTGCTGTAGGTACTAAAAAACGACACCAATTGAAACGTGTTCAACGGCGATTGCCAGCCTATAGCTGGCAAATATTATGCTTATAAATACAGGCTTTACTGCAAAAATTAAGAGGAAATATTAGCAGAAGATTATAAAAATCTATTAGAATAACAACACTACTACACTGACTCGAAGTGAGCAATTAAGATATAAAGAATAGGCAATAGAGAAAGAAATTATAATTAAAATACTACCGCTATACACTTATAAGCCTAATAGCTTAGCAGAGAGAGCTAGCTAAAAGCTAATTATAAAAGCTATTGAGATGCGCACAAGCACTAATTTACTAGCTAAACTTTAGCTAGTAATTATAAATACAGCAGTTTATTTATATAAAATAAGCCCCACTAAGATTTAAAGCTACTAATACCTCAACCAGGTGCTTCAAGAAAAGTTCAAGAAATATTTCTAATACTATTAACTACCTATAATCAGACATTAGACTACTAATCTACGACTAGACTAAAGTAGAATTCCTGCCTAAAGCTGCCAAGCCCATCTATCAAACAATTAAAAGCAGCTAGGCGCAATTATTAAGAATTTTAAATTAATACTTGCGGCTATATTAGTTATTTAGTTAGTTATTAAGCCTTTAAAATATGCTATATATAAGTACTAACACTTAATTAGGTAATTAGTACCTATAGTATAACTTTTAATAAATAGTTTTTTTTAAGAAAATGCGAGGAAGAGCTGCTAAAAACATCAAGTAATTAAAATTATAAACTTTTTTTATAATAGTAAGCTAGTTAATCTAAATGATAACTTGTAAGTTCTTCTAGCCTTTTAAGAGAGAGTAGATTTATTAATATAGCTAAATACTAAAAACTTTAAAAGCAATCTATTTACTACCTTAAGTAGTGAGAAAGGCCTACTTATTCAAAATAAAAATAGATTAGAAGATACTAAGTAAATGAGGCATAAGGCTAGTGCACTATTAGAATTTTGCTTGAATTAGTAGTAAGATACTAGTTTTATTCCCTTAGAACTTACTTCTAAACTAGAGACTTTAAGTAGTAACAACGCAATTAATTATAAAGTATTCAAGAGTTAAACAGTAGTATACTTGCCTAAAAAGCTAACTCATTAATATTTCAAGGTAAGGAGCCTTCTTTATATAAGCCTAATAACTTATTACTAGTTTAATAGTCTAAGCCTAACAACTTGAATACGCTAGCTTATTATAATAAGACTTTTATTTAAAGCAAGTAAGTTGTAAACTGTAAATTATTTAATAGTTTAAGATCTTAGCTTTTAGATAGCAGATGGAGTAAGTAATTATAAGCTTAACTTTTACTTACTGAACGTAGTGCTAAAATTGCTAGTAAAAGCCTAAATTAGCCTATAAATTATTATCTTCTACTTAGGCTGGTAAATGGGTCGTGGGTACCCACGCGTGGGTATAGGTTGGGTTGGGGTCGCACAGACTAGACCAGTGGTTGTGGTTGTGGTTAGGTCGCACTAACTAGTGGTTGTGGTTGTAGTTAGGTCGCACAGACTAGTAGTTGTAGTTGTAGTTAAGTTGTAGTTAGGTTGTAGTTACGTGCTATTTATAGTAATAAATAGCTATGTTAAAGAGGTGAGATTAGGAGAGGTAAGATTAGAAGAGGTAAGATTAGGAGAGGTGAGCTAAGTAAGCACTAATTTAGTTACAACCTTAAACTCGCTACAACTATACTTAGTAGTTAAGTAATAGTTGCTATTATAGTTAATTATTTTATTATAATAAGTAACTAAAAGCGTATATTAATAATTTTAAATATTAAAAACACCTTAACTACTTGCTATGCAATCTTTTTGTAGAAAGCTAGTTTAACGTAAAGTTAGTACTAAACTTCTTATAGTATCTAACTACTATTTTTAAATCTTTAGCTTAAATAGTAACTCTCTTTATATAAATAGTATTTAAGTTACATTCTGTATCTATTAATTAGTATATAATTTAGAAAGAACGAAAGTAGTTACAATATCTTAAAAAAAGCTAACTAGGAACGCTTTAGCTAACTCTTAAAAAGCATAAATTGCCTCTACCTAAAAGCGTAAATTAGAGTAATAAGTGTACGCAATTTTATAAACAAGACAACTAAACAGGAGTTTACGCAGTAATATTTTAGTTTACTTTTACTACTTTTTAATTTCCTTTAGCGCTATAGCTATACGCTATTAGTGTTCAACTATAATAAAAAACTGTAATAACTTGCTGCCTTGCTTAAATTAACGTTTTTCTTTAATAGCCTTAACTTTTACAAATAATATGGGTAGCTTTTAACTAGCTTTAGCTTACAAATTCTTTATAGGCGCCTTACTACTAGTTAAAGCTTATATAGTTTACTTAGTGCGCGCTATTATAGTAGTTGTGTAGTTGTTAAAATTTATAGTAAGTATTAAAAATTATTCTTAATTATCTTTGCAGCAATAGAGTGCGTAAGTAGACGTAATAAAAAGCTGTTATAATGTAACGTGCTAAAGTGTGTTATTAGTAGGTAGTAATTAGTAGTAGTGGTGTCTGTATAAAGCAAAAATTCTAATTTTTAGTTAGCTTTAGTAGGGGCGCACGGGCCATACTAGCTATATTGTAGTAATATTTCTACATCTTTACTTACTATTTAACCAATATAGCTAAAATTTACTAATTACAGTTAATTATTACGTTTATTATGATAATAATAACTGAAGAAGAGCTAAGTAATAGTTCTAAAGGCCAAGTTCTGCGCATTTTAATCTTAGTGCTACTAGGTTTTAAACGCAATAAGTAGGAGAAGCTTGGAAAGATATTTAATATAGCTATTAATTGTAGCGTATGCTAAGCTATAAAAGGTTTGAAATAGAAAAAAAAAATGGATAATATACTTGCGCAACGCGGCTAAGGCAGTTGAAAGAAAACTTGCTTTACAAATTTAAAAGTCTTAATTAAGAAATTATTTAGCTTTAGTTTTTAAGCTATTACACAAAGAAGTTAAATAGCTTAACTTAATTTTGAAATAAAAGCTTTACAAAACGTACATGCAGCTAATTGTACTATAATATACTAATTAAAGAAAAAAATAGAAGGCATAGAATAATGTAAGAATGTAAGTATAAAGAGGTACAAAGAAATAATAAAGGCAGCATAAAAAGTGCTTAACTAGAAGTAACATAACGCCCAGAAGAGTAGTAAGTTATTATAGTTATTTATTATAAAGTTGTGCTTACATGTATGGGTAAGTAGCTACAGACAACCCTTAATTAAATTTATAAAAAATAGAAAGACGCATACTATAAAGTTAATATAAAGCAGCACGTGAGAGTTTTAGATAAGGCGGCGCAGGTAATAGAGAGCTTAAATAATAGCAGCTAGAGTTGTACATATACTTAATTTTTTAGCTCTAGTAGTGTTCTTAAAAAAATTATATTTTACACTTAAGATAATAGATTAGCAAAGCTTTGCATTAATACTTTTAAAAGTAAACAAGCTCAGAAAAAATAGCAAGACTTTGTTAAAAATATAAGTTTAAAGAAGTTAGCTATTGCTACTAATGAGAATTAGAAGTAAGTTCAACATATTCTTTCATCACATATACTTACTAACTAGTATAGACTATTTAAGCCTTTGCTAGTATATAAGATTTTACGACTTAGCAACAATACTATTCTACGCAGCAATAAGCTATATATTAAAAAAAAATTTTATAATAAATACAAAAAAGAAGTTAACAATCATATTAATATTAATACTTAATACAATTAATGTAAAGATAAATATAAGACTAAGGAGTAGTAGCAAGAATTGAAGGTAAAAAAAAATAAAATAAAATACATATACATTTATTTTTACAATTCTATAGACTTTAAAAGCTTTTTGGGTTTATTATAGTAGTATTTCTGTGCTAAGTTATTAGTATCAATTAGCGCTTATTACAGCTAATTAACATAATTTATAGAATATAATATTTATTGTATAACCTTATAACTATACTGCTTTTATTGTAATGACGTTTAAATAAATGAAGTCTAATTAAAAAGTGCCTAGCATAGTACGTGATTAGAGAGATAAGTTAATTTTATTAGAGCTGCACACGTGTTTACTAAAGGACTATAGCTTATATACTATTAAAGTTGTAGAGCAGACATTTATGTGCTGTACATTAGCAATTACAATAGTTTATTATAGCTTTTTATTATATTCTTAAACTTAACGCTATTTACATATATACTATAGCTAAACATATTTATAAGCTTTTACAAAACCTTTACTAATTTTAGATAAGCAGAAACTAGGTTATTTAGAAAAAAGAGTAGAAGAAGTTAGATCTATTAATGTACTTACCTTAAGAAGCTATACAATAAGAAGGAGAAAATAAATTTATAACTAATTAAAATAAGTAGTAGAATATAACTAGCTAGACTTAAAATTTCAATAGTAAATCTCCTTTCTAGAACTGTGCTACTTATACTAGTAGCATTTAGCTAAAGTTTAGAGAAGCTACTTATATTGCAACTAGCTGCTTTTGTATATTCTGTCTTAACTGCAGCATAATCCTGCAACACCTAAAGCTAATAATAATAAGAACTAAACACTTTCTAAACTACATCAGTACAGTTGATTATTAGAGTACTTTAACTTCTTTTTGTCATAGTCCACCCACAACAAACTCTATATATACATAACTTCAAAAAAAAAGTAGTATACTTGCTTTAGTACTTAAATATACTTAAGATGCCTCTGAGAAAAAGCTTATTTAAGTAGTTATTAATAGCAATTAGCTATTCTAAACTATTAAGTAGCTAGTATTTACGCGCTTTCTCTAATTCTTAAAGCCTTGGACTATAATAATTACTTATTATAAATTTAAGTTAATATTTTAAAACTAGTTTTATAAAGTAAAAGCTTCTCTTCTTAATAATTTAGGCCTTACAACTATGATTTTAACTGTACTAGATGTATAGTTTAAAGGTAATTATTTTAGTCATTTTATAGACCAGGGTTACTATATTACACTTAACTAGCAACTCTAAGAGAAACTACTTAATCTTATACTAATACGTAGACAATATACTAGAATATTAATAGCTATAGAAGTACTACGTGTACTTTTAGACACTCATACTAAGTCTTGCCTTCTAGCTTCTACTTGCAATAATGCTAGCGACAATACAGTACTTAGTTAAATAATTTAATTAATACTAACGTGTTTCATAAGCGAGCGCCCATCCCAAGCGAGCGCCTAACGCCAAACCAGCGCACTGGTGCGCACAACAATCGCGTAATGTCTTAACTATAACAAAGCTAAAAGTTATATACTAAAGCTAATATACAGCTTGTTATCTCTAATATTGATGCGCAACGCATTTAAAGCATTAATTAAGCTGCAAACATATATAACGTATCTTAAAGAACTTTTAATAGGCAACGCGCTAGAAAGCGCATACAACGCGACTATAAAGCAAACTTAAAGCGCCTAACAAAACTAGAAGAGAAAGCTATAGTCTAGAAGGTTGTTAAGCAATCTATATAAGGGCTAGCGCCCTTAAAGTTCTACGTACAAGATATAGTAAATAGACTGCTAAAAGCGCAGAGAAGTAACCCTATTAGCAAGATCTAAGTTAATAACTTTATTAAGCAGACTTCTAAGCTCTGTACGCGCTAGAACTATTTATATAATTACTAGCAAGCTGCCTGCAAGAACCCTGCGGCTATCTAGCGCTAGTTTAATTTAGTGTAGGCGACGAAACAGAAGTATAGAATTATAGACAATAACGTCTACAATTTTAATAAAACTAGCTTTATAATAGGCAAGATTTTATTATAGATAGTTATTACAGCCTCTAAAAGATTTAGCAAAAAGAAGCAGATATAACTAGATAACTATAAGTAAGTTACTATTATCTAAGGCGTAAGAGCTGCAGGGCACTAGCTTTCTTCTTTTATTATTTTTATAGGCAGCGTACTTATTAACATTTAGTTTAAAAATTGACCTTATAATTAGATTTTTGTAGTAAGTTTTAACAGCTAAACTAATAACTAACTTGCTTTTATTTAGTTAGAGCATTTTAACAAGCATATAAAGAGAAAGACT
Organism: Alternaria gansuensis; assembly: GCA_009289805.1. NCBI lineage: Eukaryota > Fungi > Ascomycota > Dothideomycetes > Pleosporales > Pleosporaceae > Alternaria > Alternaria gansuensis. The sequence continues at coordinate 30,025 of WBOK01000137.1, forward strand.
ATTAGCACTTATTACCTACTAGTTCTTAACAGCTATAAAAGCTATAGCTTACTTAAATTCTAGGATCTTTATACAAAGAAAAAAATTATTACTTTTTATATACTACTATACTTGTTGCTCTTCCTATAGCTTTTTAACGTTAGATGCTTTGCGCTGTTAAAGCGCAAGTATAGTAACTAAATACTAGCCTTAGCGCGTAACTACATACATTTTATTAGCAAGGAAACTTTTTCTTAAGCATTTAAGCTAGCTTTTAAACAGTTTTTAATAGCAGAGAATATTAAAGCAGGCTTTAGCGGTGCTAGGCTAGTCCTACACAACCTAGATGCTATTTTATTAAAGCTTAACATAAAGTAGTAGACGCCTAAACTATTACTACTAAAGTAGGGGGTATAAAAGGCGCAGACACCGCGCAATGTGCGCAAGATTAAGGCGCAGTCTACGCTTATTTAATAAAAAATTTAAAATTATTATAAGTTTTCTACAAGCTTATAAGATAAAAAGATTTACTAGCTAAGTAAAGGCGCGCAGTAAATTGCATATAATGTAGTGTTATTTTAAGAGGGACAAGCGCGTATATAAAGCGCAATTAATAAGCTTACAAAGCGTTAGTTAAGAAAATAAAAGTATTTTTAGATAGAGAAGACTTTAATAGTACAAGAAGTATAGGATACAATTACTAAGAGAGAGAGTAAAGAGCATAATGCTAGCAAAAGGCCTGCGCGTAAGGTGCGCGGCGCATAGCACTGCAGACGTTGTGGCGAGAAATGACACAACTTCTGTACTTGTAAGGTAGAAATAGAGAATACAAAGGATAGCAATAAGTCTAAAGAATAGATTAGCTTACTATAGTTTTTAAAAAACAATGTTGCACGTACGCGATAGTTGTGCGCAGGTAGTGCGCTAGTTTAGCGTTAGGCGCTCGCTTGGGATGGGCGCTCGCTTATGAAACACGTTAGTAGATAAGAATATTAGCTAAAGCGCCTTAGAAAACTCTATTTTATGCCTAGCTTATATTATTAACCTAGTAGTTTAAGACATAACCTAACATCTCTAACTAGCTGCTACTATAGAGGTTAAACCTAGAGAAGTCTTGCGCAGGCAACATATTAAAAAAACTAAATATACAATGTCTTTTCTAAACAAACTTTGCAAAGTATTTATACTTTCATTATATTTACTTCTTATATTTTTACTACTATCTATCTCTAACCTATTTGTGTTTCTATTAACGCGTTACTACAACAGTACAAGCAATTCCTTACTACTTAATAATATCTACTACTAAGGGAACAACTTTCTGTTATTCGCAATATAAAGACTTAATAGAACTTAATATATAATATATATAAGCGCGCGCTTAAGCTCTTAAAAATATATTTTTAAATAGCTAGTATAAGAAATAGTAATTAAAAAAAGTACTTGTATTATTGTTAACCATAACAACAATATAAAAGAGATTAACTATTATAACTTTAAGCGTTCTAACTTTTTTCTATTAAGTAGCACTATTCTAAGGTAATTACAAAGATGCTTAAGCAGTTTAAGAATGCTATAAGCTTTTTAAGTAAGAACTAAGAGCCCTAAGTTTAACATATTTAGCTTATATATATCTATCTTTTTAATATTATAAACTTAATATCTAATAATTTTAGTAAAAATGTAGAAAGTTGCACTTTAGAGTAGCCTATAATAGTACAAGCTGCTATAGATAAGAAAAAAGTAAAACTAAGCAAGTACTATATAAAAATATTAGCTAAGTAAAAGTTTCTATTTAACTGCGCAGCTATTTTAGATCTAACTCAAAAGCTTACTATATATAAGGTATATTTATTACAGTTTATTATTACAGAGCAGTACTAATTAGCTAACTAGGATTCTATATAAGAACTTTAAGATAAGCATATATATTATAAATAGTCTTTTAACTATTTTAATCAATATAATAATAGTAGAGAGGCAAATTAAACACTAGTATCTACTTTTTTTTTAAAATAGATACTTAGCTGTTAAAAGCTATAATAGCCTGCTTCTTAATTGCCTTTAAACAGCTTTTCTACTTTAAGTTAGATATCCTTTACATAAGAGAAAGAAAAGATAAAAAGCCCTACTTAATAAGAAAAAGAATTCTACTTTAGGACTCTTTATATCAAATTAAGGATCTTTTTAATATCTTAAAGTAGTAGCAACAAAATAAAAATACTTATTTTTAGCTATTTTAAGTTGCAAAAAAACTTCTAGCAATTCTAATTACTAGTATTAGTGTTAAGCGCGTTTTCAATACTACAAAAATGTTATTAGTAATTAAAAGCATTATCTTTTAGCTTTAACTATACAGTAAATTATAGTTTTTAAGAATACTATTTTCTTAGATGTAAAGGCTTAAGAAATTTTTATATAAAATAAAAATATTAGCCTTAAAGCACTATATAATAAGATTAACAATATATTTAAGCTCCTAGCGCCTAAAGATAGTACATAGAGTCAAGAGGAGGAAACAGTAGAAAATAAGCTTATAGAAGAGGACTCTCTACTTCTAGTGTAATCGAGGTGGGCACCAATGCCCACTAAGTCAGTACTACGTAACAAACGACTAGGCCACGTGGCCAACTTATCACTAAAAGATAAGCACAACAATAATCTAAACAGATTATTGTTGCGTAGTACAATATACATAGGCAAGTAAGAGCATTCCGCTTCGTTACATCTAGTATAAAAGCAGCAGCGCCTTAAGGCTTAAGTATTACTATAATTACAAGCTATAATAATTAACTGTAGTAATAAAGTTTTAACTACCTCCTAACTCTAACTAGTAATAAATATTAAATACTATAACCTAACTCTAGTCTGTGCAACCTAACTACAACTACAATCTAACCTATACCTACGCGTAAGTATCTACAACCTATTTACTAGCCTAAGTATAAGTTAGATTATAGTTGTTGTTAGGTCGCATTGCATAAACTATGTAACTAAATTAGTACTTACTTAGCTTGCCTCTCTTAATCTTACCTGTTGAACACAGCTATTTATTACTATAAATAGCACGTAACTATAACCTAACTACAACTAGAACTATAACTTAACTTATACCTACAGTCTATACGCGTAACTACAGCTATAACTACTAGTTAGTGCAACTTAACTACAACTACAACTACTAGTCTATGCAACCTAACTACAACTACAACTACTAGTTAGTGCGACTACAACCTAACCTATACCTACGCTAAGTTACGCTTAGCGTGGGTATAGGTTAGGTTGTGGTTAGGTTAGCTTCCGTCAGACCCCAACCACAACCCAACCTATACCTATTTCCCAGCCTACTTCTACTACATAAGCTAGGTAGCGGGCGTAAGCGTAAGGACGCAACCTAAGATCTTATCAATTAACTAAGTAGTAAATATATAGGTAGTATTAACGCATTAATTGCAGAAAATTAAATTTTTTTATAAATAAATTTTTATAATACTTGCCTGCTAGGTTTTTAATAAGCTGGCAAATGGGTTCGGGCAACCTATGTTTAGGTTGGGGTTGGGTTAGAGTCGCATTAACCAGGTGATAAGGTTAGGTTGTAGTCGCATTGACTAGGTAGTAAGGTTAGGTTGTGGTCGCATTGATTAGGTAGTAGGGTTAGGTTGGGGTCGCACAGACGTCTAGTTGTGGTTAAGTTAAAGTAGTTAAAGCTTATAGTAGGTTAGGTTATAGGTTAAGCTCTAGTTATGTTAGAGTTAGGTTACAGTAATTATTACTAGTTGTCTATAGGTTCTTTAAAAAAGACTAAAGATAAATAAAAATGTAATAAGAATAATTTATAATTACTATAGTTAATTGCTATAGCTTGTTATCACAGTTACGCTTAATGCGCTGCCGCTTCTATAGCTAAAGTAGAAAGTCCTTATCTATAAGGTTGTCGTCTTTTACTATTTCTACCGTTTCCTCCTCTAGACTAAGTAGGCTGTCTTAAGGCGCTAGGAGCTTAAGTAGATTGTTAATTTTATTACATAGTGCTTTAGCGCCGTCTATATCCTATATAAAGATTCTCTGCCCCTCTAGATCTAGAGGGATTATATCCTTAAAAACTATAATCTGCTGTATAGTTAAGGCTAAAAGTTAATACCTTTAATTACTAATTGTCGCATCTATGACGTACCAACCTCAAGGCCTAAGGCCTCCTTGGGCCTGAGCCTAGGCGCCTGTCAGCTTACGCGCTAAGCGCGCGCTAGCTAACCTCACGTCAGAATATCTACGCCGAACTTATAAGCTTACACCTGAGCTCGTCAGGATACGTGTCAAACTCCTCTAAGTTTAACAGTAGCCTTTCTAGACCAGGTCTATATAAATAGCACGTCTTAGACTTAGTTAGAAAGGCAGAATTAGAATTAATTATCTAGTTCTCTTAAACTACTATTTCTAGCTTCTTATTCTCTACAGTTATAAGCCTAGCGCTTTAAATTATAGTTTAGATTCTCCTTGCGCAACCTAAAGTATGCTAGCAGTAGTTTAGACCTTCTAATTTGTTTAAAAATTAGTTTACACTTTTTAACTTACTAACTAATTACACGTAAAATAATAGCAAGCAACTCCTCTTAAATAACTAGCTTAGCGCGCCTTTTAGAGCACGCGACCTAGACTTACTAGTACACTTAGCTAAAGTTTAACGCTAAATCTAAAGGAGTTTAAGAATATATTAACCTAGAGGCTATTATAACTATTAATATATTAATAGGGCTGCCTCTAAGGCCCTTAGCGCCTGCAGAAGACTTATTTTAAGGAAAACTTAAAGCCTACAATAAAAAACTTAATAAATACTATATAAAGCATGCAGACTTAGCCGTAAACACGCACGCTCTTTAGTATATTTAGAATTAAGTCTACGTAACTATTAACAAACAGTTACTAGCTTTAATTATAATTAGACTTATAAATAGTGCTAGTTAAACGCTTAATAAGCTTATTAAATAACTAAAGCTTAAACTAGCTTTAATAAACGCTGTTAACTAAATAGTAATACGCTAAAAGTACTAAGTAAACTTTAAAAAAGCAAAGCTTAGTACTATAAAACTAAAAGCTTAGTATAATAAGTAGTAAACAAGTTAACTAAAAGCTAAGAGGCTAAAGATCTCTAAAGTAAACAGCGCGCTTACTATATTTAACTTTCTAAACGCTATAGAAGCTAAATACACTCCTAACTAGGCAAATATAATAAAAATACTCTACTAATAAAAGTAGACGTTTAGAAAAGATTATTTAAACTTTAACTAAACTAGTTAAGTGTTCTTAGAAATGCTTTATTAGCGCTTAGTTAGCGCACTAAGCTTAGCTAAATTAATAAGAAAAGCCTTTGCTACTTTAAGAAACTTAAAAACTTGCAGAAATTAAGGCAATAAAGGCGTAGGCTAGAAAGTTAACTATAAGTGCCTATACAAAGATAATAAAGAATATAAGCACTACTAGAATTTTATAAAATACTACACGCTCCTAGCAGCAATTAAGGCCTACGCTAAAGTCTAATATAATATTAGTAAGAAAAAAGCTAAGAAGATTTAGAAACGCCTGTATACTAACTAGTTTAAAAAACTTAAAAACAAACTAGTTAAAGTAAAATATAAGCTCTTTTAGAAAAAATAGAGTAAGTTAAAAGCTTTTTTAGGCAGTATTATTATATTTTTAATTAACTTAGCGCTTCTTAAAGAAGACAACAGCCTAGGAATATACTACACTAGCAATTATAACGCCTATGTACTATTAGGAAGCACTATACTTAATAGTAAGGCCGCGTTGCACTTAGTAAACAGTAGAGAACTACTTATACTAGGCTCTTTTATACCTGCAAGGGAGGTAAAGACAGTAAAAGTAAGTACTTAGGCCTTCCTTATTAGTAGACAAGGGACTTACATCCTTTGCTAAGTTCTAAATAAAACACATAGCATTAAAACTAAGAATCTTACTCTTATAGATATAGTAGTTATTAAAAGTTGTTATTTTAATATTATTTTTAAAGCTTGCTTACACAGAAAAGGAGTTTAGTACCTAGGCCTAAATAACATACTTTGCTAAAGTACACTTAGTAGAAATGTTGTACTAGTACAGTTTAATTATTTATTTAACTTCCTATTTTTTATATACAAGCCTTTATTTTCTTATCTAAAGCTTATTATAGATGTAATACTTCTTATTAGAAGCTTATAGAAAACACATCTAAAGAGTAACTTAGAGAACCTTTAGTATACTAGAGTAAGGCATCTAAGTCTAAAAGCACTAAAAGCATTTGTTAACGCAGCATAAAAAGTGCAAATTAAAAAAATAGCACGCGTTAAATATAAGCACTATACTATAACTTATACTAAATAAGTTATTTTAAGGCAACTAAAAGAACTTTCTTTTTAACTATACTAAAAGATCTTGTAAAACTTATTCAACATGCCTTAAAGCTGTTTAGGAGAGTAATAAATACAAGTTATTAAGAATGCCTTTAGTAGTAAGCTCTATATATACATCTTACAAACTAGATCTATTTTAGAGATTATAAGAGCTTTTTACTATTTTAAAGCTCTTATTAAGGCTTATTATAAGCTCTAGATAGTTAAAATTACACAAAATAATAATTTTTTAACGCTCTCTTAGTAAAGTACATTACAGTACTAAATATAGTATAAAAAAAAGCATTACTATTAAGCCTTCTCTACTACACACACATAAACTAAATAAAGCTACTAAATAAGCAAAATAAAAAATAATAACTAAGTTAATTAAAATAAGAGCAAGCATAAACTTATTTAAGAAACTTTAGCTAGAAATTGTTAAAGCTGCTGTATAGCTTTATAATATAAGCTTATCTTATACGCATAGTTTGCGCACACTAAATAAGCTCCTTAATTAACAAAGTAGAGGGTACTTTAAATATTATAAACTAGAGCCTTTTAAGAGCCTTACAATAAACATAAAACTAAATTAGAGTAGTATATACGCCTATAGCTGCCGCGCCTATCCTTTAAACAAGAATAGAGCAGCTAGGCAATATAAGAAAAGCTTTAAAACTCTTTCTAGAAGCTATATTAGTTACTTAGTAAGATACAGAGCGTCTAACATATACTAGATATAAGTTCGAGCGCTTAACTAAGTTATTACAACATGCAATATTACATTTAACAAGACGCTATACTATAAAAGACTAACTTATAAGCTACTAAGGCAGAACGCAGGTTTTATAATACACACTATTAATAATAATAAAATTTATAAAGCTAAAAAAATACTTAAGCAGCTTACAAGTATTAGTTAAGCAGTAGTAATAATATAAAAGGCCTTACAGCTAATAAGCAATTAGCTAATAACAAAGACTATAAAAGGCCTACTATAGTCTTTAATAAGTAGTACGCTAAAAGCACATAAAAAGCATTAGGCTAATGCTTTTTAAAGAATTTATGCAGGGCAGAAAAGTCCTTTAAGATAGCTACTAATGCCTAAGGCAACGCTAGCGCTTCCTTTTTTAAGAGCATAAATGCTAAGGCAAGGCACTCTAGCCTAAAAAGCTGTAGATAGCAGTAATAAGCTACTTAGCTTCTAAAAATTACAAACAACTAGTAAATTAAGCTTAACAAACACGCGAAAACTCTTATAGTCTCTAAAAAGAGTAGAGAACGCTTCTAAAGAGGCCTAGCACAGTGCTAAGAATCCTATAGTACTAGCTAGAGTCTCTTAAAATCCTCTAGTAAAAAGACTTTATAAAAAAAAAGTATAAAGACCTCCTACAAGGTGCTCCTAAAGGCTAAAGAACAAGGACTAATGCAGTCCTAACGTAAAAGGTATAGGCGTATACTGCCTACTTTATAACTTCTTAAAAGTACTTAAGCTTAAAGCACTACTCTGTTAGCGTTAAGAAAATTAAGAGCTAATTATAGTTTACGCTGTAATAGCAGTAGCTCTTAAAAAAGATAATTAACTTTAAACTTACTTTAATAATCTCCTAAAGCTTCTAAACAAATAAAAGAACTTCTACAACTACTAATATAGAGCTCTATTTAAATAGCCTACTTAAAAAAGATTAATACTCTACTTTTAAAAAGCACCTAGATAGAAGAAGAGACTTTAGAGGACTTTAAGCCTCTCTCTTTTAAATAGGTATTTACTTACAAGCTTAATAAGAATAGCTACTTTCTTAAATATAAAGCACGTCTTATAGTAAAAAAAAACCTTTAAGCAAAAAACTTACTATACTTAATATACACAGCAACACTAGCTGCGCAATTCTTTAAACTTGTAATAGCAATAGCAGCTAAGTTTAATATAAAAATTTAGCGGCTTAACATAGTAGGCGCGTTTCTTAACGCTAATATTAGTAAAGAAACAACAGTCCTATGCAACTTACTAAATAGTTATAAGCGCCTAAAAAGATGCGTTAAGCTTAAGAAAGCCCTATATAGCCTATAAGACTTGCTATTATTATAGTATAATAAGTTTTTAAGCACACTAAAAAAGCTTAGCCTATAAGCTTTAGCTAAGAAGCCTTGTTTCCTCTATACTAAAGACTGCGCGCTTCTCCTAATATTCTATATAAACAATATTCTCTTTATAAATTACTAATCTTACTAAACAAAAGCTTACAAGCTCCTTAAATTAATTAAAAATATTTATAAAGTTAAGAATAAAAGAAGAGTAAGCTAGTTTCTAAAAATAAGAATTGTAAAAGATTGTAAGAAGCGCATAATATTGTTACTACATAATATATATATTAACAAAGTTACAAAAAGATTTAATTTATACGCCTTTAGCAGGTTTCTAGAGACTCCTCTACTTTTAGAGAAGCTAGTTAAAAATCCTAGAGAGGCCTTAAAGCCTTAAATTAAGGCTTACTAAGAGCACATTAGCAGCACGTTGTACACAGCTATTATACTGCGTCCTAACACTGTCTACGCAGTTTCTAAGCTCTTTTACTTTTTAACTAACTTTTTAAAAGCTTACATAAAGGCTGTAGATTATCTTATATAATACTTCTACTATATAAGGTATAAGGAGATTACGTATAGCAAAAACAATAGTAAAGAGCTTACTATTTATAAAGATACATCTTTTGCAGATTACTTAAAAACTTATTAATTTTCTTAAAGCTACATTATTATGCTCTTTTAAAAGCTAATTGTTTAGAAAGTAGCTTATTAAGCTACTATTTATTTTTAAGGTGTCAAAGGTAGTAGTTGTTGTTGTAGTCAAAATAGGGTTTCTAAAAAAAGTGAAAAGCAGCTACCTTCTACTAATCAGTCGCAAAAGTCAAAAAAAAGATTGTGTGTAGTTAATAAGATTTAAAAAGTGGGTAGATAAGGTCTACGCTCTAAGCGCTTAGAGCAGAAAAGCTTAGACTACTAAGCGAAAATCAGGGTCGAAAAAATTTGCTAAAGGTACCAAAAAACGACACTAATTAAAACGTGTTTAACAGCGATTGCCAGCCTATGGCTGGCAACAAGATTGCGATGGAGATGGAGGAGGAGGGTAAGGACACATACCAGGATTTCCCACACCACACGGTACCGCATACGAACGACCCGCATACGAATTAAGCTACTATAACAACCTTAATAATAGAAGCTAAGCTCCTTGTACTAGAGCATATAGCAAAAAAATTTACAGCGCTTAAAAGACTATTTAAAGAGCTTAAGCTTGTAGTCTTAAGAGCTTAAAGGATTTTCTGCAACAACTAGCAAACTATACGCCTAGTTATTAGAAAACAAGAAAGAATTACTACTAAGCTCTGTTATATTAATATATAGAACATGTAGCTCTGCTAAGAACACGCTAAAGGCTTGTTTTAAATAGAGTATTTGCTAACAGCTAAAATGCTAGCTAATAGACTTACTAAAAACTTATTAAGGCAAAAGCTTAAGCACTTTGAAGAGCTTTTTAATATTAAACGCGTGTCTTATAAAAGATTACAAAAAAAAAAGCACAAAAAGAAATAAGAGAGATATTTAATTATTAGGGTAGATTAGCCTCTTACCCCTAGGGAACTTATTAGTTTCTAGGAGGACAACCTCCTTCTAATAGGTTTTTAGGTAACTAGGAGGTTAACTAGCTTATTTAACAGCTTCTTGGCGCGCAGACGACGCGTAAGGAGACTATTAGAAGGGCTAGTAGGCTTTTTCTAGTTATTCTAACCCTCCTCCTCCTCCTCCTTACCCTCGAGGCCCTCCCTAGCCTTCTCCTCTTTAGCTGCCTGCTCTAGAAGCACGCGAACCGCAGCTTACAGGCTTCTTAGCCTGTTTACTTTATAATTTATTAGTATAAGAAATATAAGAAAAAGTATAAAAAGAGCTTATATAGACGCGTTCTTCTAGAGCTTAGCAAGAAGTTTTTTAGCTAAGAAGAAAGCAATTTAAAAGCTTTAATTATTTATAAAAGCTTAAAATTTAAAAAAGAAATACATATAGGACCTTGCAGGTCTTTTTATTAAAGTACTGCTAGTAGCGTGTTCTAGCGCTAGAAGACCTGTCCTAACAAGCTCTATTAAAGCTGCTAGACAAAGTGCTCTAAACGCACTTAAAATAAAGCACGTTACAATACGCACTAGGTTTACTCTAGTAATTAGGAGTTGCTACTAGGGTCTTACGCCCGCAGGCAGTCTTAACTAAAGTTTTAACCTTGCCTATATGCCCCCTAGACGTGTAGGCTAGTGCTGTACTTAAAGAAGCACTAGTTAACTTTGCGCAAGAAGCGCGTTTTAGGGGCGGCCGCGCTACTAAATAAGGCAGCAACGGCGGCGGCGAGGGCAAGGGCGTAGGCAAGGGCAAGGGCGGCGGCGGCAGCTTTTTGTAGTTTTAACTTCTATATAAAGTTAGTAACTAAACAAAAGAAATGCTAAAATAAAGCTAAGAGCTGCGCAAAGGTATAGAGTAGCGCGTAGTAAGCTTAAAAAGCTATACAAAAGTATTGCAACACCTATAAAAGTAATTAGTATTACTTTTAAAAATATTAGGCAAGCTTATAGGTAACACTTATAGCAGCTATAGTAGTATTAGATACTAAGCTTAAGAGGCTTAAAATTTTTTTGTTATTGTTATTACGCCTTGCGCTAAGACGTACGTGCGCAACACGTTGCGCGGTACGCTAGGACTATATAGAGCTCTACACAGGTAACTAAGGTCTTAGTCACCTAAGAAGTGTGTTGCATCTATAACGTACTAACCTTAAGGCCTAAGGCCTCCTTAGGCCTGAGCCTAGGCGCCTATTAGCTTACGCGCTGACCGCGCGCTAGCTGACCTTACGTTAGAATATCTACGCTAAACTTATAAACTTACACCTAAGCTCGTCAAGATACGTGTTAAACTCCTCTAAGTTTAACAGCAGCCTTTCTAGGCCAGGTCTGTATAAATAGCACGTCTCAGACTTAGTTAGAAAGGCAGAATTAGAATTAATCATCTAGTTCTCCTAAACCACTGTTTCTAGCTCCTTGTTCTCTACACTAATAACATCCTTTGCAGTTTAAAAAACGCGCTTAATACTAATACTTGCAATCAGGATTATTAATATATCTTTTACAACTTAAGCTAGTTGTAGATAAGTAGTTTTATTCTCTTGCTACTATAATAGAACATTAAATAATGTCCTTAGTTTAATACAAGGAGAGCTAAGGTAGAATTCTCTTTTTTAATAAGTAAGGCTATATACTTGTTCTTTTCTCTTTAGTTTAGATCTTTAACTTAAACTGAAAAAGCTGCTAAAAAGTAACAAAAAAAGCAGGTCTTTAAAACTATTTATAGCTAAATATTCTTTTTGAAAAACAAGTTAAGGCTAGTAAATACTGTGCCCCTATAGCGCTGTTATATTAATTAAGATAGTCAAAAAACGGTTAGCAATATATATGCTTGTGGCTTCGGCCTTTTAAGACAACCTTTTGATGTAACCACACATTTTGTAGACACCTTTTTAGTAAAAAAAGATTTATTACTAACAACAGGTATCTGTCGCCATCCCGGCGGTGTTGCGGTCGCGGCGTTTGGTGCCTATTCTCGGATGTGAATAAACGACAATAGCATCACCATCTATACACAGCTCTCCCATCCCTAGAGGCATCTCACAAAATCCTCCTACTCGTTAGTTTGTCCTAGCTACTTAATAGCTGTCTTAACACGCCTTTGCTCCTTGCAAAGCCACTCTTAAGTCTTTTTACTAAGGTTGTATTTGCATAGGAGGAAATTACTAAAGTAATACACCTTTACTGCACTTAAACTATTAACATGCGTAGTATATATAGTGTACTAGCTAAACTAGCCTGTTATAGTCCTTGTTATAACCTCAATATTTACAATACTAAACGCAAAGATATCTTAACTATAGTTATATTTTAACTTCTACACTAACTTAAGTACTACAAGAATAATTGCCATTAGCCTTTTTTTAACTAATAGAGGTAGCTGCTTAATAATAGTAAACGCTAGCTTTGTAATCTACTACTATAGCTTCTAGTATAGTTAGAGAAAAAAGTAGTTTAAGTATTATATTGTTTATATACAAGTTATTTATATATAGTACTATATAGTATAAGAAATCCTAAAGGTAAAAAGCAGTAGGCAGGAAGCTTCTATAAAAGAGTATTATAGGCTTTTACTACAGTAACGTACGTGTTTTTACCCTTCTTCTCTATCTTTATTGCAATCTTGTTACTAGCTATAGGCTAGTAATTGCTGTTAAACACGTTATAATTAGTGTTGTTTTTTAGTACCTTAAGCAAGTTTTTTTAACTCTAATTTTTGCTTAGTAGTCTAAGCTTTTCTGCTCTAGGCGCTTAGCGCGTAGACCTTATCTACTTACTATTTAAATCTTGTTAACTATACATAATTTTTTTTCCAACTTTTGCGTCTAATTAGTAGAGGGTAGCTGCTTTTTACTTTTTTGGAAACCCCATTTTGACTACAACAACAACTACCACCTTTAACACCTTAAAAAATGAATATTTATGCTTGTCTTAAAAATCCTATATAGTATCTTAATTAGCTATTTAGCACTCTTTTATAATAAATAACAACAATAAATATACTGTATACATTGTAAGCTTTTAAGTTAAATTAAGAATAGCTGCGTATTTAAGTAAAAACTCTTGCTTAGCTAATATTTTTATATAGTACTTGCTTAGTTTCGCCTTACTTTTGTCTACAGCAGCTTATACTATTGTAAGCTACTTTATAATGTAACTTTCTACGTCCTGATTAAAATTGTTAGACATTAAGTCTATAAATTTCAAAAAATAGTTATTTATAAGCTGGATATATTAGACTTGCAGCTTCTCGTTCTTACTTAAAAAGCTTATTGCGTCCTTAAACTACTTTAGCATCTCTATAATTACTTTAAGATGGCGCTATTGTTGGAGTATTAACACGCGGATCACCCTTTCAATTAGGTGATCCTGGTGAGCTGTTCACGTGACGCCCCCGCTAGCGTCTATATAAACGGGCCAGATCATCTTATGCCCCTTCTAGTAGTGATTTACACTTATATTGTAGCACTTTGTTAATTAATACACTCAATTTCCACTAAAGTAATTAAATAATTGCTCCTTCTTAGCTTTCACAGTTATGAGCCCGGCCGCTTAACTATAGTATCAATTCCTACTACGCAATTAGCAAGCTAGAAGGTTAACTATTTGGTTATTACTCTACTCTCCTCTAATCGCCTACAGCACGTCTAGCAGATCGCTGCGGCTGCTGTACCTCTTACCCACTTAATTATACAATTAACCTCCTACTAATCTATCTTACAACCTACAAGCTACTGTTATTGTTAACACAGCTACTAACTAACTAATACCGCGCTTACCTTAACAATAATCCTTGTCTTAATCCTATAAAGCATCTTACTAGAATAGACCTTTCTAATACACTACTTGTTACCTTAAGGGTAATCCTTAAGGCTTAATTAGACTAGCTAACCTACTTTGCTTTATTAAGACTACACTACTTAGAGAAAGGCATCTAGGATTAGGTTAACCCTAATCTTCTAGACGTGCGCTTAATAGATTACTAAGAGCCTTAGTATTTTAAGTTGCCTGAGAATATTAAAAAGCCTATTGCTCTACTACCTAGCGTAAGCACTTAATAACAAGAAGACTACAAGATTACATAATATAAATACAAGGCTTATATTATTAATACTAAGTATAAGAAAGATAATTATAATAAGCTAGTTAATAGATACAAAGTATACACTACTTAATAGATAAAAAAGGTTACTAAAATTACTAATATTAAGAACTAGATTAGCAAGACTATATATCTAGACCTACTATTAAACACCTTAATAAGTATAATTACTTAAAACTTAACTAGTTTTTAAGCCTTAGTAAAGATTTTAAAAGAGGATCAAGCTCCTACAGATTAGAATACTTAGTATTTAATAACAGCGCAAAACAGATCCTACTTAAACAAGGCTTACTAGAGACAAATAGGCTAGAGACAAATAGGCCCTAAGCATTAGTTTACTAAGTAGCAGCTCCTGTATAGATAAGCAACAATCTACTTACTAATTAAAGTTTTAAAACTTTTAGCAGTTACTAATTTTTTAAACGCCTTAGGCACTAAGATTATACTTAACTAGTTGCGTAAAAAGCGCAATAAGCTATTATAAGTAATAGTAATTAGTAGAGCTTAACTAACTCTTAATAATTTAGAAATTTTTTTTAGTGTATTATTATAAAATTAATTAATTACATTTCTAAAAGGAAAAGGACACGCAGTGTTCTAAACTAGATTAGAATTAAAAGTAGCTTAACAATTATTAAATGCTTTAAAGCTAAGCAAGAGTAGTAAGCAATTATATATTTACTTTTATAAGCTACGTCAATACACCTACACGCTGCGTTACTGCTTTTAACTTTAAACTATAGTTATAAGATTAAACTCTACTAATAAGATACTAAGTAAACTGTTAGATAATAATTAAAACAAAATTATTAAGCAATAAAATACTAATAGATGAGCAACACTGCAGACTTAAAATAAAAAAGATAGCTAGAAGGCTAGCACTAGCAGATTAGCTACTAATAAACTAAGTAGAGCATACTCTAGCTTATTAGGTTTAGCACTAATTAACTTAAGAAACTTAATTTAAGAAATTGGTCTAAACATATTTAGTGTAGCCTTAACTTCTTATACGTTGTCCTTTAATACAATTATAGATAGTAAAGCAGCAGTCTACTTAGTTAATAGCATAAAATACTTAGTCCTAGGCACCTATTGCAAATGTATTAAACAAGACATTGTTAATACAGGCACTTAATTAATTCTAGTTAATACAATAAGAAATAGGCTGCTTAAAAACGTCTTGCCTAGCAAGGCTAGCCTTAAGATAGCTAATTTTCTACATACTAACGTTAAGCTTGTACTAGGCTTCTACATTAACATTGTTTCTAACGCATAGCTTAAGCAATTAGGCATGCAGTACTTAAGATATACTTACACTATATATTTTAGAACAATTGAAAAGAACGTTGTTTTAATTAACTTAGAGTATTACTTTAATCTCTTATTTATTGAATACAAAGAGCTTACTTATTATATTACTTAACTACTACTAGTAAATGCTGTAGTATAATTAAGAGAACCTTAGTTGCGTACTAGTAATAAACATCTGTAGCATTAACAATTAGGACACTTAGGACAAAGGGCTATTAAAGCTTTAGTCTACTTAGCGCAGAACGTTAAGATTACTAGTAAAAAGCTATTAAAATATAATTATTACACAATAGCTTATACTTTGCAAGTTATCTTATAGTAACTAAAAGAAAAACTACCTTAACCTTTTTATAAAATCTTATAGAACCTATTAAACTTTCTAAATAGTTAACTATTTAAGAGATAAGCACTAATTATTAAAGAAGATTACATAGGCAAGCTGTACAACTATAATATCAAGTTAAAGATACTAAATGATATTATACTAGTAGTTAAAGGGTTTACTATAAGAATTTAAAGAAAATATTAGTAGAAGACTGTAAAAATCTAATAAAGTAATGGTACTACTACACTGCCTTAAAGAGGGCAATTAAGATGTAAGAAATAGGCAATAAAAAAATAATAATAATTAAGACGCTACTGCTATACACTTATAAGCCTAACGGCTTGGTGAAGAGAGCTAGCTAAGGGCTAATTACAAAGGCTATGTAAATGCGCATAAGCGCTAATTTACTAGCTAAGCTCTAGCTAGTAATTATATATATAGCAGCTTACCTGTATAGAATAAGTTCTTCTAAAATCTATAACTATTAATATTTTAACTAGGTGCTCAAAGAATATTTTAGAAAATACTTTTAATACTATTAACTACCTAAAATTAGATATTAGACTGCTAATCTACGTTTAGACTAGAGTAGAACTTACGCGTACAGCTGCTAAGCCTATCTATTAAATAAATACATGGCAGCTAGACGTAATTATTAAAGATTTAAAGTTAATCCTTAAAGCTCTCTTAGTTATTTAGTTAGTTATTAAGCCTTTAACATATACTATATATAAGTACTAACCCTTAATAAATAATTACTACCTGTAATATAACTATTAATAAATAGTTGTTTTATTGAAAAAATTGCAAGAAAGAGCTACTAAAAGATTAAGCAATTAAAATTGTAAAAATCTTTTATAATAGTAAGCTAGTTAATTTAAAAGACAACTTACAAGACTTTTTAGCTTTTTAAAGTAAAGTAAATTAAAAGATATAGCTAACTACTAAAAACTTTAAAAGTAATTTATTTACTATCTTAAGTAGTAAAGAAGGCCTATCTACTAAGTAAAAAAGTAGATTAGAAGACACTAAGCAAATAAAGCATAAAGCTAATACATTATTAGAAATTTACTTAGATTAGTAGCAAGATACTAGTCTTGCTACTTTAAAACTAACTTTGAAACTTAAGACTCTAGAGGGCGATAACGCAATTAATTGCAAAGTATTTAATAGTTAAACAGCAGTACGCTTGCTTAAAAAAGCTAACCTATTAATATTAAAAAGTAAGATGCCTTTTCTAAATAAGCCTAACAACTCATTACTAGTCTAATAGTCTATGCCTAGAGACTTTAACACGCTAGCTAATTAAAATAAAACCCTTGCTTAAAGGAAGTAAGTGGTAGACTATAGATTATCTTGTAGTACAAGATCCTAGGTCTTATATAGTAAATATAGTAAGTAATTATAGGCTTAACTTCTACTTACTAAATATAATACTAGAATTACTAGTAAAAGCCTAAATTAGCCTATAAATCTTTATCTTCTACTACGTAAGCTAGGCAGCAGGCGTAAACGTAAAGACGTAATTTAAGATTTAAATAATTAACTAGGAGGTAAAAGCATAAATAGTGTTAACGCATTAATTATAGATTATAAAGATCTATTATAAATTAATTTTGATAATAACTACCTGCTAGGTTTGCAAGCAACCTAGAAAGACTAAGTAAGCTATAAGACTTTTAATTACGTAGTTTTAGCAGCTTTACTTACTAAGCATAAACTAAATATAAGAAATACTTAACTTTTTTGCGACAATCTACTTAAACTGCTAAAATTATAAAAGTAGTTACTCTAGCATTTTATAAAGGCCTTTTTTAAAAATGCCTATATAAAAAAGATTAATAAGTTGAGTAAAAATAAAACTTAGACTAAAATATTAAGAGAAGAAGTAAATAATTAACCAATAGTTTTAAAGTAAGTTTAGACTTATAAGTTTAAATAAGACAGCTTCTTTTTTAAATATAAAGCGTGGAGTATTGTAAAAAGTAATTTCTAAGAGAAGGATTTAATGAATTTAACATATACTTCTATACTAGTAGCTAAGTTGTTCAAAGCAGTAATAGGTATTACTGCTAAGAATAATCTAAAAATTAAGTAATCAATTATTGTAAGAGCATTTCTTAATATATTAATTATAGTAAACAACTTAGTAGTTTATTAGATACTAAATAGCTTTAAAAAGACTAGAAAGTGGGTATATCTTAACTGCGTACTAGATAAATTATAAGACTTCCTACTATTATAGTATAAGAAGTTATTAAGATTACTAAGAGAGACTAGACTAACTACTTTACTCGAGGAGTCCTGCCTGTTCTTTAATTAAGAATAAAGAATCTTAGTTTTAATTTATATAAATAATATCTTACTGCTCTTTGTAAAAGATTATAAGTATAAGGCATTAGATCTTTAGTTAAAAATTATAAACAAGTATAAGATATAAGAACAAAGATAAGTTAAATAGTTCCTTAGTATCTAAAGTAATTAAAAATTGTAAAAAGCAAATAATCACGCTTATGTATAATACGTATATTAATAAGATGACAAAGAAGTTTTAGCTAAAGAATAGTAGCTTTCTAAAGACTTTACTGCTATTAGGGAAGCTAATTAAACACACTAGCAAAGTAACTGAGTAAGAAATTTAAGCTTATTAAAAAAGAGTTAGATTAGTGCTATATACAGCTATTATGCTTTAACTAAATATTACTTACTTAATTTTAAAGCTCTTGCATTGCCTTATAAACTTTAGTAATTAATATATAAAAGCTGTTGAATGGGTAATTTTTTACCTCTATTAGACAAGATAGAATGCAATCTAATATAGGAACTACAATAGCCTAAACTTAATAATTACAAGTAATGCTTTCTTTGCAGATAACTAGAAAACTTATCAATTATTCTATAGATATATAGCTATTCTACATAGTAGTTAAATATTTAAGAAGATAGCTTAGCAGACTATAGTAACTACGTTAACTACTAAGGCTAAGGTACTTACTTTTAAGCAAACTACTAGAAAGGCTATAGCTTTTAAATACTTTTTTTGTATTCTGATTTGTAATCAAGAAAAATATTAGACAGTTTAGTATAATAATCAATAAATAATTAGGCTTGTAGTTAGAAAGAATAAGTAAATTAGTATTTATTTAAGATATATAGATATATAAAATATATAGCTGTAGCAAGAACTTACTAAAAAATTATTTTAGGGTAATTACCTAGAAATAGTATTTATGCTGGCTAATAGACTAACTAAGTTGCTTACTTAACAATAGTCTAAGAAGTTTAAGCAGTTGCTTAGCTTTTAGTAAGTTAAGCACTTAATTAAGGGCAATAATAATTAATAAGCAAAAGATTTATATTAAGTAGCAATATTTATATACTAGGCTTAGTCTTCTTTTATTTGCTTAGAAGGAGCAGGAGATTAAAAGCTAAACTTATAAAAAACTAAAGAATAAAACTAAAAATAAGCTTACTAGTAAGCATTAGAATTACTATACTTACTAAACTTTGTTAGTAAGTCTTACTTAGCTTTTTAAGCTTTAATAAGCTTAAGCGCGTTGTTTGCTATTTTAGCTTAGATAGCTTGAGTTTGTAGGCGAGCAGCATAAAGATGCAAATCTAATCTATTACTTCTATGTATAGAATTATATGATAATTATTAGCTTACTTTAGCGTACTTATGCTTATATAATTTAATTGTATAGCAATTAAGGCAACGTTAAAGGAGAGGGCGATTTAAATATAAAGTAGGAGAAAGTAGTATTTTATAAGCATGCTATTATTAAAGTATTAATTAATACTAAAAATGCTACTATTACTGCTATAACTAAAGCTGTTGTTGCTGTAGCTAGTATAAATTATAAGCTAGCTGTTAAGTAGGCTACACTGTAGGTTAACTAGAGTTATATGCAGTATTATAAAGCTTATTTCTTTAATTAAAAGTGCTTACTAGAGTAGAAGTAGGAGAGAGTAGCAGAAGTTAAGTAGTAAAACTACAAGACAATATTTCTTAAGCACAGTAATTTTTAATTAAAGGCTTCTACGTAGAAGGCTTTCTAGTAGATATAACACTACTATTAATCTCTTTATAGTAAGTAATAATGTTACTAAGCAGCTTTTACTTGTTAACTTAGTACTTATTATTGTTCTATCCCTAAAAACTAGTTAGTAGTCTAAGCAGGAAGCTTAAATAATTAAAGACTTACTTCTTTCTTCTTATATATAGCTATAAAATAATTAGCAAGATTATTGTTCATAGTATAGCATATATAAGATAAGCAACTACTATAGCAAGTGCTACTTTAACTGCTAGTCTAAACTTAGTTAAAGTAGTGCTTAGCGTATAAACTGTTAAGTATTTTCTTTATGCACCGCTTCTAAGAAGGAACGCAAGAACATAATAGATTAGTAATAATTTTTACAGAGCTTATAGGCACCTTTTTTTAAAAAGAGTAAAGCGTGTTGCGCTTTATAGACAGCTTAATAAGCGTATATAGGCTATTACTATTGTTATATTACTAATCTCTTAACATTGCTTAAGCAGTAATTTACATTAACTTTTAAATAGGCTCTAAAATAGTCTTGCCTTTGCACTAGCTTAATTTCTTAGTTTTGCTTTCTTGTAGATTAAAAATTAAATAATAACTTAACAAAGGACTTAATTTAATAGGCAAGTTAATTAGTCTTTAAGCAGAGCTACTAGAAGTCTTATAGTACGCATAAAAATTAAAAAGCAAAAGTAATTAACTGCTATTATCTTTAAGATTAGCTTCTTACTAAGTTTTATTGTTAAATAGGCTTTCAGGCGCGTAATACTTATGCTTAGTACTATTCTTACGCTCTTAATAATAACTCTTTAAGCAACGCTTACGCTTGTTGCTATTAAGAGCAAACTACACTAGAAAGATTAGCAGCTAATTAGTAAGAGAATAGTAAAGCAACAAGGCTTACTATGTTAATAGTAATAAAGGTGCGTTAAAAATAAAGAAGACTTAGTAATCAATATTGTAGTAAGGCTAAAGGTTTTAGAAAGGCAGTAGACGTAATTAGTATTCGTATAAATTGCGCACAAACTAATTAAGCAATATTTAAAGTCTATCTAACGTTTTTATATCATAATAGAACTAAGCTGCTTGCTTAATTAAAAACAACGTTATAATATTACAACAAAGATAAAAGATTAAGTAGTAGGACTAAGATTGTAGACTTTTTAATTAACAAGGTTAATTTAGTAAGGATTAACTTCTTGCTTACAGCTTAAATTAATAGTTTCTTACTAACCTAGGGGGTGTGTTGGAGTATTAACACGCGGATCACCCTTTTAATCAGGTAATCCTAGTAAGCTGTTCACGTGACGGCCCCGCTAGCGTCTATATAAACGGGCTAGATCGTCTCATGTCTCTTTAGCAGTAATTGACACTTTGTTGCGGCACTTAGTTGATTAATACACTCACTTTCCACTAAGGTGATTAAATAATTGCTCCTTCTCAGCTCCTACAGCTATTTAATAGCAAAAAGTCAGAGACGCTTAAAGTCGCGAAAGTTAATCTCTCTAGTGTTGTTATAAAAAATAACAACAACAGCACAAGTACTTTTTTTTATTACAATTTTGTATACTAGCTACTTATTACTATATTTTAAGAGCTTAAGCGCGCACTTACACATATTATATGTTGAGTTCTACTGGGTTTTTATATTGCAAATAACAGAAAGACATTCTTTCAGTAGTAAGTATTGTTAAGTAGTAAGGAATTGCTTATACTACTAGAGTAACGCGTTAATAGTAATGCAAATAGCTTAGATCTAAAAAGTAGTTAAAATATAATAACTTAATATAATAAAAGTATAAATACCTTTCAAAGTAAGTTTAGAAAGAATATCTCTTATTTAAATTTCTTAACATGTTGCCTCTAAAAGACATCCCTAGGCCTAACTTCTACATTATTAACTAGCCAGAGATGTTTAATTATATCTTGAACTACTAGGTTAATAATATGAGCTAGGCATAATATAAAGTTTTCTAAGGCGCTCTAGCTAACATTCTTGTCTGCTAGTGTTAATTAAATTGTCTAATAAGTACTATATTGTTGCTAGCATTGTTTAAGGTAACAGCTAGAAAGCAAGACCTAGTGCTAGTGTCTAAAATTACACGTAGTACCTCTACAGCTATAGAAAATCTAGTGTGCCGTCTGCGTATTAGTATAAAATTAAGAAGTTTCTCTTAGAGTTGCTATTTTTGTGTAATATAGTGCGCTTTCACTAGAAAAAAGCTAAAATATTTTGCTGCAGACTATGTATTTAGTGCAATTAAGATCTTATTTATAAGGCCTAGGTTATTAGAAAGAGAGACTTTTACTTTATTAAACTAGTTCTAAAACATTATCCTAAATTTATAAAAAGTAATTATCGCAGTATTAGGCCTTGAAAATTAGAGAAAGCGCGGAACAAATAGCTGCTTAATAGCTTAGAATAGCTCATTACTATTAATTACCACTTGCACAAGCTCTTCTTAAAAGCTTCTAGGGTATATTCTAGTATTACAGCAGATTTGCTACTTTGTTAACGTTAAGTAGATAAGGAGTTTAGCGTGTTAATTATTATAAACTAAAGTTAAAGTCCTCTTACAAACAAGTGTATTAACGTAGTTAATAAAGTGTTTTATCTTTTTTTAGTTAGCTTCAGGTGCTGCAGGATTATTCCGCAATTAAAACAGAATATATAAAGGCGTCTAGTTATAATATGCGAAGCTTTTTTAAACTTCAGCTAAACTCTACTAGTGCAGGTAGCAGAGTCCTAGTAGGGAGAATTACTGTCTAGATTTTAAGCCTAGCTAGTTGTACTCTACTACTTATGCTAAGTATGTAAAATCTTGTCTCCTCCTTCCTTTTATATAACTTCTTAAGATAGGTACATTAATAGATTTAATTTCTTTTTTTCCTTTCTTAAAACTACTTAGTGTCTGCTTATTTTAAGTTTATAAAGAGTCTGTAGAGGATTAAAAACTTACTTAGCTATACTAAAGTACAGAGGGGTGACAAAAATAAAAAGAAATCCAAAAATTTATTGATTTTAAAGCTTTATCAATCTATAAGTAGAAGTGCTATACCAAAAAGAGTTAGTGGTTTAAAAAGCCAAAAACTTCCTCTTTAAATTACACTGCTTAGTAAGCTGCTTAGACAGCACGGTCGCCCCTGCAATTTCGCCTAAATAATAGGAGAAAAAAAGGTTAAAATGAATTTTCGTATAACTTTTTTTAGAACTTATTAGAATCTCTTTTATATAAGAGGTTAAGAGTAGTACTATATAGAGCTACCTAGT
This sequence comes from Alternaria gansuensis, assembly GCA_009289805.1. Taxonomy (NCBI): domain Eukaryota; kingdom Fungi; phylum Ascomycota; class Dothideomycetes; order Pleosporales; family Pleosporaceae; genus Alternaria; species Alternaria gansuensis. The sequence goes on from WBOK01000137.1 coordinate 53,107, forward strand.
TATAATAAAAGGCTTATTTTTAGGTTTATTTAGATAAGAATATAAAAAAGCTTACTAATACTTAGTAAGCTAGCCTATAGCTTCTTTAGTAGCTAATTATTACTACAGCTATTATAAAGTATAGCTATTAAATACTTTTACTAGAATTTAACTCTTTTATAGTATTATTATTTTACCATGTTTTATTTTCTATTATTTTAGTATTATAACAGTGTTTTATAGTAAACTTATATTAATATAAAACTAATTCTAAGTTTATATTTTTAAGTTCTTTAAGTTTTTACTTAATATAATTATAATAATTATAAAGTCTCTTTTAGGTTTAAAGGTAGCTTTTTCTTAAAATTCTTTATGATATAGATATTGTGTTTTAGGAAGTATTATATACTTTTTATATAGAATTAATATCTATTTTACTTTTTTAGTGCTTAGCTTAATTCTCTAGATATTTTAATAAAGTTTATATAATGTAATTTTTAAACATTGTTTAAGACCTTAGGAGAACAACTTAATTTAAGTGTAAAAGTAAGTTAAAAAGCTTATTTTCTTATTTAATTTTTATTTAAAGTATTTACTAATACTTTTAGAAAGATTTTTTATTAAGTTACTATTTAAGGTAATAAGCTTATATAATATATATATACTATTAACTTACTATCTAAATTAAAATAAACTATAAGCTATAAAGAAGATGCTATAGAAAAAGTAAGTTACAACAATAAATAGACTTAATATACTATAGGCATACTAATATATTATGTAATTAGCACTTATGTAAAAAAACTTTATTTTTAACACTCTTTTATTATACTTTAAGTAGTCAAAATACTATTCTTTATAACCTGCTTACATAATCGTTACGTAATTTTATTAAACACAGTTTTTTATTAGCAATTTTTACACCGTTTAAAAAAGGTTATGATATAATTTATTTTAACGTTTTTTTCCCTCTTAATAAAAGCGAATTTTTAGGGGCAACTGTGCTGACTAAGCAGCTTACTAAGCACCGTATTTTCAAGAGGAGGTTCTGAGCTTTTTAAATCACTACCTCTTTTTAGTATAGCCCTTCTACTTATAGCTTGATAAAGCTTTAAAAACAATAACTTTTTTAATTTCTTTTCATTTTTGTCACCCCTCTGTAGAAAGATTGGCAGCTAATTAGTAAGAGAATAGTAAGGCAACAAGGCTTGCTATATTAACAGTAATAAAGGTGCGTTACAAATTAGAAAGGTTTAGTAATTAAGATTGTAGTAAGGCTAAAGGTTTTTGAAAAGCAGCAGACGTAAATAATACTTATAGTAATTGTATACAGACTAATTACGCGATTTTAAGGGCCCATCTAATGTTTTTATGTTATAATAGAACTAAGCTACTTGCTTGATTAAAACAACACTACAATATTACATTAGAGATAAAGAAATTAGGTAGGAGGACTAAAATTATAAGAAGGCCTCATAATAAACAAAGTGAATTTAGTAAGGATTAACTCCTTGCTTACAGCTTAGATTTATAGTTTCTTACTAACCTAGGGGGTGTGTTAGAGTATTAACACTTAGTTAACACACGGATCACCTTGTTAATTAGGTAATCCTAGTAAGCTGTTCACGTGACGGCCCCGCTAGCGTCTATATAAACAGGCTAGATTAACTTATGTCTCTTTAGCAGTTATTCACACTTTGTCATAGCACTTAGTTAATTAATACACTTACTTTCTACTTAGGTTACTAAACAACTGCTCTTTCTTAGCTCTTACAGTTATAAGCCTAGCCGCTTAATTATAAATTTTATTCCTACTTTGCAAATAGCAAGCTAGAAAGTATACTATTTAATTATTACTTTACTCTCCTCTATTTTCCACTACAGCACTGCCAGCAGATTGCTGCAGCTGCTATACCTCTTACCTACTTAATTATTCAATTAACCTCCTACTAATCTAATCTATAACCTAAAAGCTACTATTATAGTTAACGCAGCTACTAACTAATTCTACTCTTACTTTAATAACCACTTACGTTGTAATCCTATAAAGTATCTTACTAAGATTGACCTCTTTAATACACTACTTGTTGCCTTAAAAGTAATTCTCAAGGCCTAATTAGACTAGCTAACCTAGTTTACTTTATTAAGACTGCACTGCTTAGAGAAAGGCATCTAGGATTGGGTTAATCCTAATCTCCTAGACGTGCGCTTAATAGATTACTAAGAGCCTTAGTATCTTAAGCTGCCTAAAAATATTAAAGAGCCTATTGCTCTACTATCTAGCGCAAGCGCCTATATACAAAAGGACTATAAAATTACTTAATACAAATATACGGCTCATATAAGTAAAGCTAACTACAAGACGAAAAATTGTAATAAGCTAGTTAATAAGTATAAGGTCCACACTACTTAATAAACAAAGAAAGTTACTACGATTACTAATACAGAGGGGTGACAAAAATAAAAAGAAATCAAAAAAGTTATTGTTTTTAAAGCTTTATTAATTCATAAATAGAAGGGCTATACTGAAATGAGTTAGTGGTTTAAAGAGCTAAGAACCTCCTCTTTCAGATACATTGCTTAGTAAGCTACTTAGTTAGCACAGTTGCCCCTAAAAACTCGCTTACATTAAGAGGGAAAAAAACGTTAAAATAAATTATAGCATAATTTTCTTTAAACGTGTAAAGATCACTAATAAAAAACTATGTTTAATAAGATCACGTAAGCATTATGTAAGTAAGTTATAAAGAGTAGTATCTTAATTACTTAAAGTATAATAAAAAAGTGTTAAAAATAGAGTTTGCTTACATAAGCGCTAATCACGTAATAAGTTAGTAAGCTTATAGTTCATTAAGTTATTTACTTATTTTAGCTTACTTTTTCTATATTATCTTCTTTCTAGCTTATAGTTCATCTTAATTTAGATATTAAGTTAATAGTACATATATATTATATAAGCTTATTACCTTAAATAGTAACTTACTATGAAAAAATTCTAAAAGTATTAGTAAATACTTTAAATTAAATTTTGTAAAAAAATAAGCTTTTTAACTTACTTTTCTGCTTAAATTAATCTTTTAAACTAAAGTCTGAATAATATTTAAATATTATATTATATAAACCTTTAAAAAATATCTAGAAGATTAAGCTATACACTAAAAAATAAAATAAACATTTATCTTATATAAAAAGTATATAGAACTTGCTAAATTACAATATCTATATTATAAAAAATTTTAAGAAAAAGCTTCCTTTAAACCTAAAAGAGACTTTATAATTATTATAATTATATTAAGTAAAAACTTAAAAACTTAAAAATATAGACTTAGAATTAGTTTTATATTAATATAAGTTTACTATAAAACACTGTTATAATACTAAAATAATAGAAAATAAAACATAGTAAAATAACAATACTATAAAAGAGTTAGATTCTAGTAAAAGTATTTAATAGCTATACTTTATAATAGCTGTAGTATTAATTAGCTACTAGAGAAGCTATAGGCTAGCTTACTAGGTATTAGTAAGCTTTTTTATATTCTTATCTAAATAAACCTAAAAATAAGCCTTTTATTATAACTAGGTAGCTCTTTATAGTACTACTCTTAACCTCTTATATAAAAGAGATTTACTAGTCTTATTTAATAATTTTATTTTTAGCAACCTTAATAAGTTCTAAAAAAAGTTATACGAAAATTCATTTTAACCTTTTTTTCTGGTCTAAGCAGCTTACTAAGCAGTGTAATTTAAAGAGGAAGTTTTTGGCTTTTTAAATTACGAACTCTTTTTAGTATAGCTCTTTTACTTATACATTGATAAAGCTTTAAAAACACTAACTTTTCAAATTCTCTTTATATTTGTCACCCCTCTGTATAAAGGACTAGATTAGCAAAACCATATATTTAGACCTGCTATTAAACGCCTTGATAAGAATAATTACCTAAAACATAACTAGTTTTTAAGCCTTAGTATAGATTTTGAAAAAGGATCTTACTTCTACAAATTAGAATACTTGGTATTTAATTAGGGCGTAATACAAATCCTATCTAAACAAGCCTTTCAAAGAATAAATAAGCTCTAAGTATTTGATTACTAAGTAGCAGCTCTTGTATTTACAAGTAACAATCTACTTACTCTCTAAAGTTATTAGGCTGGTAGTAGTTACTAATTTTTTAAACGCCTTGGGCACTAAAATTGCACTAAACTAGTTGCGTAAGAAGCGTAGTAAGCTAGCATAAACAATAGCGCTTAGTAAAGCTTAAATAACTTTTAATAAGTTAGAAACGATTTTTAGTATTTTATTACAAGATTAATTAATTACTTCTTAAAAGAAAGTTACGCAGCATTCTAAACTTTGTCTAGATTTAAAAACAGCTTAATTATTAAAGGCCTTGTAGTTAAGCAAGAGTAGTAAGTAATTACACTTTTACCTCTATAAGCTAAGTAAACACTCCTAGACACTACTTAACTACTTCTAACTTCATACTACAGTTACAAGATTAAACTCTACTAATAAAATACTAATTAAATTAATAAACAATAATCAAAAGAAGATTGTTAAGCAATAAAATAGTAACAAATAAGCAACACTACAGACCTAGATTAAGAAAGAAGGCAAGAAAGCTAGCACTAGCAGATTAGCTGCTTAAAAACTAAGTAGAGTATACTTTAGCTTATTAGTTTTAGCACTAATTAACTTAAAGAACTTAATTAAGAAAACTAGTCTAAACGTATTTAGTGTAGCCTTAACTTCTTATACGTTTACTCTTTGTATAATTATAGATAGTAGAGCAGTAGAACTTAGTTAATAGTATAGATTACCTAGTACCAGGCACTTAATCTATTCTAGTTACTAAAATAAGAAATAAGCTACTTAAAAACGTCCTGTATACCATAGCTAGCCCTAAGATAGCTAATTTTTTACTTACTAACGTTAAGTTTGTACTATGATTCTACGTCAATCTTGTCTCTAAAGCATAGCTTAAGCAATTAGGCATATAGTACTTAGAATATAATTACACTATACGTTTTAGAACAATTAAGAAGAATGTTGTTTTAATTAACTTTAAGTGTAACTTTAATTTATTATTTATTAAATACAAGTAACTCTCTTATTATATTACTTAACTACTACTAGAAAACGCTGTAGCATAATTAAGGAAACCTTAGATACGCACTAGTAATAAGAATCTATAGCATTACTAATTAGAACACTCCAAATAATAAACTATTAAAGCTTTAGTCTGCTTAGCACAGAATATTAAGATTACTGGCAAGAAGTTATTAGAATATAATTATTGCGTAATAGCTTATGCCTTGCAAGTAATTTAACAGCAACTAAAAAAAAATTACTTATAAGCCTAACAGCTTAGTAAAAAAAGCTAACTAAGAGCTAATTACAAAAATTATTAAAATGCGCATTAGTGTAAATCTACTAGCTAAGCTTTAGCTAGTAATTAAAAATACAGTAGCTTACCTGCATAAAATAAGCCCTTTTAAAATCTATAGCTACTAATCCCTTAACTAGGTGCTTAAAGAATAGTTTAAGAAATACTTCTAATACTAATAACTACCTAAGATTAGATATTAGACTACTAATCTATGCCTAGACTAGAGTAGAATTTACGCGTGTAGCTGCTAAGCCTATTTATTTAATAGAAAGAAGGCAGCTAGACGTAATTATTAAGGATTTAAGGTAAATTCTTAAGGCTATATTAGTTATTTAGTTAGCTATTAAGCTTCTAATATATACTTTATATAAGTACTAACCCTTTATTAGGCAATTACTACCTATAATATAACTTTTAAGAAATAGTTATTTGACAAAAGAAACTACTAATAAAAGCTACTAAAAAACTAATTAATTAAGATTATAAAGATCTTCTATAATAGCAAGCAAGTTAATCTAAAAAATAACTTACAAGACCTCCTAGCCTTTTTAAGTAGAGTAAATTAAGAAATATAGCTAACTACTAAAGACCTTAAAAGTAATCTATCTACTATTATAAGCAGTAAGGAAGGCCTAACTACTAAGTATAAAAGTAGATTAGAAAACGCTAAGTAAATAGAGTATAAGGCTAGTGCACTATTAGAAATTTACTTAAATTAGTAGCAAAATACTAGCCTTACTACTCTAACACTCTGTTTTAAACTGAAAACTCTAAAGGGCGATAACATAATTAATTACGAAGTATTTAATAGTTAAATAGTAGTGTACTTGCCTAGAAAAGCTAACTTAATAATATATAGAAGTAAAATGCTTTTTTTAAATAAGCCTAACAACTTATTACTAGTCTAATAGTCTATGCCTAAAGACTCTAACACGCTAGCTAATTAAAATAAGATCTTTACTTAAAGAGAGCAGGTTATAAACTATAAATTATTTCATAGTTCAAGATCCTAAGTCTTAGATAGCAGATAAAGTAAGTAATTATAAGCTTAACTTCTACTTACTAGACATAGTGCTAGCATTGCTAGTAAAAGCCTAAATTAGCCTACAAATTGTTATTTTCTACTATATAAGCTAAACAGCAGGCGTAAGCATAAAGACACAACTTTAGACTCTAATAATTAACTAAAAAGTAAAAGCATAGGTAGTATTAATGTATTAATTACAAATTATAAGAATTTATTGTATATTAATTTTTGTAAAACCTACCTGCTAGGTTTATAAATAACTTAGAAAGACTAAGTAAGCTATAAAACTTTTAATTACGTAGTTATAGCAGCTTTACTTACTAAGTTTAAACTGAATATAAAAAATGCTTAACTGCATTGCAATAATCTATATAAACTACTAAGATTATTAAATTAGTTGCTTAAGCATTTTATAACAGCCTTTTTTCAAGATGTCTACAAGAAAGAGATTAATGAGTTAAGTAAAAATAAAACTTAGACTAAGATATTGAAAAAAAAGCAGATAATTAACTAGAAGTTATAAAGTAAGTTTAGACTTATAAGTTTAATTAAAACAGCTTTTTTTAAATATCAGGCGTAGATTGTAATAAAAAGGAATTTTAAAAAGAAGAACTTAATTAATTGAACATATGCTGCTATATTAGTAGCTAGGTTTTTTAAAGTAGTAATAGCTACTACTGCTACAAATAATCTAAAGATTAAGTAATATGATATTATAAAAGTATTTCTTAATGCGTTAATTATAGTAAATAACTTAGTGATTTATAAGATGCTAAATAGCTTTAAAAAGCCTAGAAAGTGCGTATAGCTTAACTACATACTTTATAAATTATAAAACTTACTACTATTATAGTATAAGAAGTTCTATAAATTACTAAAAGAGATTAGACTAATCACCTTACTAAAGAAGCCCTGCCTATTCTTTAATTTAAGAAAGAGGATTTTAGATTTATTTTATATAGATAATATCTTACTGCTTTTTGCAAAAGATTATAAGTATAAAATATTAGATTTTTAGTTAAAAATTATAGACAAATGCAAAATACAAGAACAAGAACTAGTTAAATCGTTATTTAGTATCCAAGTAATTAAAAAGTATAAAGAGAAAATAATTACGCTTGTACATAATATATATATTAATAAGATTACAAAAAGGTTTAAGCTAGAAGATAAGAGCTTTCTAAAGACTTTACTACTGTTACAAAAGCTAATTAAGAATACTAGCAAAGCAACTAAGCAAGAGATTAAGGCCTACAAAAAGAAGCTAAATTAGTGCTATCTATAGCTATTATACTTTAACTAAATGTTGCTTACTTAATTTTAAAGCTTTTACATTTCTTTACAAACTCTAGAAATTAATATATAAAAGCTATTAAATAGGTAACTATGTACCTCTATTAAACAAGATAAGATATAATCTAATATAAGAACTATAATAGCCTAGACTTAATAATTGCAAGCAATACTTTTTTTATAAATAATTAAGAAACTTATTAATTATCTTATTAATACAGAGCTATGTTATATAGTAGTTAGATATTTTAGAAGGTAGCTTAGCAGACTAGAGTAACTACGTTAACTACTAAGGCTAAGCTACTTACCTTTAAGCAAACTACTAAGAAGGCTATAGCTCTTAAATACTTCTTTTATAAGCTATCTATTAATTTAAAAAAAGTTTAGATAGTTTAGTATAATGATTACAAAATAATTAAGCTTGCAGTTAGAAAGAATAAGTAAATTAGCACTTATTTAAGACATATAAACATACAAAATATATAGCTTTAGTAAGAATTTACTAAAAAATTATTTTAAGTTAGGTACTTAGAAAAGGTAATTATGCTAGCTAATAAACTAACTAAAGTGCTTACTTAATAGTAGTTTCGGAAGTTTAAGTAGCTGCTTAACTTTAAGCAAGTTAAGCACTCAATTAAAAGTAACAATAAAATAATAACTAAAAGATTTGTATTAAGCAGCAATATTTATATACTAGGCTAAGTTTTTTCTTCACTGCTTAGAAGGAGGAGGAGATTAAAAAGCTAAACTAACTAAAAACTAAAGACTAAAACGAAGAACGAGCTTACTAGTAAGTATTAAAATTATTATACTTACTAGATTTTATTAGTAAATTTTTCTTGGCTTTTTAAGCTTTAGCAAGCTTAAGTGTATTATTTACTTTTTTAGCTTAAATAGCTGAAGTCTGTAGGCGAGCAGCATCAAGATGCGAATTTGATCTATTACTTCTATAAATAAAATTAAGGAATAATTGTTAGCTTACTCTAGCGTACTTATACCTATATAATTGACTTATATAGTAATTAAGGCAATGTTAAAGGCAAGAGTAATTTGCATTTGAAGTAGGAGAAAGTAGTATTCTTCAAGTATACTATCTTTGAAGTATTAATTAATGCTAGAAATATGTAAAGATCGTCCGTAGATGATCTGTGTTAGTTCTCGGGGAATAAGTGAGTGCGATGGACAAGGGGTTTGTACTAGCACGATTAGTAGATCGATGTAATAGCACGGGGGTGTGTTAGCACGTTGAGTAGAACAATGTAAATAATATAGAGGGGTTAAGAATTAAGTAATCCTTAGATTACACTTAAAGTTAAACACACTAAGCTATAAAGGCTTAATGCCTACTGCTATATACTAATAAGTGTATGCTCTGCTTAGTATACTTAGTTGTGCTAAGAGCACTAAGCACTAAGTAGTCTTGTAGTATAATTAGTATGCTTAGTTATACTAAGAGCACTAAGTACTAAGCAATTACGTAACTGCTAGCTATTTGTTAGGCTATTATTTAAGAATGCTAACGCCTTTGTAAAGACTTCTCTACAGGTCCTAGTTCTAGGTCTTAACACTATCTCCTCTTCTTCTAGTAAGTTGTCCTTAAGTTACATAACAGTAGCAAAGTCTTAGCTTATAATAAGGCTATTTCTTTATTATAAGTAGTGTTAGCTGCCTTGTTCTTGTCTTACTATACCTAAGTAGAAACTTTTTATTAGTACTAATTGCTATTACTGTCTCTACAACTTTATTAATTTCTTTAAAGAAGCTAGAGTTTAAAAATGCTTTACTTATACGCATAATAAGCTCGTGTGCAAAGTATATATTTGCTTAAAAAAGTATAGCAAGTGTTTATATTAGAGCTAATAGTATAACGTCTAAGTAATAAAGTTAAAGTTTAAGCATTTAGCTGTAGAAAAAAAAAAGGCTACGCGTACGCATAAAAAAAAGTTGTAATACGCAAAATATTATAATAAAAATATATAAAAAGGCGTTAGAAGAGTTGCGCGTGCAGTGTGCTTATAAAGAGCAGCTTTGTTTATAGATAAATTTGTTAGACTATTACGCAAAGGATGCAGTAGTAGTTAAGTCCTGTAAGATTAAAAAGTTAGAGCGTAAGGAAGCTAAGGAGACTATAAAGTTTTTTAGTATCTCTAAGGGTTTAGCCTTAAACCTTTCGCCTAGCACCTAGAGTGCTTTTAAGGGCTTGCCGCTTAATTATTAGAAAGCTTCTAATCTTAGTAGTATTCTGCAAGGTGCAGAGGGCAGTTTGTAAGGTTTATATCTAGTTCTTATGTGTTGTCGCTGTCTGGGTAACCTAACTATTTAACTAGATATTCCTTGCCGTTGCCGTTGTCTCGGTGTGCGAGAATTTTCTCGACTTCGAATTCGTTTTCTTCTTCCGTCTCGTAGTGGAAGGTCTTCTGGAGTGGCGTTGAGCCTTCTCGAGTGTCGTTTTGAGTGACTCGTGCACTGTTTTAAGCTCATCGGCTGTTGCGATAGCTGCTTCCGTTTTCTGACTTGGAAATGTACGTGTAAAGAGATTTAGGTGTCTCCTATAGTTTGCGTAGAACAGAGTCTATTCTGTAGATTCTAATATTTTGTTGTTGTATGCTATTTGTGCCATAGGTAGTAACAATACTTAGTTATTTTAGTGTTAGTTAACATATATCCTAAGATAGGCTTTTATTGTGCAATTTATTTATTCTATTTGTCTGTCTGTTTGTAGGTAATAAGCTGTTAATAGCTTTTGTTTTGTTCTAATTGCAGCTAATAGCGTTGTCTAAAAGTTAGAGGTAAAGAGCTTATCTCTATTGCTAATAATTAACTTTAGTATGCTGTAGTGCCTAATAATTTAGTTGTTAATAATGTGTGCTAGCTATACTACTGTAAACTTTTTCCTAAAGGCGATGGACTCTACTTGTTTTATAAATTAATTAACTACTACAAGAATTGCGTTATAAGATACTTTAGTAATAAAGTCTTTTAAGACTAGTAGGCCTGTAACAAAGTTTATAAAGATGTCTAACTATAGTGCGTTAAGTAGCTCTATTGCTTGCATTTCTCTATAGGGTGCGTAGGTACTGTGCTTATTCTTCTAACAGTCTGCGCACTTAGTAATAAAAAAAGTAACTTTATTCTTTATTTCTAGAAACTTATAATTCCTCTTAATAAGTTCTATAGTTTATATAATACTAGGATAACTGTATACAGGGTTATTATAATGTTATTTAATAATTACTTTCTACAATTCTTTTAGTATGTTAGGTGTAATTTGTAGAACTGCGTTTAGCGTTCTTGCTAGTTCTAGTAATCTATCTTTATTAATTTTAAGTATTGTAGTGTTAATAATTTCCTTTATTTCTGCAATATTATGTTGTTAGCTAAAAGCGTTAGCTTTGCTGTTGTCCTTTCTAGGTGTATATATAATCTTAAACTTGTATTATCTAAGCAGCTCTAACTATTTTAATTATTATTAGTTAAGTATTTTAGTAGTTGTAAAGTAACTAAGTTCTTATAATTTATAAATATTATAAGTTTTAAGCAGCTTTCTGCGTATACTCTCTAATGCTGTAAGCATGTAATAATAGCTAGTAGCTTCTTATTATAAACGTTATATTGTTCTTCTAGTCTAAAAAATTTCTATAAATAGTACGTAATTAGGTGCTATTTGCCTTTATACAATTAACTAGTACAGCCTTTAAGTACTAGGTCTAATACGTTAGTTTTAAAGCGTAATAGTTGTACTACTTAAAATATTCTAAAGTATAGTAGTTCTATACTTGCTTTCTTAAGCGTCTAGAAAGTATCTTCTACTTTTTTACTCTACTTAAAAAGTATTTCCTTTCTTATAAGTTTTATTAATAAAATAGCAATCTTAAAGTAGTCCTTAATAAACTATTAGTTCAAGTTTAGAAATTCTAAAAATAATTATATCTTCTTAACTATTATTAAATGTAGCTATTCTTTAACTACCTACATATTTTTTTTCTTTATTTGTACTTTTTATTCTCCTACTATATATTTAAAGAAAGCAACCTTATTTCTATAAAACTTACATTTCTCTAGTTTAAGCTAGAAATTAAACTAGTCTAGGCACCTTAGTACTGTGCAGACATGTTCTATATAATCTCTTAGGTTTTTAAAGTAGACAAAAATATTATCTAGGTATACTATAATAAAGATGTCTAAATGTAATTTTAACATGTTATTAATAAGTTCCTAAAATATTGCTAGGGCGTTTGTAAGCCTAAACAACATAATAGTATATTTATAGTATTTATATTATATTTAGAACGCTATCTTCTATTCTTTACCTTTCTTTATTCTAATAAGGTAGTATTTATCTTAAAAGTCTAATACTATAAAAACTTTAGCGTAAGATAATTAATTCTAAAGCTTTATAATATTTAGTAATAAGTATTAATTCTTTACTGTAATATTGTTAAGTTTCTAGTAGTTAACGCACATCTTTAGTAGTCCCTTCTTCTTTAGTACAAAGAGTATAGGGAATCCTGCTAGCAATGTTAAAGGTCTAATATATTCTTTCCTTAGATCTTAATCTAGCTTAGTCCTTAGTTCCTTAAGTTCTATCTCTAATAATTAATAAATTAGCCCAAAGGGTAGAGTCTTCCCTTCTTCTAGGACAATCTCATAGTCCCAGGGTTAGTGTCTTAGTAAGGCTTCGCCATCTACTACTTCTATAAAGAGATGCTGAAATTCTGTGTATTCTTTTAGGATATCCGGAGTTACGCGCTTCTCCAAAACTCTAACTTCGTGACCCAGGAGTGCCCTGCCGGTGTCTGTTGAGTCGAACCCTCGTGTCGTGAGGCCGTTCTTAGTCGAGGTGCATAGGCTCGTAGCCGTTAGTTGCATAGTGTCCTGGGGTCCTAGGAGTGTAGCTTCGTTGTCGACCTTAGTTAGAGTACAGGCGTCAATAAGTTTGACGTAGTCAAATGTCCATATTTCTAGGTGTGCAATTTCCCTGTAAGAACAGTCGTTCTTCTAGCTTAAGCTCGTAGAGGTCGTTGTCTACTTGAATAGCTTTAGCCATAAGTTCGTCAAGCGTATTAAGGGTAGCTCCGCTTCGCATAAGTTTTATACGTACAGCTAGTTTAAGACCTTGTTAGTACATCTACATTAAAGCGTTGTCGTCCTATTTAATAACTGTTTAGTAGTATTAAAATTCTGTTGTATAGTTAGCTGCAGAGCAAATTTGTTGCAACTTTTAGATTTTTTATTCTACTGCTACAAATTCTTTAAAGAGTAAAAATATCTTTTTTATTTCTATTTTAAAGTTGTCTTAGTCTTTAATAAGTTCTTTATTAACATTATTGTTAATAGTGTTGTTTATGTATTAGCGCAAAATAGAGTTAGCCTATTTTTTAGTAGCTTTTTATAAGAATATAGAGGCCTATACAACTATGTTGTTATTGTTAATCTTAGTCCCTTTTATGTAGAAGTATTTATTAACTTAGAGTAGCTATGCCTTAAGCTTATTACAGTTACTGTAATAAGTTTTAGGCTTATTAGCACATATAGTTGTTCTTGTAGTTTAGAAATTAGCAAGGTTATCTATAGTAGTATTACTTATCTTAAGGGTGTTTAAAGTATAAAAATCGTCTATAAATAATCTATGTTAGGTCTTAGGAAATAAGTAAGTGTAATAGACAAGAAATTTGTACTAGCATAATTAGTAAATTAATGTAATAGCATAGGAGTGTGTTAGCACGTTTAGTAGAACAATATAAATAACACAAAAAGGTTAAGAATTAAGTAATCCTTAGATTACACTTAAAGTTAAACACACTAAGCTATAAAGGCTTAATGCCTACTGCTATATACTAACAAGTGTATGCTCTACTTAGTATACTTAGTTATGCTAAGAGCACTAAGCACTAAGCAGTCTTGCAGTATAATTAGTATGCTTAGTTGTGCTAAGAGCACTAAGCACTAAGCAATCACGTGACTGCTGGCTGTTCGTTAGGCTATTGTCTAAGAATGCCGACGCCTTCGTGAAGACTTCTCCATGGGTCCTAGTTCTGGGTCTTAACAAAATACTGCTATTACTGTTATAGCTAAAGCTGTTGTTGCGGCAGCTGCTATAGATTATAAGCTAGCTATTAAGCAAGCTATACTATAAGTTAACTAGAGTAATAAATAGTATTATAAGGCTTATATTTTTATTTAAAAGCGCTTACTAAAGTAGGAGCAAGAGCGAGTAGTAGAAGCTAAGCAGCAAAACTGCAAGACAATATCTTTTAAGCGCAGCAATTTTTAACTAAAAGCTTCTACGCAGAAGGCTTTCTAGTAGACATAATACTGCTATTAATTTTTTTGTAGTAAGCAATAATGTTGCTAAATAGCTTATGCTTATTAACTTAGTATCTATTATTGTTCTATCTCTAAAAAAAACTAGTTAGCAGTCTAAGCAGTGTTACAAGTAACAGGAAGGATTCTCTCCTTGACGTGGAAGGTGGGTTGAGGGTCAACTACATACACGCCAGAAGGTAATGACCCGCGCAGGGCGCAGGGATCACGTGATTGGCATCTCGCTAAGACCAGACATCTCGCCAAGAGGGCAGATGCCAGGACATCAGAGGATGCCAGGACATCTGAGGATGCCAGGACATCTGAGGATGCCAGGACATCTGAGGAATCTCCAGATGCCAGGAATCAGGTAGAGGACACAGATGTTAGGACTAAAAACAATAGGTATAAGAATGTGTTGGATCTTATTGTTACACTCGTTGTAGTTAACTTAAATAGTTCATCTCTTACACAGATTGTTAAATAGTTATTTAATCTTTTATAGAATTAGTATTGTTTAGCTTTGGTTAACATCGATAACTCTTTTCCACTTGAAATCATTCCTACAATACCTTACAGACTACCGCATACATCAGCCTCGCCTTAACACGGACCGAGTCTAGATAAGTGTAGACCCACCCCGTGTAACAAGCAGGAAGCTAAATAATTAAAGCGTTACTTTTTTATCTTTATATATTGCTAGAAAATAATTAGCAAGATTGTTGTTAATAGTATAGCATGTGTGAGACAAGCAACTACTATAGTAAGTGCTACTCTAACTGCTAGTCTAAACTTAGTTAAAGCAGTGCTTAGCATATAAAATATTAAGCATTTTCTTTATGTAGCGCTTACAAAGAGGTACACAAATATACAACAGATTAGCAACAATTTTTAAAAAGCTTATAAGCGCCTTTTTTAGTAGAAAAAGGCGCGTTGCGCTTTATAGACAGCTTAAGAGGCGTATATAAGCTATTACTATTGTTGTGTTGCTATTTTTTAAAAGTTGCTTAAGTAGTAACCTACTTTAACTTTTAAATAAGCTTTTAAACAGTCTTACTTTTGCGCTAGCTTAATTTCTTATTTAGACTCTTTTGTAGATTGAAAATTAAATAGTAACTCAATAAAAGACTTAATTTAATAGGCAAGTTAATTAGTCTCTAAGCTAAGCTACTAGAAGTCTTGCAGTGGGCATGAAGATTAAGAAGCAGAGGTAATAAACTCTTATTATCTTAATTTATTAGCTACTTGCTAAATTTTATTGTTAAACAGGCTTTAACGCGCGTAATGCTTATACTTAGTACTATTCTTACGCTCTTAACAACAACTCTCTAAGCAACGCTTATGCTTATTGCTATTAAGGGCAGACTACACTAGAAAGATTAGCAGTTAATTAGTAAGAGAACAGTAAGGCAACAAGGCTTACTATATTAATACTACTAGGGGTGGGTTAAAAATTAAGAAGACTTAGTAATTAATATTTTAGTAAGGCCAAAAGCTTTAAAAAGGCAGTAGACGTAATTAGTATTCGTATAAATTGCGCACAGACTGATTAAGCAATATTTAGAGTCTATCTAATTTTTTAATATTATAATAAAACTAAGCTGCTTGCTTAATTTAAACAACATTACAATATTACAACAAAAATAAAAGATTAGGCAGTAGGACTAAGACTAAGAAGACCTCTTAATTAATCACGTTAATTTAGTAAGAATTAACTCCTTGCTTACAGCTTAGATTAATAGTTTCTCACTTACCTAGGGGGTGTGTTGGAGTATTAACACGCGGATTACCCTTTTAATTAGGTGATTTTAGTAAGTTGTTCACGTGACGGCCCCGCTAGCGTCTATATAAACGGGCCAGATCGACTTATGTCTCTACAGTAGTTATTGACACTCTGTTGTAGCACTTAGTTAATCAATACACTCACTTTCCACTCAGGTAACCAAACAATTGCTCCTTCTCAGCTCCCACAGACACTTTTTTGTAGCCTTAGTAATCAATACACTCATTTTACTCCACCTAATCAATCTCAGTTGCCTTTTCTCATCTCCTACAGATAATAATTTAGAATCTTTGCGCTTAAAGTTAATTGAATTTTATAGTTATATTCTAAGTCGTCTAGTAATTTAGATGCCGCTTTTCTATTAAGTAGTAGAATGTAATTAGCGTATTTCTTATATAGTTCTAGTGTAAGAATATATTATCAGAAGTAACTTTTTTAAGTTTATTTACAAACTTTACAAAGTCTTTATTCATAGCTACTTATTTAAACTAGGCAGGATATTGACTATGCGTAGTAATAAAGTAAAAGTTAAATTTCTATTTCTTGACGTACATGCAAATAGCGTAAAAAAACTATTTTAATGTTAACTTGTAGTCTATTAGTAGGCTTAACGAGAGAAGTAGGCACTTGTCTTTTAACTTTATTAGGAAGGACATGCCTAGTTTAAGAATTGTAGTAAGAAAGTGTATATTTTCTACTTAAAATACTTATTTTTACACGCACTAGTTTAGAATTCTATCTAGCTGTACTACTTAAGTAGAAATTAATAGAAATTTATGCTTTTAACCTTTAATAATTTGTATAGTTATATTTAGAAAATTTAATTTCTGTTTATTTACGCCTGCTGTAGACTACTTTTAGCACAGTATTGTAGAGCTAACAAATTAGTTATTAGTACTTTTATTTTAAATTTATTAAAGGTGGTGGTTGTTGTTGTAGTTAAAATAGGTTTTATAAAAAAGTAAAAAGCAGCTGCCCTTTACTAATTAGTTGCAAAAGTTGAAAAAAGATTATGTGTAGTTAATAAAATTTAAACAGTAAGTAGATAAAGTATACGCGCTAAGCGCTTAGAGCAGAAAAGCTTAGACTACTAAGCAAAATTAGAGACAAAAAATTTGCTATAAGTACTAAAAAACAACACTAATTAAAACGTGTTTAACAGCAATTGCTAGCTTATAGCTAGCAACAAGATTGCAATAAAGGCAGAGAGTAAGGACACGTACGTTACTACAGCAGGAGCCTACAATACTTTATAAAAGCTCTTTGCCTACTACTTTTTACTTTTAGAATTTCTTATACTACACAGTACTACATACAAACAAATTGTATATAAGTAATATAATACTTAGACTATTTTTCTCTGTATTTAATATAAAAACTAATAGCTTATAATAAGTAAAGTTAGACTTT
Source organism: Alternaria gansuensis (assembly GCA_009289805.1). Taxonomy (NCBI): domain Eukaryota; kingdom Fungi; phylum Ascomycota; class Dothideomycetes; order Pleosporales; family Pleosporaceae; genus Alternaria; species Alternaria gansuensis. The sequence continues at coordinate 70,292 of WBOK01000137.1, forward strand.
ACTTAATTACTATACAAAAAGCTATAGTAGTAAATTACAAAGCTTGCGTTTACCTTTATTAAGCGGCCTTTTTAGTTAATTAAAGAGGAGCTGTTCGTAGTAGCTCTTATAGTAATTAGGTAAATATAAAGGTTAAATTATGTTATTTTTAACACTTTATTAATGCGTTTAGTATTATTAATGTTGGTGAACGCCGGCTTCGTGATCCACCACTATAGCTTCCAGTATGGTAACTTAGTGAGGTCTAACTTTACTCAATGTAAGCCATCGGTCTTCGTGTCGAACGGGGAGAAGAACAGTCTAAGCATTGTATTATTTGTATACGAGTTGTTCGTATGCAGTGCTATGTAGTGTAGAAAATTCTAAAAGTAAGAAGCAGCAGGCAGAGAGCTTTTATAAAAAAGTATTGCAGGCTCTTGCTACAGTAACGTAAGTGTCTTTACCTTCCTCCTCTATCTCTATTACAATCTTGTTGCTAGCTATAGGCTAGCAACTGCTGTTAAACACGTTTTAATTAGTGTCGTTCTTTAGTACCTTTAGCAAATTTTTTTAACCCTAATTTTCGCTTAGTGGTCTAAGCTTTTCTGCTCTAAGCGCTTAGCGCGTAAACCTTATCTACTTACCGTTCGAATCTCGTTAACTACACATAATCTTTTCTTTTTTTAACTTTTGCGTCTAATTAGTAGAGGGTAGCTGCTTTTCACATTTTTAGAAACCCCATTTTGACTACAACAACAACCACCACCTTTGACACCTTAAAAAATAAAAGTATTATTCATGTTAAGGTTATAATAAAAGTTATAAAAGGCTTGTTTAGTAGCAAGTCTGTTAAATACGTTGCGTTTATTAATAGTCTAGGTGCAGTAATATTATGTTATTTTACTAATTTCCTCTCACGCAAATATAACTTTAGTAAAGAGACTTTATAGTAGCTTTATAAAGAACAAGAGCGTATTAAAACAGCTATTAAGCAGCTAGGATAAACTAACAAGCAAGAGGATTTTATAAGTCGCCTCTAGAGATAGGAGAGCTGTGCTTAGATAGTAACGCTGTTGTTGTATATTCACATCTAAGTATAGGCGCTAGAAACGCCGCAACTACAACACCGCCGGGATAGCGATAGAGACAATAGAAGTTGTAGTTAGCGGTAGATAGTTATTAGTTAAGATAGTTAGTTAGATAAATATCGCGCATCTTTGTTTCTATCTAAACATGCAACACACTAATTGCGTGCTAGCAATGCTAAACAAAGGGGCATGAGCTCAGATACCTGTTGTTAGCAATGAATCTTTTTTTACTAAAAAGGTGTCTACAAAATGTGTGGTTACATCAAAAGGTTGTCTCAAAAGGCCGAAGCCATAGTTAATAGTACTAATTAGAGAACTTCATTATGCCTTTATAGTAATTAAGCTTAGGCTAGTAAAATTTGCGCTATTTAAATTCAAGTATAAGATTCAAATTCACGTAAGTCTTTACTATATAGGCTATGATTTATGCAATATAAGTATTTATTTTAAAGAAAAACTTCATGTAGTAGTTTAGTAGTTTTATAGCTTCTCTATTATAGCTTTTGTAAAGAATTAGTTATATAAGTAGAATTAGTTCAAAAGCGTAAGATTAATTTAAGAATTATTATAGTATAAAGCTACTATTTGCACTACTATTGCTTTGTGTTCTGTAGCTAAATAGAACTGTATAGTTGCGACTAATGTATGTGTAGAAAGTAAATTACATAAAGTCTTTTTCTTATAAAAATAAAGTTTTTATTAATTCTGTATTCTTTAGAGCAATGTAATAAACTTAGAATTTATTGTACTTATTAAGGGATTAGCAAAGTATTCTTGTTATAGCTATTAATACTTTTAAGAAGTTAGCCTGTTTTTCTTAAGTTTTTAGTTTTCTAATTTATTAAAGTCAGAGGAATTTTTAGCCTAGTATTTTTACTTAGGTTTTTAGTTAAATTTATCTTCTACGTATTTATAAATATAACGTTAATAACTAATTTCTACCTTAGAAAGAGCTAGCTTTTAAAAGCAGTTACAGGCAATATATTTAAGTTTCTTGTAATAAAAATAGTTAAAGTTGTTAAATAAAAGCTTTGAAAGTTAAAGCTTTTTAAATAATATTTAGCTTTGCTTAAAATAGCCTATACTGCAAAGTACCAATACATTTTCAACTTAGTATTTCCTAAAGAAGTAAAATTTGTATTAGTACTTAGACTATTATAGTTGCGTTGAGCTTATTAAGCTAAATAGCTCTTTGGCTAAGTCGCGCTGTAGTTGTTAATATATAATTGAATGTTAAGTAGAAGTTTGTAGAATGCAATTGCATTTTATCAAGTATAATTTAATATATTTAAGCTAGCTCTATATTATTTAAGAAGCTTTTGCATAAGCTTAATACTATGTCAAAAGTATATAGTTTTAAGCTCATTAGCAATAAGGCGACACTTAACCTTAAAGTATACTTATGCTTTTTAGTTAGACTTTCTATCTTCTAGAAGACAAAAGTATACTAGTATGTTTATAGTTACTTTGTTTATAGCGTAAAAATCTCAAGTTACTTTAAATCTAAAAGAGTGCTACAAAGTATTCTATCTTCATTTTATATTTGTAATTAAAGACAGTATTTTTTCTAAACAAGGTGTCTTTAGCAGCTTTAAAAGTTTAAGTAAAGAGAGTCTAAACGTGCTAAGCTAAGTACTAAAATTTTTTACCTTTAGCACGCTAGTAGCTAAAAAGAGATCAAATACATTTATACAGTACTTTTATACTTTCTTTAAAGAACGTAGCTTAATAGCATTCTAATTATTAGTGTTTTTAAATATAGCATTATATTAAGTCTACACTTAAGTTCCTAGAGCTTATATAAAATAAAAGCTGTGTTGCTTTTAACTAAAATAAATAAGTTACTCTTAGTAGTATGCTATAGAAAGTAGTAAAATTAGTAGCTAAAGTTGTATAAGCGTGCTTAAAATTAAGAGTTGTTACAATCTAAGATAGTAATAAGCTTATTTTTAGTAACTAGGTCTACAAACGTAGAGACTGCAAAGCATAGAAGTAAAACATCTAAGTTACTAGTTTGTTCTACGTTAAGTAGTGCGTTGTGTTAAGTTATATATTACTAGTTCTAGATATTTATAAGTTTTTTTATAAATAGCTAAAGACTAGTCTTTTTATACTTATATCTTATTTACTGCTTTATTTTATACAAGTTATTTATCTATAAAGTACTTATGCTAAATTTAAGAATCCTTATGTGCATTTAGCTTGTCCCTTACTATAGCAAATATTGTAAAGTAAGTTTTAGCTACTATACTAGCAAGTTTATAATAAAGACGTTAAAAAAAGTAAGTTAGTATTATAGTTATAAGTAGTCTAGTAAAGTAATTATTATAAAAAGTTGATTAGTTTATTAACGTGTTTTGTTCTACTTGCTTAATAACTTTACGCAAATAATTTATATTTTAGTGTTTCTAGTACAGTAGCTAGAGTATGTCTAGTCTTTTTAGCAGTAATATGTTATTTAGTTAAAAAAAGTTAGTAGTGCTTACAATTAGTTTGTCTATGCGCTTAAAGCTTCCTAGTATAAAAAAAATGTATTAAAATATAGTCTATTTAATATAGCTTGATATTTATTGTTCTTGTCTATAGTAGCAACCTAGTAAGAAAGAGAAAATTCAAAATTATATTGAATGTTGTCTTTTTAAATATCTTTTTAGGAGAGTAGACTATAGTAACTTTATTAGTTTTAATATTGACATAATATTGAAGCTAGGTAAACAGCGCTTTGAAATTGAATTTAGTAGTAAGTAGCAGTTTCTCTATAATAGTGTTAGAACTAGTATTAGCTAAATAATTAATAATGCAAGTAAAGTCTTAGAAAGAAGCTTAAAATATTAATTATAATATAAATTTATTTATTATTCTACATTAACAGCGTTATACTATACATAGCGTTAATAGTAAGTCCTAAATATTCAAATTCTTATTTAGATTAGCTATTTTTAGTTTAGTTAAGTTTGAAGAGAAGTATTTATTATAAATCGTAGTTAATTTACTTATGTATAAATAATAATAAAAAAGAATTTAGTACGCAGAATTTTGCACTATATATTAAGTAGAATAATTTTAGACAAAAGCTGAAATTTCTTGTCTTAATGATTTTTTATTCTACTAATTTCTTAATCTTGTGCCTAATCTATGCGCAAAGACTTTACAGTAAGCAAGATTTGCTGTCTTTATAGTGTACTTTTTGTAGAATTCTTATTACTATAATATACATTTTTCTAATTACTAAATATATGCGCAAACAAATTTTAAAATCGTAATAAAGAATACACTTTAAATAGCGCTGGGTTCGGCCTTTTAAAACAACCTTTTAATGTGACCACACATTTTGTAGACACCTTTTTAGTAAAAAAAGATTGATTGCTAACAATAGGTATCTGGGCTTATGCCCCCTTATTTAACATTGTCGGCACGCAATGAGTGTGTCGCTCTAGCATATTTAGACAGAAACAAAGATGCGCGATATCTATTTAACTAACTATGTTAACTAATAACTATTTACTGCTAACTGTAACTTCTATTGTCTTTATTGCTATTCTAGCGGTGTTGCAGTCGCAGCGTTTCTAGCATGCGCTTATACTTAAATATAAACATATAATGACAGCGTTACTATCTAAGTACAGCTCTTTTATTTCTAAAGGCAACTTACAAAATCCTCCTGCTTATTAGTTTATTCTAGCTACTTTATAGCTATTTTAACACGCTCTTACTTTTTGTAAAGCTATTATAAAGTTTTTTTACTAAAGTTGTATTTGCGTAGAAAAAAATTAGTAAAATAATATACTATTACTATATCGTAACTATTAATATGCGTAACATATTTAATAGACTTGCTACTCAATAAGCTTTTTATTACTTTTTTTATAACTTTAACATCTATAATACTAGACGTATAAATAAAGAATTAATAAATAACAGAATTGAACTTTTATGTCTACCTAATTACTATAGGAGCTACTACTAACAGCTCTTTTTTAACTAACTAGAAAGGCTACTTAATAAAAGTAAACGCAGTATTTATAATTTACTACTATAGCTTCTTATATAGTAACTTAATAAAGTCTAACTATACTTTATATAAGCTATTAGTCTTTATATTAAATAGAGAGAAAAATAGTCTAAGTATTATATTATTTATATATAATTTATTTGTATGCAGTACTGTGTAGTATAGGAAATTCTAAAAGGAAAAAGTAGTAGGTAAAAAGCTTTTATAAAGTATTGCAGGCTCCTGCTGTAGTAACGTACGTGTCCTTACTCTCCTCTACCTCCTCTACCTCCTCTACCTCCTCTGCCTTTATTGCAATCTTGTTGCTAGCTATAAGCTAGCAATTGCTGTTAAACACGTTTTAATTCATAATCTTTTTTTAACTTTTGCGACTAACTAGTAGAGGGCAGCTGCTTTTTACTTTTTTAGAAAACCCATTTTGACTATAACAACAACACCTACCACCTTTAATACCTTAAAATTAAATTAAATAGCGCAAATCTTATTATAAAAACGTTTTTTTTTTAAAGTAAGTAAGTATAGTATTAGCTATAATACTCTAAGCTTTTAGGTAGCAAAGGCTATTCTATAGCTAGCTATTTACTATATAGATAAGGTCTAAATTTTACTTACGCTAGCAGTAAGGGCCCCCTAAAAATATTGGTAACTTAGTAATTTTAGTAACAACTTACTATCTGAATGCGCTTCGCTTAGCTAAAAGCTAGCTACTAAAGCTGTAGTTCTATATAATAATATGAGATAAATAAGAAGTACTTATTTTTATTTAGGCTAGAAGCTTATAGCAAGCTTTTTGCTTGTAGGACTACTACTATATAAGGAAGACTTTACGCATAAAAGGAAGGCTAGTTAAAAGATAGCTTATATTTAGAGTAGAGAATAGCAGACATAACCATAGAAGAGGCTAAGAGTGCAAGCAGCTATATAGTAGAGAAGAGGGGCTAGTGCTAGCGTAGTAGGCGCTAAGCCTAGTGCTACGCCTAAGGTAAGCCATACTAATTCTATAAATTATAGAATAACTAGTTAACAATCTATGTTAGAGATAAACTATTTATGTTAACTACAACGAGTGTAATAATAAGATCTAACACATCCTTATACATATTGCCTTATTCTATGCTATTACTGCCATTTCTTAGATACTGCCTTCCGTGGGATAGTTATAATAGCGGCTATCTCTTATTTTTATAACATCCCTCCATTAGCAGGATAGTTCTTCTTTATAAGATAGTTATTACGTAATTAGCGCCCTGCGCAGACTATTACCTTCTAACGTTATAGCTAGTTAACTTTTAACCCTCGCTTGTACGTTAAAGAGAGAATCTTTTCTATTACTTATAACATTATCTCCCCTGTTAGGCGTATTAACTTAATTTTCTAAAATATTGTTTTTCTATGCTGCGTGTTAAATTGCTAGCTGTATATAAGGTCTCAGTATACTTATTATATTATACGCTTGTTTTCTTCTACGCCTTTCTAACTATGCCTAAAGTCTAATTATTTTATTATAACTATTTATAGAACTTAACTACTAAGTGCAGTGCTTGCGCTAATTATATAAAATAATGAAGTTTTAAAATAATATTTTGCTGTAAGTGCTATAAAGAAAAACTTTTACTATTTTATAGACACTACAACTAGCTGTTGCGCTAGTTACAATTCTATAAAGATAGAGTGTAGTTTGTTTGTTTCTAAAGAAAAGTAAGAAAAAGTTTAAGCTAATAAGCGTAAAAAGAAGTTATAAATTACGCGTATAAAGAAGCGTTAGGCTTTTACTATAGTAGAAACTGCTTATCTTTGCTGCAAGCTTCTAGAACTTAAAGCGCAAGAGCATTTATATTCTAATTAAAATCTTGTAATTCTGAATTTTTAAAATTATGCAAAAGAGCAAGCCAAGAAGAACGTTGCCTTTAGTATAAACTTTCTAATAACTAAACTATTGCTACCTAAATTATTAACTAACTTAGACTAGTTACAGGCTAACGTTTCTTTTAATTCTTTTTTTAATTACTTTTTTTCCCTAAAGACCTAGTCCTTTTTTTTCTAAATTTCTTTAATAGTACTTAAGTACTTATAACTTATAGTTTATTAAATTTTCTTTTAGTTCTTATATATTTTAGCTTTTTAGCTATTTTTGCTACTTAACTAAGTATTTTTACTAACAACTAATTCTTTGCAGGTCTTTAATCTCTTTAATTTTATACTTGTTATTTTAAGCTTTATATTAGTAGCTAGCTGAGCATCTAGAGGTGCTCTTTCTTAGAGTTTTTTATAAAAAATAGAGTAAACACGCATACTTAGTAGTAATTAGAGTTTATAGTTTATATTGCCTATGTCTTCCGGAATTTTTAATAGTCTTACTTAAAGGTTATTAAGTTTTTTACTTAGTTGCTTAGTTTTTAAGTTCTATTATAATAGGAAAACTTTGTCCTTTTTCTTAAAAGTTGGTTTCTTCATTTTTTACTTATTAGCCGCCTTAGCTATAATAAAGTTTCTATAAGCTATATTTTTACTTAATTCTTTATATAGCTCTTATATTAAGTAGGCTTTATTATCTACGCTTACTGTAATACTTTTAATATCTTTTAAATTCTAATAAGCAGCTAGCTTATATCTATAGTTTGCCTAGTGTAGCAAGTGCCTTATAGTTACTAACTTTATACTATTATAGGCTAATTGTGCTATTAGCAAGAGTTTAACTTAGTTATCTTATAGCTTATTAGTATATATCTTTAGATACTGTTCTAGTGTCTAGTTTGTTTATTCTATCTAGCTATCTATTCTAGAGTAAAAGCTAGTTAATAGCTTCTTTTTTACACTTAATTTTGCTTAAAATATAATTTAATACTTAGACGTAAATAGTTTGTTACTATAAGTAATAAACTTTTTAAGTATTTTATACTTTAACACTAGTGCCTTTATAACTTTGTACACATAGCTTTATACTACAATAGCTTCTTTTATAAGTATAAACTTTACTGCCTTAGTTAATTAATTAATAATTACTAGGATAGTGTTGAAAAGTTAAGCTAATTTTAGTTTTAATAGTTTTAAAAGCTTTACTATAAAGTCTATTATTACACTGCTTTATAGTTCTATTAGTAGCTATAGAATTGTAATAAGCTATAATGCTTATATCTCTTAAGCTTATTTTAGCAACATGCTAAATAGTTTCTTAATATATTCTATACTTTTACTTGTAAGTATAGTATTGCAAATACCTTAGCTAGTTACTAAACTATTTATTTAATTGCTGTATATCTGTACTTTAAGGACTTATACAGTTCCTTAATAAGACTTAATCTTATATATAAAAGTATATAAATTTAATTTCTTTAAACTATATCTTAGTACTCTCTCTTATCTGATAGTAGTTTATTAGAGCTGCTTTCCTTAAGCTTAAACTGCTAGCTAGCTACTTTTTACTACTACTACTATTGTAGTGTTTCTACCTGCTTAGCTACCTTAGCTACCCTAGCTAGTACTAGCTAGTTATAATATAGACTGCTGTCTAGCATTTTTCTAGATATATTATTATATAGTTTCTTATAACTTTCTTAGCGTAGGTTAGATTTTCTACTTAAAGCATCTGCTACTCTATTAAGTTTTCTAGCGCAGTATATTATTTTAAAGTTAAACTAAGCTTAAATCTTAGCTTATTAGACTTGTTGTTAGTTAAGTTTCTTTGTTATTCTAAATCCTGGTAAGTTCTAGTAATTAATAAAAACCTTAATCTAGTCTTGTAGTCTTATTAAATAGACTTCCTACTATTTCAAGAAATTAACTACTCTTAGTAGCTCTTTATTATAAATATTATAATTAACTTTTGCTCTAGAGAACTTCTTTAAATAGTAGAATACTAGTCTTTATTTTTTATTTAGGCACTACTATAATAATACAGCTCTACGTATATAATTTAACAGGTAAGTTTTAACTTACGTCTTTTATTTTAAGTTATACATTTTTAGTAAAAGTATTTTAAAAAATATCTAAAGAATTTTATTAACCGCTTTTTATTATTTATTATTTTAAGTAAATCTTATTTCTTTTTTTATAATCTCTAAGAAGGGTGTAGTATTCTTTAAGTAATTTTTAATAAACCTTTTATAGTAGCTAGCAAGTCCTAAAAAGAATTGCACATCTTTAACTATTTTAAGTATTAGCTATTTTTATATAGCTGCGACTTTCTTTAAATTTATCTTTATTCTATTTGTAGATATTATTAAGCTTAGAAATTCTATCTCCTTAACATAAAATTTTCACTTCCCTAGCTATAAGTATAGCTTATAATTTTTAAGCTTCTTTAGCACTTTCTTAACATGCTTTATATATTTTTTAAGCGTTCTCTTAGAGTATACTCGTATATTATCTAAGTAGGCTATAATAAAAATTCTAAGGTATTTATAAAATGCATTATTGATAACTAATTAAAATGATGCTACTGTGTTTGTTAATATCAAAGGCATAACTATATATTTTAAATAGTTTATACTTTGTGTTACAAGCTGTTATTTACTTATAATTTTCTTAAATTCTAGTTTAGTAAAAATTTTCTTAAATATTATATTTTGTAAACTACTTAGCTCTCTAAAGTTAATTTTTAAGCTTTAGAATTAGTAGTAAAAAGTAGTAGTTCTTTTACGCTACACTTTTTAACCTTCTAATGTTAATACATCGTTGCTACTTTATATTAAGCTTTTTTACAAATAAAATAAGTAAAGCTATTAAGCTTAATTCTAGTTAGATAAATCTTACCTTTAAATTATTTTAAATGAAATTTCTTAGCTTAGCATTTTACTTAGGCAATATTAGGTACATTAGTCCTAGGCTTAGCTTAGCTCCCTATTTAAGATAATTTTATAATCTTTATAGTCTACTAGCTCTGTAGCCTTATTTTCTTTCAAAAGTTCTCTTAACTTGTTAGTATAATACTTTATTAGTATTTTTAGTAGTAAAAGTTCTTTTTTCATAGTTGCAACTTACTTTATCTAAATAACTTTTATTTTCTGAGAGTTCTTTACATAAATTTTTTAAATTTTATATGGCAAAATCTTACTAAATCTTTTATTTTAAGTTAAGCTTTCATATATTACGCGTATTTCTTTGCGTCCTCTAGCAACCTTATATATAAGTTTTTTTTTAAGTATTAAGATTTTTCCTAATTAATAGTAGGGTTATATGCGCTTAGCTAACTATAACTAATTAACATGTTTAGTTCTTCTAGATTTATTATGTTAACATTTATATAGCACATTATGCCTACTATTTATAGCTTTGTTAATTTAGTCTCTAACTGTATTATACTGTCTCTATATCTTATAGATTTCTCGTTAGCTAGTACTATTAAGATTAGTTCTCTTTTAACTTAGTATAGTATATTATTTTTCTCTACTACATATAGAGAGATTATTATTTATACAGCCTTACTGTCTACAAGCGCCTACATATTGTGTTTTATATAAATATAGTTATAAGCAACTACTTCACTCAATTATTAGTATCTTGTACTTTTTTTAAAGTTGTTTTAAGTATGCCTTTACTAGTGTAACCTTGTTTCTAGCAGCATTTTAGTTTTTTGCTTACTTACTTTTCTATTTCTTAGAGAAGTAGCCTGCACTGTACTTAGTGCTATAGTATATTAAGCAACTATTATTTTAACAAAAGCTTTAATAAAAGTTTTAGTAAAGTATCTCTTGCCTTAGGGCTTATTTCCTTAGCTTTAGCTTCTTTATTTTATAGATTAGCTAGTCTGCTGCTTTACAAATATTCTATAATAAAGTAATATAGTAGTAGTTATCTACTTATTACGCTTTCTTAAGTTACTATTAATAAAACTTACACCTATCTCTGCATTGCGTCTATAGGAGTTAGTAGTAGATCTCTACTTTTTTAAGTTTATAAAGGTAACACTTGTCTACTAGGTATTCGTCCGCCTACAAGTTTAGGTAGTAGCACTAGTCTTAGTCTACCTTATACTTTTTTTTTTACAACTTATAATTAAGCTTATAGTTAGACTAATATTACTCTTTGTACTCTTTAGTACCTTTTACTTTTTTAGCTTTTTATTCTTTAATCTTAGCTACTAAATTATTAAAGTAGGGCTGTTAGTATAATACTTAATTACTAACTTTTTTAGCGTCTTTATTAGTAATTTTAATTTTTTTAATACTATATTTGTTTTAGCGTAGTGCGTTATTACTTTATATACTTAATACTAGTTACTAGCTACTTATTTTAGTGTAACTTTATTTTTAACTTTTTAATTTGTTTGCCTAGGTTTCTAAGAGTAAAAACTTTGTTATTTAGTTTTAGTTATAGTATACTTTTAAAGCTATTTATTAAGCGTGCTTGTTTGTGAAGGTCTAAGTTACTTATGTTGTTATATAGTTCTAATTAAACTAGGTATAGCGTTTTTTATCTAATTATTCTAATTTTTATAGCTACTTATCTAACTTATTTTTCTTATTGTTTTAGGCAAAGTGTCTAACTTTGCTACATTAGAAATATGCTTTATTATTACAACACTTCTAGTATTCTTCTTTAGAGCGACTATCTTACCTTCTTTTTTAAGTATTTCTATTTTTAGCACTTTTTTACACTTTACTAGTTATAATAGTATTGCTACTTTTATTATACTTGCTGCGTTGCTATCTTGTATTAGCTAGGCTAAGTTAAATGTATTTCTTTTAATTATATTATTTTTAGAGCTTATTGTTAATGCGCATAGCTAGCTTAACTAGCGCGTATAGTGTGTTAGGGTTATTATAGTATATAAAGCTATCTTTAGTATTCTTTTATAAGCTTACTTTAAATACTATTTAAAGTACTTTATTATTTAAATTAATTTATACTTACAGTTGCTTAAATTCTGCTGTATATACTAATACTAATATAGTCTACCTTAGGTAAGTAATCTTCTTCTTAGCCTTAATCTTAGCGTCTACTTTTTTAAAAATATATTACATTTTCTATTTAAACTCTATCTAACTTATAAATAAAGCTTACAGCTTAGCTTTACTCTTTTTATATTTTATATTAAGTAGGTAGTTGTCTATATAAAGTTATATCTAGTTAAAAGCTTTGTTTTTTATATACTTGCTTACTATAAAGATCTTTTCTTAATTAGTAGAGACCTTATTATACTTATAGTATAGATTAGGGTAGGTAAAAAATATTTATAGTTTCTTTTACTCTTTTCTATACTTTTTAGGTAGTGCTATTTTAAGTTTCTTTATAGTAATAAGTTATTTATTTAATGTAGCTATTAGCTAACTTAAGAGCTAATTAATTATATTTATTATAAAAGCTACTTACTGTACTTAAATATAAGCCTGTTGCCTAAAATTTTTAGCTTTTTAAGTACTAAAGTTATTTTTAGTATTAGAGTTAAATGCGTTAAGTATTTTATTGTTTTTAAAGATTAGTTAATTTAGCGCAGAAGGTCTTAGACCCTATGCTATATTATATTAAGCAAATTTTTAAGATGCTATAATAAATCTTAATTAAGTAACCTATTAGTTAAATTGTCTAATTGAATTCTTAGTAGTTAAAGTATTATATAAAGTTAGTTTATACTTCTCTAGTCTTAGCCTATGTTAAATTAAAGCTTTTATATAAATTAGTTTATAAAGTAATGTAGAAAGAATTTTAAGCCAAAAAAAGTTAATAATATTAACTAAAATGAAATAATACTAATTTTAAAAATAATAAAATAACTAGTTAACAGTCTATATAAGAGATAGACTATTTAAGTTAACTATAATAAGTAAAATAACAAAATTCAATATATTTTTATACTTATTAGTTTTGTTTTATACTATTACTACTATCTCTTAAATACTACCTTCTGTAGGATAGTTGTAATAGCGGCTATCTCTTATCCTTATAACATCTCTCCCTTAGCGGGATAGTCCTTCTTAGCGGGATGGTCATCACGTGATCGGCGCCCCGCGCGGATTATTACCTTCTGACGTCGTGGCTAGTTGACCTTTAACCCTCGCTGGTACGTTAAGGAGAGAATCCTTCCTGTTACTTGTAACATTAAAGCCTTTAGAATAGCAAAGCTTTATACTTGCTAAGCTTTATATAGTTTTGTTTTTATCTTTCAAGGTAGGCATATATTAAAATAGATTTTTCTAACTTTTTTGAATTACTATAAGAGAGCTCTTTCTTAATTAAGGAGTATTTATATAAATACCATTTTTTTATTATTAGCTCAAGATAAGCTTTGATATGCAGTTTGTTATTTCTATCTTTAGTTAGCTTTGTTTTTTATACGAAGGCAGAATGTCTTAGTTGAAATAAATAATTATATAGTCTTTTATTAGAGTGGCGCATACTACTTAAAAGGAGTTGTTATTTTTTAGCTTTTTTTCTTAAATCCTTTTGTCTAAATCTAATTAGTATCTCCTGCTGAGAAATATTATTTAGTTGTATTTTCTTGTCTGCAGTTTTGTATATAGTATAAAGATTATAGCGCAATATACAGATGTTTAGTAGACTTTCTAACACTAGTTGTTAGTTTAACTTATATATAATTAAAAATTTACTAATGATTATTGTTTTTATAAAGTTCTTTATCTATCTAACTACATGCGTAAGTACTTATTTTATTAAAACTATTTAATGAGTCTTATTGTTGTATGTGTAAAATATGTAAAAATTGCTAAATTAAGCTGCTAGATTTAACTATGCAGCTTTTTATATTTATTTTTAAGGTGTCAAAGGTGGTGGTTGTTGTTGTAGTCAAAATGGGGTTTCCCAAAAAGTGAAAAGCAGCTACCCTCTACTATTTAGACGCAAAAGTCAAAAAAAAAGATTGTGTGTAATTAAGAAGATTTGAACGGTGAGTGGATAAGGTCCACGCGCTAAGCGCTTAGAGCTAAAAAGCTTAGACTACTAAGCGAAAATTAGGGTTGAAAAAATTTGCTTAAAGTACTAAAAAACAACACTAATTAAAATGTGTTTAATAGCAATTGCTAGCCTATAGGTAGCAACAAAATTGCGATAGAGATAGAGGAGAGTAAAGATACGTACGGTACTGCAGCAGGAGCCTACAATACTTCTTTATAGAAGCTCCTTGCCTACTATTTTTCTACTTTTAGGATTTCTTATACTACACAGTACCACATACAAACAACTTATATATAAACAATATAATACTTAGACTGTTTTTCTTTCTATTTAATAAAAAAACTAATAGCTTATATTAAGTAAAGTTAAACTTTACTAAGTTACTATACTAGAAGCTATAGTAGTAGATTACGAAGCTAGCGTTTACTATTGTTAAGTAGCTACCTCTATTAGTTAAAAAGAAGCTAGTAGCGATAGTCTTTGTAGTAATTAAGTTAGTGTAGAAGTTAAAATATAACTATAGTTAAGATATCTTTGCGTCTAGTATTATAGATGTTAAGGTTACAATAAGAACTATAAAAGGCTAGTTTAGCTAGTACACTATATACACTGTGCATGTTAATAGTCTAAGTGTAGTAAAAGTATATTACTTTAGTAATCTTTTTTTACGCAAAGACAACTTTAGTAAAAAGACTTAAAAGTAGCTTTGTAAAGAGAAAAGGCGTGTTGAAATAGCTATTAAGTAGCTAAAATAAACTAATAAGTAGAAGAATTTTATAAGTTGCCTTTAAAAATAAGAGAGCTATGTATAAATAGTAATGCTGTTATTGTTTATTTATATTTAAGAATAGGCACTAAACGCTGCAACTGCAACACTGCTAAAATAGTAACTAGATAACAGAAGTTGCGGTTAGCGGTAAATAGTTAGCGGTAAATAGTTATTAGTTAAGAGGGTTAGTTAAAAGAATATTGCGCATCTTTGTTTCTGTCTAAACATGCGACACACTAATTGCGTGCTAGCAATGCTAAACAAGAGGGCATAAGCCTAGATACCTGTTGTTAGCAATAACTTTTTATATGTACTTTACTGTAGTTAGTTAGAGTTAACTGCGTATTATATTAGTAGCTATATGTATTTATATACGACCTGCTACTTCTTGATTTAAAGTATTATTAAAGACATTACTTCTAATTGTCTGCGTAAAGTAACTTAGCAATAAATTAAAGTAAAAAAGACCAAGTTCTTAGTTTTATTTGTAAAAAGCACTTAGCATGTAGTTTATTTAAACGCATTATACTATATTACTCTTTATATGCTTGTATACTAAGGCTCCCCTAGAATAGCTAATTTAGTAATATAAGCAACAATCCCAAATATTATTTTAATAGTAACTATTTTTATTTAAATAAGTATATTAAACGGAGTTCTAAGAAAGAGATCATGCGTGCGATTTGTAGAAGTTATACTAGAAGATAGCTGTTCTAGTTATTCCTTTATTCTTTTATAGAGTATCTTTAATGCTTACGTAGTACTTAGTTTTAGGATACTTGTTTATACTTTAGTATTAATTAAGTACTTTAAAGAAATACTATGTATAATAACTTAGTCTTGTAGTAGGTATGTTTAAGCAGACGCTTGCCTATCTCTTTGCTAGACACTTTAAACTTCCTTAGTAAGTATATTGTTTAGTTTATTAACCTAGAAATCCTTTCTTCTATGCACAATATAGTGGGACTATATATTCAATTAATATATATTTATTATATTGCAATGCAAATTTTTAATACGCAATATAATTGGTAGAGCTTTAGTAGAAGGGCGTTCTAAGTTTATGCATTAATTTAGCTAATTAATAGCTAGAATAGAATCTAGGTATGTTTTAGCGCACCTAGAATTTGTAATTTCCCTACTATTTATAATATAAAGCGGCCGTAAGCTATCTACAGGACTAATATTCTTATTAAAAAAGTTGCGTAGTTGTTTTTAAATGTTGCCTTATTTTATTGAGTTTAATATAGTATCTTTCTGTACTTTTTGTTTCAGTAGGGCAGTTGTAATGCAGTTTAGCTAGCTTTTTATTATTTTTTTAACTTAGGATTAAAAAGCATATTGAGAAACATTATAGCCTTTTTTCTTGCCTTTACTCTAAGTTCTTAAAGTTAGCTATTATACTATAATTTTACTAAATTAATTATAGTAGTTAAGTAATTAAAAATAGTGTGTTTATAGCTAACTTGGAAAAGTTATATTACTTTATATTTTTTTTTATAAAAACTATATATCTATAAGCTGTAAGTTAAGAATTGGAGTATTACTTTACATTATTCAATTACTTTTCAAAATGCTTGTTATCTTGTTTAGCTTTTTTTTCTTTATACCTTTCTCTTATATACAATTAATACTTTAGTAGAGGGAGGGGCTTTTTCTCTATAAGCGCGTAGTAGTGTTAGACATAGAAATATTATTCAAAGCGTTATCTCTGCCTCTTTATAAGATACCAGTAGCATTAATGTTATTAAGCTTATTAACGTATTTATTTGTAATAAAATTGTATATTTACTTTGAGAACTGTTAGAACGGTTAGAGAACATTATTATAGTAACCTTAGTCTATTAAACTAGTCGCTACGTTTACTAAACTAAAGGCTTTACTCTTATACTTTAAGCTTAGGTCAAGAGTCTTTACTTATAAATTTTTTAAGTATTACACTAAAGGCTAGTTAATTAAGTAGATTGTTAGTAATATTATAGAATTTTTAAATCTTTGCCTTTAACTATAACAAGACTTAAGTTTGTAATAGCTATTCTAAGATTTCTTTTAGACGTTTATGTAGTAGCCTCAAGTAGTAAGTCTCTTTCTTAATCGCAATGTTTTAGCTAAAACTAACTTATCCTATCTAATTTAGGGCGTTGTATTTATTTTTAAGGTGTCAAAGGTGGTAGTTGTTGTTGTAGTCAAAATGGGGTTTCCAAAAAAAGTAAAAAGCAGCTACCCTCTACTATTTAGTCGCAAAAGTTAAAAAAAAGATTGTGTGTAGTGAACAAGATTTAAACGGTAGGTAGATAAAGTCTACGCGCTAAGCGCTTAGAGCAGAAAAGCTTAGACCACTAAGCGAAAATTAGGGTTAAAAAAATTTACTAAAGGTACTAAAAAACAACACTAATTAAAACGTGTTTAACAGTAATTACTAGCTTATAGCTAGCAACAAGATTGCAATAGAGATAAAGAAGAAAGGTAAGGATATATATGTTACTGCAGCAGAAGCCTATAATACTTTTTTATAAAAGCTCCCTGCCTACTACTTTTTAACTTTAGGATTTCCTATACTACACAGTACTGCATACAAACAACTTATATATAAATAATATAATACTTAGACTATTCTTTTCTCTTTTTAATACAAAGACTAATAGCTTATATTAAGTTAAGTTAAACTTTACTAAGTAACTATACTAGAAGCTATAGTAGTAAATTACAAAGCTAGCGTTTACTATTGTTAAGCAGCTACCTCTGTTAGTTAAAAAGGAGCTAGTAGCAATAGTCTTTATAGTAGTTAAGTTAGTGCAGAGGTTAGAATATAACTATAGTTAAAACATCTTTAATGCGTTTAGTATTATAAATATTAAGGTTACAACAAGGACTATAAAAGGCTAGTTAGTATAGTAAAAGTATATTACTTTAGTAATATTCTCCTACGCAAATATAACTTTAGCAAAGAAACTTAAGAGTAGCTTTATAAAAAGTAAAGGCGTATTAAAATAGCTATTAAGTAGCTAAAATAAACTAATAAGTAAAAGAATTTTGTAAGTTGCCTTTAGAGATAGAAGAGCTATGTATAGATAGTAATGCTGTTATTGTTTATTTATATCTAAGAATAGGCACTAAACGCTGTAACTGCAATACTGCTAGGGTAGCAATAGGACAATAGAAGTTGCAGTTAGCAGTAAGTAGTTAGCGGTAAATAGTTATTAGTTAAGAAGGTTAGTTTAAGGGATATTGCGCATTTTTGTTTTTATTTAAATATGCGACACACTAATTGCGTGCTAGTAATACTAAACAAGAGGGCATAAGCCTAAATACCTGTTGTTAGCAATAAATTTTTTTCTACCAAAAAGGTGTCTACAAAATATGTAGTCACATTAAAAGGTTGTCTTAAAAGGCCGAAGCCAAGGGCGTTGTATAACTTACGATTTTTAGGTATATATTCTATAGTATTATATATTTAATAAAGAGTGTTTGTTTTGATGTTATTTACCTATACTATACTTATTTCATTTAGTAGTCCCTTTTTTATAATAGTTATCAAAGAATTTTTTTTTTACTTACAAGTTTAGTATTTATTACTTATACAATAAGGTAAGCGTAGTTAGTAAGTTTTTTAAAAAGTTTTTTATTTATAAAGTAAGCTATAAGCATATGGATAGTAGATAATTCATGCTTTAAAATACTTAAGAACTTAATAAAGTTCTCTACTTCTTAGTAAATATTTACTAGCGTGCTTATTTTTTTGTGTACTTTGCTAATCTTAACTACTACCTTTTTTACTTTCTTAGAAGTAAATATTGCACGCTAGTCAAATAGTATATTCTAGCGTATTTCTATATCTACCCCTCCATGTTCTAGCTCATAAATCTTATCTAGTCTAGTTAACTTTTTATTGTAGGATTTAAGAAAAAAATAGAGTAAATCTAGCTTTTATATATTCTAATTATTCCTATAAAAGGCAGTAAGTATATATTATATAACGACCTTTTAATCTGTTTTTAGGAAACCTGAGAAAAAGAGAATACTTTTCTCTTTTTAAAAGATTTGCTTGTCCTTAATGTATATATTAGCAAGAGAAGTAAAATAAGTATAGTACATTACTAGCCCTAGCTAGTTATATACGCATTTATAGATATAAGCTTAAAAGTAAAACTGTTGACTTATTTTAATAGCAGTATCTTTGTCCTTCTACTACTTCTCTATGTTTGCTTGTAACTTAGACTAATCTCTCTTTGTATATTTAGGTAAACATTTCAAGATACAAGAGAGCAATTAATCTTTATTAAAGAAATAGTTTAGTAAAAGAAAATTTGATATAGTATCATGGATATCTCTATTATTAGCTTGTCTATTTAAGTATTCTAAGAATTTAGTAGTATCTTTTTTAGTAAAGACTTAAGTACTGTATCTTAGTTAAACTATAGACAATACTAAGTTATAATAGGTGTAGCTATAGTATTAATTTCTAAGCTTAATAGTATTAATAGTAACCTAGGACTAGCAGCTTTAGGCCTAGCAGAAGGAAGCGTTTTACCTTCTAGTCCTTAACTTAACTTTTCATTATTCTTTAGTATCTCCAGTATAGTAGAACTTATAAAAGTCTTTTGTTTAGATAGCTGTTAGTAGTTAGTCAGTAAACTAACAGACAAGGTTTAGTTTATAAAAGATATTAAATATTTATTTTTAAAGTTTTTGTAGTGTAAGTAGTTAGTTAGTGATATAGTAAATAAAGCTTAGTTCTTAAAAGAAACAAAATATTCATTTTTGAAATATTTATAGTATATGCTTTTTAAGAGTAGTTATATAAATTCTTGCCTTTTTGGTACCCTAATTTCTGCTAAGTAAGCTTTAATCAATACTTTTACTATTCTAATTATTAGTAATGTCTTTATTTTGCTCAATAAATACATTAAATTAGCGTTTTAGATATATTTAGTTGTAAGCTTCTAGTTCTATTCTTAATTTTAGTAGATAAAACTTATGCTTATTATTATTAACGCATGTAAACCTCAATCTAAATTTTACTTAATAGGCTTACTACCTCTATTTTACCAAGTAGACTTTAAGTTTGCGTTTAAATATATACATGACTACTTTTATTTTACTAAATCATTTACTACCTTTAATCTACTCAATAAACTTCAAGTTCTTATTTATTTACTGTGGGAGCTGAGAAGGAGCAATTGCTTGATCAGGTGGAGTGAAATGAGTGTATTGATCACTAAGTGACACAACAAAGTGTCC
Organism: Alternaria gansuensis; assembly: GCA_009289805.1. Classification (NCBI taxonomy): domain Eukaryota; kingdom Fungi; phylum Ascomycota; class Dothideomycetes; order Pleosporales; family Pleosporaceae; genus Alternaria; species Alternaria gansuensis. The sequence goes on from WBOK01000137.1 coordinate 90,231, forward strand.
AATAACTACTAGAGAGACATGAGACGATCTGGCCCGTTTATATAGGCGCTAGCGGGGCCGTCACGTGCAGCAGCTTACCAGGATCACCTAATCAACAGGGTGATCCGCGTGTTAACCGAGTGTCAATACTCTAACATTTATGTATAATATTAATTAGTAAATTTTTTTTCTTATTGTTGTTAGTATTAACTTAGGTAACATAGTCCTTAACGTAGTCTATAGTAAAGAATAATGCTAACCCTCTAAAAGTATATCTGATAGTAATCTTGAAATATTTAGAAATTAGTAAAATTTGAAAGTTTTTATAATAATTATACACTAGTTTCTTTATACACTAATTATAAAGTACATCTTTATAGGCTTTGCTGTTTATATAAGTAGATAAAGTGTATAAAGACATACTACTATAAAAGCGAGAGATTACTAGAGACAAAATTATGCAAGAAAAACGTTAGTAAGATAATAATCTTATTATAAGTTAAGTATAAAGACTATTAGTAGAAGAAGAGGCCTATTTAATAGTATAGTACAGGAGCTTAGCTGTGGAGTGAACAGATAATAAATAGTAGCCACTTTCCGTGGTGCACGGAAGAGGCTATATACCTTAAGATCACGTGGTTAAGCACTAACTTAGTGTGCAGTAGGGTATCACCCTGTGCATTAGCCTAATATTTGTAGTAAACACCTGTTCCTCGCTAGGTCGCTTATTTCCCCTTTTTTAGACGTATTCTTACCTAGCACTATGTTCACGCTAAATAGAAGACATGTTAGAACATACAAATTTTCCAAAGATACTATTTTTAAATACTACTTTTGTCTTCTTAGCGTGTTTATTGCAATGCAATGCTCTTTTCTTATTTAAAAACAGTTTTTTCTTATTTGTAGGAATAAAGTATTATTTTACTTTTAAGAAGTGTGGTAACTTCCAGTTAAAGAAAATAAACTATTTTTTTCTACAATACGCTTATCTGTATCTTTGGGGCTTCTTTCTAGGTCTTTATTAATCACTTAAAGAGCTTTTTGAGAAACCTTACAGGAAGGTCTAGTTTAGGCTAAGAAAGAGGTAAAAATGTCTTTTTCTTCTTTTTTATACGTTGTATAGTTTTACAAACAGTTCTAGAAAGCTTTTTATTAATATTACTAATAGCACTGAAAGACTTTTGCTATAAAGATAGAGAGTAAACTTCTTCTTTAATCTTTAAATGTTTGATAGATATAGAGAGATAATAGTGAGGAGAACATTTTAGGTTGAAGAGAGTATGTATATAGCATAACGCTAAAAAAAGCTTACGTATTTTTAGCGCCTTTTTTGCGCCTTTTTCTCTTTTTTCATTTGAAAAACAATCATATTGACTTCTAACTTAAGAAACATGCTAAGGTAATGCGTATGTAAGCTAGTATTACACAATTTTCTTTAGACATTTCTATACGTTCACCAATAATTTGTTGCTAAATTTAACTAGACTTTTTGTTGGCCTCTTTTTAGTCACTTTTACCACCTACTAGATGCTTACTGAGCGAGCTTACTAGTATTTTTACTTAAAGTAGATGTTTTGCGCTTCTTAAAACTCTATTAACTATAGTCTTTGCTTGTCTAGTCATTTAGTTATCTATCTTTAAAAAAAGATAACTGTTAAAATTACGCCTTGTTTTTGTCACCCCTCTGTAGTTAGCAGCATGTAGTTAGCGATTGAAAAGTTTAGTTTAAGGATTATGACACAGCTTTTTTTTATCCAAACTAGTAATACACTAATTGCGTGCCGGCAAAAGAAGAGACGTAAGCCCTAACAATTGTTGTTAGCAATGATACTTTTTTCTTAAGAATTGTGTCTACGGACTGTAAAGTCACGTTAAAAAGTTGTTTTAAAAGGCTGAAGCTTTTATAAATGAGTATAAAGTAAAGTACACAAAATATCTTAAGGTTCAAAAAGAGTTTTCCCATTATATACAGAAGTGTTAAAGTTTTGTTCTCTACTTTTAACTATGCGAAACCAGTTTTCATACTTTAAATACACTTTCTACTTTTAGTAACCTAGCTACCTTACTTTATTTAATTAATTATTCGGTGTCTTAATGCTAGCTTAACATTTTGAAGAGAATTTCTCAAACCTTATTCAGTATCCTCGGAAAAAGAACTGATACTAGAAGTATCCTAAGCATTTATTTTAATAACCATTTAGAGATTAGATAGATATAATCACTAAGTATTGTCCTTAACAGTAGTGTACTGTTGTAAACAGTACAAGTTTTAGTAGGGCCTTACCATTCTGTCTTACTCGCTATTGTGCAACTTTAACTTCAACTTTCTAAAAACTGCTTATGTTTATTTAGGTATAAAGCCTAAAGCAAGCTTTGTGCTTATAAGTTTACTATTTTGTACGGTAGACATCACCTATTGAAGGGTAGTCAGTCAAAAATGGGCTATATTTAAAGTAGAGAATAGCAGACGCAAAGCTTAGAAGAAGCAAAGCGTACAAGCATTTGTATAATAGAAGAAGAGCAACAAGTGCTAGCTAAGTAGGCGCAAAGCCTAGTACTACAGCTAGCTAGTACTAGTGCTTGCTAAGTAGTAAGGCAAGCCTCTATCTCTAGCTACATACTTTAAAGTGCTTAGAACTAACTCTGAAGTATATAGAAGATAGATAGAGGCGATGTCGTTACGTTTTAAACATAGAGAAAATGCACGCATAGATGCATTGCAACTAATGCGTCACTACAGTGTATTGCTCTAGAAAATATTGCTTACAAATACAGAGGCCTTAGTAGGGTAGCGAAGATGCCTAAGTGTGAGTGTTCCTCGTGGACACTGTATACATGACCAGGAGCTGCCACTCGCACGAGATACAAAATTTCCTTCACCTGCAAAATAAAAAGAGAGGTGTTGGCCGATTGAGGATGACGCATAATATTCAAATTTATGAGTCCCTGGTGATTTTGGGAAATTAATCCAATGACCTTCATAATCAGTTCCCAGGCCGTCGTCGTGACGCTCTTCGATTTTGACATCTAGAGCGCAGATTGGGAAGTCAACGGTTGCGCCGGCAAAGTTTTTCCCCTCGAATGTTGTGCAGGAATAGTCTTCGGGACATGTTCGTATGATCGTTCGAATGACGCTTCGTAGCCAAAGTCCACAATTAAGCACCATAGTCTTAGAATCTCGACAATGGCCGAATATGGCTCGCCATTCCGAGGCAATATCATGGGCACAAATACTGTTCACTGTCACCAACATAGCTTGCGTAGTAAAGTCGTTTGATGTCTCTCCACCAATAAGTTCACGGCGTAGAATAGAATGTTTGTTCTGATAGGCTGCAATAGCGGCGAAATGATCGGACAGAGTAAGGTTTACAGCGATTATTGGGTTGATCCCTTGTGCGGCGGGACTCGCAGCGGCGTTTATGCTTAGCAGCACTAAGTGTAAAGCGAGGTTTAGGTTGACTGTTAACTATTAGCATCTTTTCTCTTATTTACATTCAGGGAAAAGTACAGGATGAAGACATATAGTCTAGTAACATCTTAATTTAGAAGGCGGTTGTAAGGCTTAATACAAAGAGATGATACGCGATGCTAGAGATAGAGGAATAATAGCAGATTGTCTGTAGAGGAGAGCCGGATCGATACCGTCTTGTATGTGTCACGGTCCGTCTTTTATGTCTAATAGTAGACTAATACTTATTCATGCTTGGTTTACCTGACCTAGTGTGCTATACTGTAGCCGAGTTCAACATAAGCTGACCTGGTCTGATCTGGCCGGGCCTAGAAGACCGCTGTATCCTGACAGCGGGTAACTCTCAATTTACTTATAATAAGATTTACTAAGCTATGTTGTAGTAGATGTTAGCATTGAATACATACTGTTAATACAAAGATAATCTATATATGAATAATGAATAATTCTAAAAAAAGGCTTATCGACTGATGAAGAGATTATTACATAAAATAATAAGGTAAAAGAAAGGTTATATTAGGGTGAAAAGTGCGTTGTGCAAAGACAAGACTTACGTAACACCTAAGTAAGATGCACGTAATACTGAAGTAAAACTTGGATAATACTAAGGTAAGACTTAAGTAATAATAAAGTAAGCTGTGCATGATACTTAGGTAAGATACACGTAATACTAAAGTAAAATACACGTAATATTAGAGTTAGACACACATAGTACTAGAGAAAATACAACAAATAAGCTATAACGTAGAATACTGTTTAAGCTAGTTAGGTTCTAGTGTAATGGGCTAGAGCCTAGTAACAGATCCTTAATAGTATCTCGGTCACGCGTGCAAGCGCACGGCTTATAGTTAGGCCTGCCTAATAGCAATCAGACTCAACTCCTCAACAAACTTCAAAGGGAGGTTTACCTAAACCTAATAATTAATTTTTAGCACCTCTATAGTACGCTTGTAGATAGATATAGGTTAGATTGGGGTTGGGTCAGCTTACATCAGACCACAGCCTAACCTTCACCACAACCTTACGTTTATATGCTAAAATTAGGTATAGGTTAGGCTGTAGTTGCACATACTGGTTGTTGTAGTTAGAGTATGTTGCTATATTTAATTTTAAGGTATTAAAGGTGGATGTTGTTGTTGTTGTTGTAGTAGTCATAATGGGTTTTCTAAAAGTGTAAATTGCAGCTACCCTCTGATGATTTGTCGCAAAAGTAATAGAAAATCTTTTGTGTATGTAGCAGGATTTAAATAGTAGTAGAGAAGTACTAAAAAGAAAGCTTAAATAATTAAGCAATTCATAGAGTTAATGAATATTGCTAAAGTACTTAAAACAACACTAGTAAGAATCTGTCGTACAAGATTGTTAGCCTACATCTAGCAATAGAATTACAGTAGGATATTTATATAACTACTATAGAATGCAATGGAGAAGGAAATGAAGTCGGAAGTACTGAAGCAGAAGCCTGTAATACTTTTTAAAGCTAAAGCTGCTACGTCTAATTTATTACTTTTTTCTTTTTAAACATTATCATATACGAACCAGTCTAATATAAATCAATAGCGTTTAACCTCCGCAGTAAGTGTCTTCCTCATCTAGGCTAGATTCTAATAAAGGTATTCTTTACTACTATTTACTTAACGTACTTCACAAGCGTGTGCACTACCTAAAAAGGTGAACTACTTTTGCTAATCCCCTACCAAAATTGTACTCTACTAATTTTTCAACTTAATGCCTTAACGCAACAACCTATACAAGCCTTTAAAGAAAAACTGAATATAGTCTAATCTCTAGGCTATTAATTAAGACGCGAATCTAACGTGGCAACAAGCTACGGCAATATGTAACATTGTTAAAAGTGTTACAAGTAACACGAAGAATTCTCTCCTTGACGCTGAAGGTGGATTGAGAGTCATCTAGGTCCACGTCAGAAGGTAGTGATCCACACAGGACACTAGGGGTCCCGTAATAAGCTATCTCGCTAAGGCTAGCTATCTAGGATAGCAGGGCGTAAAGGAATAGCAACACTATTATAACTATCTAGCTAATAGCGAATAGTAGTAATAGCGCTAGATATATTAAAAGGAATTTTAAAGTAAAAGAGTTATGTTTTTACTTCAATTATAGTCAACTTCGTTGTTTTATTTCTTACATAAATCTCTTACTAGTTATTTTATCACTTGTAAAAGCATAATTTTTTATCTTGATTTATAGTAATAATACATCTCTATTAAGATATTTTTTATAATACTTTATACACACCCGCTTTAATCTACTTTACCCCAGTATAGACTAAGCCTAGAGATATATAGCTAGATTTTATGTAAAACTTTAACTGTTTGGGATTTTAGTAGATAATCTCAACCACAAGTTTCCCAATTAATATTTAAAATAGCTTTTAAAATTTATCTTCAAAAAGTATAGCGTAAATTTTCAAGTTTCTAGTACTATGCTAACTACAGTAGTATTAAAAATAGTAAAATATTGAATAAATATAAATTTTGTGGAGAATAAGGGAGCTGGTAACAGTGGTGTGGAAGAACTAGATAATTAATTCTGCCTTTCTACCTGCGTCTAAGACGCGCTATATATACAAAGAAAATAGTTTTAGCCTAGGAAGGCTACTGTAGAAGTTAGAGGAGTTACCTCTAAGTTTGCTAAGTATCTTATAGAGCTTGGGAGTAGGATCCTAAGCTTAGTGTAAAAACTCTAATATGCAGTCAACTAGAGCGAGCCTAGCGCGTAAGCTAACAGGCGCCTAGGCCTAATGCCCAGGAGCGCCTTAGGCCTCTAAGGATAGTACGTTATATATATAACACACCCCCTAGGTAACTATGACCTTAGTTACCTGTACAGAGCTTTATATAGTCCTAGCGCACTACGTAACGCGCTGCGCACGTGCAGCTTAGCATAAGGCATAATAATAATAACAAATTTTTAAGCCTCCTAGGCTTAGTATCTAACACTACTATAACTACTATAAGTATTACTTAGAAACTTACCTAAATTTTTTAAAAGTAATGCTAATTGCTTACGCAGTTTTAACTATACCTTTATATAGCTTTTTAATCTACTACCTGCTACTTTATACTCTTTTACAGCTTTGAGCTTTGTTTTAGCACTTTTTTTATTTAGTTGCTAACTTTATATAAAAGTTAAAACTTTAAAAAGCTACTGCTGCCTGTGCTACTGCCTGCGCCTCTGCGCGTGCTACTACTACCCTACCGCTCTTGCCCTCGCCCCTGCTGCTGCTGTTGCCGCCTACGCTAGTAGCGCAGCTGCCTCTAAAACGTGCTTCTTACGTGCAGTTAACTAGTGCTAGTTAAAGTATAGCATTAGCCTATACGTTTAAAAGGCGTGTAGGTAAAGTTAAAACTTTAGTTCAAACTACTTGCAAGAGTAAGACCTTAGCAGCAACTCTTAGTTGCTAAAGCGCACTTAGTGCGTATTGTAACTTACTTTACTTTAGGTGTGTTAAGAACGCTTTGTTTAGCAGCTTTAATAAAGCTTATTGAAATAGAGCCTTTAGCTCTAAAACGCACTACTAGTAGTACGTTAATAAGAAGACTTGTAAGGTTTTATAAGTAATTTCTTTTTAAGTTTTAAGTTTTTACAAAAAATAAAAGCTTTTATGTTACTATTTTTTTAGCTAAAAAGCTTCTTGCTATACTTTGAAACAGTACGCTATTATAAGCCTTTTTCTTGTTTTTTCTTAAGTTTTTAATACTAACCAACTGTAGAGTAAGTGGGCTAAAAAGACTATAAGCTGCTGTCTGCGTTTTTCTAAAGAGAGTAGCTAAGAAGAAGAAGTATAGGGAGAGCCTTAAAAGTAAGACGGAGAAGAAGAGTTAGAATAACTAAGAGGAGCTTACTAGCTTTTTTAATAGTCTTTTTGCGCGCTGTTTGCGCGCTAAGAAGCTATTAGATAAGCGAGTTAACTTTTTAGAAACTTAAAAACCTATTAGAACAGGGTTATTTTTCTAAAATCTTATAAGCTCCCTAAGGGTAGAGGGCTAATCAACTCTAATAATTAAATATCTAATTCTTCTTCTCTTTCTCTTGTATTTCTTTATGAGATATACGTTTTATATTAATAAGCTTTTTAAAGTGCTTAAGCTTTTGCCTTTATAAGTACTTATTGAGTCTATTAGCTAGCATTTTAGCTATTAGCAAATACTTAATTGAAAATAAGCTTTTAGCGTGTTCTTAGCAGAGCTAAAAATTCTATATATTAATATGATAGAGCTTAGTAGTAGTCCTTTCTTGCTCTTTAATAACTAGGCATATTGTTTGCTAGTTATTAAAGAAGATTCTTTAGGCTCCGAAGACTACTAGCTTAAGTTCTTTAAATAGCCTATTAAGCGCTATAAATTCTTTAACTTTATGGTCTAGTGCAAGGAGCTTAGCTTCTGTAGTTAAGGTTATTACTGTAGCTTAATAAGCTGCTTTTTAAACAATTAGACTTCTGAAAAGTATAATGATATAGCTTTAAAAAGATTAATAAGTCTCTTAATTATACATAAAAGACGCGTCTTTATATATAGTAAGCTCTATACGATTATTATTACTGTATATAATTCTCTTATGTCTTGTATAGTAAAAATATTATAAAAAAATAATTTATAGCCTGTATGTAAGATTCTAAAAAGTTAGTTAGATAGTAAAAGAGCTTATAAACTGCGTAGGCAGCATTAAGACGCAGCATAATAGCTGTGTACAACGCGCTACTAACGCGCTTCTAGTACGTAGACAGCAATTAGCTCTCTATTATAGTTTTAAGACTAAAGAAGTTGTGCCTGAAGCTTAGGAGCTTTTAAGGAGTTATACAATAGACAATGTACGCCCGCACTCCCTACGTCTAGACCGCGTTAGTCCTTATTCTTTAGCCTTAATAAGCTTTTTGTAAGAAGTTCTTATACTTTCTTATTATAATGTTTCTTTGCTAGAGGATTTCAAGGAGCTCTAGTTAGTAGTATAAAATTCTTAGCACTGCGCTAGACGTTCTTAAATGTAATTTCTTGCTCTTTTTGAAAACTGTAAGAGTCTTAGCGTGTTTGTTACGCTTGATTTACTAATATTAATAATTTATAGAAGCTAAGCATTTTATTACTGCTACTTGTAGCCTTTAAAGCTAGGGTGCTTTGCTTTAGCATTTATGCTTTTAGTAAAAAAGACGCTAGTATTACTTTAGGCGTTAGTAGCTGTTCTAAAGACCCTTTTTGCTCTACACAAATTTCTTAAAAAGTGTTAGCTTAACGCTTTTTACGTGCTATTAGCGTACTACCTATTAAAGACTATAATAGGCCTTCTACAGTCTTTATTACTTGCTAATTACTTATTAGCTGTAAGGCCTTCTATGTTGTTACCTCTACTTAACTAATTCTAATAAGCTGCTTTAGTACTTTTCTAGCCTTACTAATTTCATTCTTATTTAGAGTGTTTACTATAAGGACTGTGTCCTGCCTAGGCAGCTTATAAGCTAGTTCTTAGTAGTATAGCGTTTTATTAAATGTAATATTACGTGTTGTAATAACAAAGTTAAGCGCTAGGACGTGTATATAGTATATGTTAGAGGCTTTATAGCTTACTAAGTAACTAATATAGCCCTTAGGAAGAGTTTTAAAGCTCTTTTTGTATTGCCTAGCTGCTCTATTCTTATTTAAGAGACAGGCGCGGTAGCTATAGGCATATATACTGTTCTGATTTAGTTTTATGTTAGCTGTAAGGCTCTTAAAAGGCTTAGGCTTATAGTACTTAAAGTACTGTCTACTCTATTACTTAAGAAGCTTTATTAGTAAGCGCAAAAAATGCGCGTGAAAAGAACTTATATTATAAAGCTATGCTGTAGCTTTAACAATTTTTGGCTAGAGTTTCTTAATCAAGTTTATGCTTACTTTTATTTTTATTAACTTTAGTATTAGCTTCTAGCTTGCTTGTTTGGTAGCTCTATTAGATTTATATGAATTTAGTAGACAAGGCTTAATAGTAATACTACGCTTTTTGTACTATGTTTTGTATGAAGACGTCTCTCTTTAAAAGAGTGTAAAAAAATCATTATTTTATGTAATTTTTAGAATTTAGAGCTAGTAGCAAGCTTTGAGAAGTGCTTTATAGTAGTAAAAGGGACTTATAATTTCTAAGATAGATTTTGCTTATAGGATATATATATAGAGCTTGCTACAAAGGCGTTCTTTATAACTTATATTTATTACTCTCCTAAACTTCCTTTAGGCATGTTAAAAAGATCCTACAAGATCCTTTAGTATAGTTAAAAAAAGAGCTTCTTTAGGTTTTGTAAATTATCTTGTTTTAAATAAATTAGAGTATAGTGCTTATACTTAATTTGTGCTATTTTTTTTTTTTACGCCCTAAGCTGTGTTAATAAGTGTTTTTGTGCTTTAAGACCTAGGTGCCCTACGCAAGAATACTATAAGTCTTCTAAGTTGTTCCTTAGATAAATAGTTCATAAGGTTCTAATAGAAAGCATTACGTTTATAATAAGCTTTAGATAAAAGAATAGAAGCTTATATTTAAAAAATAAGAAGTTCAAACAACGTTTAAAACGTGCTAGTACAGCATTTTTACCTAGTGTACTTTAGCAAGGAGTATTGTTTAAGCCTAAGTACTAAACTCTTTTTTTTTATAGGTAAGTTTCTAAAATAATATTAAAATAAAAATTTTAACAACTGCTACGTTTATAAGTGTATAGTTCTTAGTTTTTTTACTACGTGTTCTATTTAGAACTGGTTGTGGGATAAAAGTTTCTTAGCTGCTAATAAGGAAGGCCTAAGTGCCTACCTCTACTGTCTCTACCTCCCTAGCGGGAATAAAGGAGCCAAGTACAAGTAGTTCCCTGCTGTTTACTAAGTGCAACGCAGCTCTATTATTTAGTATAGTACTCTCTAATAGTATATAAGCGTTAAAACTGCTAGTATAATATTCACATAGGCTGTCATTTTCTTTAAGAAGCGTAGAGTTGATTAAGAATGCAACTATACTACTTAGTAAGGCTTTCAACTTGCTTTTTTCTTTCTATATAAGCTTATGTTCTACTTTAATAAGCTTTCTGCGCAATTCTTTGTACTAATTAGTAAATAAGGAGTTCTAAACCTTTTAAATCTTCTTTTTACTAATATTATAATTCAATTTTACGTAGGCCTTAATTACTACTAAGAGCGTGTAGCATTTTATAATATTTTAAAAATGCTTAGTTCATTTGCTCTTTTAATATACGCACTTATAGCTGCAAATTTAGCCTACGCCTTTACTATCTCTTGTTCTGCAAGGTTTTAAATTTCTTAGAGTAGCGTAGGCTGTTAAGAAGCTTACTTCTAAGCTTGTTAAGTTATTTAAGCGTTGATCAAGCATTTTTAAAAATACTTAACTAGTTTAGTCAAAGTTAAGATGTTTAGTACTGAGTGTTTAGTGCTGGTTGTCTGAAGTCTTTATATTGCTAGCCTATTTAAAAGCGTATTTAGTTCCTACAGCGTCTAGAAAGTTAAATACAGCTGGCGCGCTGTCTACCTTAAAGATCTTTAGCCCTTTAGCATTTAGTTAGCTTATCTATTACTTATTGTACTAAGGTTATAGCTTTATAGTACTAAGCTTTACAGTTTTAAAGCTTGCATAACACTCTTAGCGTGTGACTATTTAGTTAACTGCGTCCGTTAAAGCTAGTTTGATTTTTAACCACTTACAGAGGGGTGACAAAAAAAGATGTTAAAAAAGTTGTTGTTTTTAAAGCTTTGTTTTTCTACAACTAGAGACGCTATACCTGTTAGAATTAATGATTTGGAAAGCCAAGAACTTCTTCTTTAAGATAGCTAGGTTAGTAAGCTGCTTAGTCAGCACGTTTGCGCCTGCAATCTCGCCCAAAATAAGAGAAGAAAAAGCAAAAATACATTTTAAAATAACTTTTTTTCAAAGGTGTAAAAATCTTTACTTTAGAAATATGATTTATAAGCCTACGTAAGCATAATATAAACAAATTTTCAAGGTTCATATCTTATTTACTAAAAGTCTAAGGAAAGGGTAAAAAAATAAGCGCTGCATAAGTAAGCGCTTATTACGTAATATCTTAGTAATTCTGTAGCATGTAAGCTAGTTTTATTTATGTTAACTTAAATTCTTTCTAGTATAGTTCTTATAGCCTGTAGTTACTGTTATTTTAATAACTAAGCTTTTTCATTTTTGTCAAAAGTAACAGGAAAGATTCTCTCCTTAACGTACGAGCGAGGGTTGAAGGTCAACCAGCCACGACGTTAGAAGGTAATAATCCGCGCGGGGCGCTGATTACGTAACAACCATCCTGCCAAGAAGGACTATCCCGCCAAGGGAGAAATGTTATAAGGGTAGAGGATAGCCGCTATTACAACTATCCCACGGAAGGCAGTATTAAGAAATAGTAGTAATAGCACTAAATAAAAGTAATAAGTATAAGAATATATTAGATTTTATTATTACACTTGTTGTAGTTAACTTAAATAGTTTATCTCTTATATAGATTATTAACTAGTTATTCTATCTTTTATAAAATTAGTATTGTTTACTTTTAGTTAACATTAATAACTCTTCTCTACTTAAAACTACTTTTTACAATACTTTACAGACTACTACATATATTAGCCTTGCCCTAACATAAACTAAGTCTAGACAAGTGTAGACTAACTCTTTATAACACTTTAACTACTAGAGATTTTAGTAAATAATTTAACTAACAAGTTGCCTAATTAAAATTTATAATAGCATTTTAAAAAAAATTGCATAGAACAACATAGCTCTAGGTCTAAAACCTTCTACGCTAAATTAACTAATGTTAAGAAACAACAAGATACTTAACGTATTAAACTCTAATACTAAAGACAACTTTAGTGCTTAAAAGATTAGAAATTTTAGGCAATAAGCTTATATCTAAGCACAGCAAGTAGCTTTTATAATAAATATAATTAATTAGCTTTTAAGTTAGCTAATAGCTACTCTTAATAAACAACCTGTTGCTATAAAGAAACCTAAAATAGCACTGCTAAAGAAGTATAGAGAGAAGCAGAAGAAATTATAAATATTTTTTACTTATATTAACTTATACTGCAAGTATAATAAGGTCCTTACTAATTAAGAAAAGATCTTTATAGCAAGTATATACATAAAAAATAAAGCCTCTAACTAAATATAACTTTATATAGACAACTACTTACTAGACGCAAAATATAAAAAGATTAAAGCTAAAACTTAAGCTTTATTTACAAGTTAGATAGAGTTTAAATAATAAATAAAATATATTTTTAGAAAAGTAAATACTAAGAACTAGGCTAAAAAGAAGATTGCATGCCTAAGACAGACTACGTTAGTATTAGCATATACAGTAGAATTTAAGCAACTATAAATATAAATTTATTAAAATAATAAAGCACTTTAAACAGTATTGAAAGCAGGCCAAAATAAGAATATTACAGATAGCTTAATATACTACAATAAGCCTAACACACTACACGTACTAGTTAAGCTAGCTATATACATTAATAACAGGCTCTAAAAATAAAAGAATAAAAAGAAATACTTTTAACTTAGCCTAGGTAGTATAAGAAGGCAACGCGGCAGGTATAATAGAGATAGTAACATTATTATAACTAGCAAAGTATAAAAAAAGGCTAAAAATAAAAATACTTAAGAGAAAAAGTAAAATAGCCTCTTTAAGAAAGAACGCTAGAAGCGTTATAATAATAAAGCATATTTCTAGTATAGCAAAGTTAAACACTTTGCCTAAGACTGCAAAGAAGAACAAGTTAAATAGGCAGCTATTAAGATTAAAATAATTAGATAAGGAACGCTATATCTAGTTTAGATAGAACTAGATAACAACATAAGTAACTTAGACCTTTATAAAGAGGCACGCTTAATAGACAGCTACAAAATTATACTATAACTAAGACTAAATAACAAGGTTTTTACTTTAAGCAAACTTAAGCTAAAAAATTAAAAGGTTAAGGATAGAGTTATACTAGAATAATTAGCTAACAACTAATGTTAAGTATATAAAGCAACAACGCGCTACGCTAATAAATATATAATTTAAAAAAAATTTTAATTACTAGTAAGGACGCTAAAAAAGTTAGTTATTAAGTAATACACTAACAGCCTTACTTTAATAATTTAGTAGCTAAGGTTAAGAACTAAGAAGCTAAAGAAGTAAAAAGTACTAAGAAGTATAAAAAGTTGTATTAGTACAACTGCAAGATTAATTGCAAGTTTTATAAAAAAAATAAAAAGAAGTATAGGGCAAACTAAAACTAGTGCTGCTACCTAAACTTATAGGCAGACGAATGCCTAGCAAACAAGTGTTACCTCTATAAACCTAAAAAAGTAGAGATTTACTACTAACTCTTATAGATGCAATACAAGGATAAATATAACTTTTATTAATAGTAACTTAAAAAAGTATAATAAGTAGACAAATACTACTATACTACCTTGTTATTAAACATTTATAAGGCAGCAGACTGCCTAATTTACAAAGCTAAGAAGCTAAAGCTAAGAAGACAAGCTTTAAAGTAAGAGATACCTTACTAAAACTTCTATTAGAGCTTTTATTAAAATAATAGTTACTTAATACACTATAGTACTAAGTATAGTGTGGGCTACTTTCCTAAAAAAAGGAAAAGTAAGCAGGCAAAAAACTAGGATGCTGCTAGGAATAAGGTTATACTAGTAAGAACATACTTAAGACAACCTTAAGAAAAGTATAAAATACTAATAGTTAAGTAAAGTAGTTGCTTACAACTATATCTATATAAAGTTAAGACATGCAGGCGCTTATAGGTAGCAGGGCTACATAAACAATAATTATTCTACAAGTAGTAAAAAAACACAATATATAGTACTAGATTAAAAGAGAACTGATCTTCATAATACTAGCTAATAAGAAACTTATAAGATATAGAGACACTATAATATAGTTAGAGACTAAATTAACAAAGCTACAAATAGCAGGCATAGAGTGCTAAATAAATATTAGCATTATAGATCTAGGAGGACTAGATATGTTAATAAGTTATAACTAGCTAGATGTCTATAACCCTGCTATTAACTAGCAAAAGAAGATAATACTTAAAAAAGAACTTATGCACAAGGTTGCTAAAGTACGTAAAAAAATACGCCTAACAAATTAGAGCTTAACTTAGGACAAGAGATTTAGTAAAATCTTGCTATATAAAATTAAGAGAATTTATATAAAGAACCTTTAGAAGATAAAAGTTATTTAGATAAGACAAGTTACAACTACAAAAGAAGGACTTTTACTACTAGAAATACTAAAAAAGTATTATATTAACAAGTTTAGGGAACTCTTTAAGGAGAATAAGGCTATAGAGCTAGCAGACTATTAGGATTAGAATTATAAGATTATCTTAGATAATAGAGCTAAGCTAAGCCTAGAACTAATATACCTAATATCGCCTGAGCACAATACTAAGCTAAGGGACTACATCTAGAAGAATTTAAAGAAGGGATTTATCTAACTAAGATTAGGCCTAATAGCCTTACCTATCTTATTTGTAAAGAAGCCTAATAGAAAGTAGCAATTATATATTAACTTTAAGAAGTTAAATAGCGTAACATAGAAGAACTAATATTCTTTACTACTAATAATAGAGCTTATAGATTAACTCTAGAGAGCTAAGTAGTTTATAAAATCTAACGTTTAGGAAAGATTCTACTAAATTAGGATTAAAGAAGTTTACAAGTAGAAAATAGCGTTTAAGATAAAGTATAAACTATTTAAATAGACAGTTATGCTTTTTAAATTAATAAACTGTAAGGGGTGGCTTAAGGCAATAGTACTTGCTTCACACTACAGAAGATAGTGAGAGATGGCTCTAGAATAATAACGTGTGTATATTTTAAGCAATAATACCTGCAGGTATCCCCGCAGGTGAGGAGCCCCTTATAAGCACAATTGCTAGTGGGCGAGCTAACAATAAGCGAGTTTAGCGGACCTAGTTAACACGCAACTATCCGTAACAGAGCCTCCCTCTCTAGTTTAGCGTCCTAACAGCCTTAAATTAAGTCTCTAGACTGTATAAGGATAATTTAGTAAAGAGCGCGTGTTACTCGCGGCTTAAGTGCTTTTAAGACGCGTGTTACCTGCAGTTTAAGCGCGTAACAAGCTTTAGGCTTAAGTCTTTATAGCATTATTGTAGTAACTTTTAAATTTATTATTTGTTTCTTAAAATTTTTTAAAGGTGAAAGTAAAAGTATATAATTATTATAGGTAGTCTATGCAAGGTAATGTTTGCTGCAGTAATAAAGAAATTTTTTAGTATATTTTTTGTAATTCTTGTTTTAATTAACATATTTAACACGCAACTCTAAAGCACTTACTACGTAACTAAATAATAAGCTCTAATCTTTATTATAGTCTACTATCTAAATCCTAAGTATATTAAGAAATTTTACTTATAAAATGCTTAGCTATACAAGTTTAGTATACTTAAAAAAGCTGTTAATCTTATTACTTTGTATGCGACCTGCCTTCGTTGCGCATAGAACATTACTAAGCAAAAAAATATTTATAAAAAAACTAAGCATTATTCTTATAACTATTGTACTAAGAGTAATTGTAGTAGTTATACTAAAGTAAGTCTTTTTATTTTATTAACTGCGCTTTAGCTAATTTAAACAAGTTCCTAAAACGCTTAATAAGTATTTAAATTATTTATACTAACTTTACTCTTATTTTAATACTGCAGTTACTAATACTAATTTTCTAAGAACTAACTCTACTATTATTACTACTAGCGTTAAGCTTACGTAATGCTAGCGCTAATTTAACTTTAAGCTCTTTAACTACTGCTCTGTTACTACGTAGACTAGTACTTTATTAAAAGTGCTTACTTAGGTGCTAATATTCTTGCCTTATTTTTTAAGCTTAATCTTAGTAAAGTAGCACTATATAGTAGCTACTCTTAAGTTAATTACTAGTTATGCGGCTAAGATTGCTAGTCCTACTAGTAATAATAAGAATAATAATAAGAGCTTAGGTAATAATAACGTGCTACTTCTTAGGCGCAGTCTAGGCGTAAGTAGCACGCATAACAGTAGTGCTAGAAGTAGTAGTAATAATATAGGTAGTAATAATAAAGTTTGTGCTAGCAGTAAGGAGATTTTTAATAATAAGTAAAAGTAAATTATTTTTATACTTTTAGTTTTATTTATATTAATACTTAATTTGCGCTCTAAGTGCGCAGCAACAATATTTAGTATATTCTTTTAGCGCGCTTAAGACGTAATAATTTTTACTTATGCTTATATTCTTTAATTAGTTTTTTTATATCTTTAAACTGCAATGCTAGAGTCTAATTATTTTATAATTTATTATAGCTTTTTTATTGCAGCTAATACTCTAGCTAGCTATTCTTAATTTGTTTCCCTAATATCTTTTTAACTTTCTAGATCTTTTTACCCTTAGGGCTAATTTCTAGTGCTTAAGTATTATTTTCTTAACTACTGCGTAATTCTTATTGTTCTAGTAAGAAGACGTAAAAAACATTATAAATATAATAGTAAAGTAGTAGTTATAGTTAGTAAGCTTACGTTCTAACTACTTCTTGCACTTAAAATAGTTCTATAAACTTGCTAAAAAGCTTTTTACTAAGTTAGTAGGCTAAGTTAATATTTCTAGTACTAAGGCGAACTAAGTCTTCTTAGTAAAAGATTTTTAGTTTATATTTTTTATTATAGTATTAGCGTTAATATTCTTATGCTGTTAAAAAGTGTTTTTTTACTATTGCACATGCGCTGTACATGCGCTGTACTCTATTTATAGCATCTAGTACTTCTTCTTTTAGCCTACTGTCCTTAAAAAGCAATATAAGCAATAAATACTTACTATATACTGCGTAAAAAGGTGTTGTCTTTATTAATTTATAAATAAAGTTGTTGTATATAAATTATACAGTTAGCAAAAGTAATACTTAATTATTTTATTTCTTTAAGGTAAACGTCTTTAAGTATTGCTTTATTATTTAGTTTTAGCATTTAGTTTGCCTATTTGTTTGTAGGTAGAAGGCTGTGCTTAGCCTACGCTTTACTTATAATTAGTAGTATATTTCTGTCTAAAATATAAAGGTAAAGATTAAACTATAATTAGTTATAATGCCTTTTTAAATTTTGTATATTAAAATAATATATTTAAAATAAGATTCTGCTATTTATTTTGCATCTTACGTTTTTAATGCAGGTATATAAATTGCTATTTTTAAAAATTAGTTAATAATTATAAGAATTACATTAAACACGCAACTTAAACTATTATTTTTTGCTAGTAGTAGCTTTATTACAAAATTAAAGCTTACTTCTTCATATATTTTATTAAAAACTAGTAATTGTAATAACTAACTATATTTACTGTATCTTAGAGCCTTACTTCTTTAGTATACTATATAGGTCTTTACATAATTCTAAATATTATAGCCTAGCTCTAGCTAGTAATATAGCCTACTAATAAGCTTATAAGTCCTACGTGCGCTAAAATAACCTACTACGTGTTATAATTCTATAATAAAATTTCGTACTTAATAGCTTGTTCTAGTAGAATATAAATTCTACTTTTATATTTTAAAACTTCTTTATTATTAACGCGCTACACTTAAGCGCTACTACTATTTTAAATGCATATTATTTATATAAAGTCTACAACCTGCTGTAAGGCAAAAGTGTTCTTTTATTATAACTAGCGTAGTTTATTTATTAGAGCTTCTAACTCTACTGTTGTAAGTTTGCTACTTACTAATACTTTAACTAAAGAGCGTAGTACGCATAGTGTACACTTTATAGCACTAGTAGTTTAGATACTCTTTATTTTATATATGTTAGCTATATGCGTTTTATATGCGCCTTTCTAGCTATACTAGGTTATAAAACTTTCTATTCTACTATACTTTACTTTTACTAGAAGTTTGTTCTGCAGTGTAAGTAATAGTTAAGTTAATAATAAGTTTTTCTGTTTATAATTTACTTTTTTTAATAGTCTGTCTATAAGGTTTATACGCTCTAGGCAGTATTTAACTTTAAAATTAAAAGCCCCTAAATATAGAGCTTAGCGTGCTTAACGCTAGTTTAGCTTCTGTATAGCGCGTAAAAAGCGTAAGTTGTTATAATTAGTTAACACCTATATAGTGTGTTAAGCGCTTTCTAAGTAATATTGCTATTTTTTAAAACTCTATATAATAGTTAAAAGTTTAAAGTTATATACTTTATAGTTTAGCTTAGCGCTTTATAGTTTTTATAAGTAAAACGTAATAGAATACTACTTTTTATTCTTTAAAAGTTAGGATAATATGCCTAAAATAGCAAAAGTTAAAGCATCTATTTCAACATAAATTATACGTGTATTTTTAAAGTAGTATAAAATAAGCATATATATAAAGCGTTGCTTTAGCTTTGTAAAGGCAGCATGTGTATTCTTATTCTAGTAGAACACTTATATCTCTTTTAAGATATTTATAAGAGGTGCTGTTTTTATAGCGTAGTTTTTAATAAAACGCTAATAAAAGTTTGCAAATTCTAAAAAAGACTATAGCGCTTTAATATTAGTAGGTGTAAGCTACTATTTAATAGTAGCAACACGCGCTAGATCTGCGCAAATACTGCTTTTTATAATAATAAATTTTAGAAAATAAACTTTACTTAAAGCAAATGTGCACTTTTTAAGGTTTATATATAACTTTACTTTTTAAAAAGAGTTAAGTATAGCGCGTAAAGCACGCTAGTATAGCATAATTTTGTTATTATAAGTATAGATAAGAATATTATTTAGATAAACTACGTATATATAATCTAAGTGCCCTCTTAGAGCTTTATTAATATAAGCTTAGAAGCTTGCTAGGGCATTTGTAAGCCTAAAAAGTATAATAAAATATTTAAAATGTCTATATTATGTTTTAAAAGTAGTTTTCTACTTATCTCCTGCCTTAATTCTTAAATAATAATAGGCGTCTTTAAGATCTAATGTTGTGTAGTAACGTGCGCCTAATAGGTAGTTTAGTGTCTCTCTAATTAGGGGGAGTAGGCAATAATCTTTTATTATAACAGCGTTAAGACCTTAATAATCTACGCAAAAGTCAAAAGTTCTATCTTTCTTTATTATAAATAGTATTAGTGCGCCTATAAAGCTAGTGCTATAGCAAATTTATTTTTTTTGCAGTGCTTTCTTAATATATTTACAAAGTACTTAAAGCTTATAAGAAAAAAAAGTATAAAAAAGCCTATAAGAAGGTTCTTTGCTTTATTAAATAAAAATTGCGTAATCTAAGTTTCTTAGCTATAAAAAAGTTTTAGCAGCTTTATTATTAAAGATATTAGCGTAATCTTGCAACGTATTAAGTATACGCTATACTTATACTATAAATACGTTTAGTACATATGCTTTAGGCTTAATAATTACGCTGTTACTTTAAAGTACTTCTAGAAAGTAAGTTCTTAAATTTATAAGTTTTACGTCTTTTAAAAATACTTTAGTAGCTACTAAGTTAATATTTGCTCTTATATATCTCTAACGCTATATCTGCTTTTTGCAGTTAATATAGATGCCTTCCTAGCTTAAGAAGAGGTTAATAAGTAGTAGTAGTGCTCCTTCTTTATCTACTTTATACGTAGTAACTTCTATAATATGCTCTATACTATTATTATTTATTAAGCGCAGCTAGAGCTTATATGCTGCGTATATATTTTGCCTTTAAGGTCTAATTTAACTTAGGCATAGCAGTTTTATATCCTAAATAGGTTTTAGATTTATTTTTATAGCTATTTTTTAACTAATAAGGCTAATATCTACTTATAGGTCTAAAATAACCTTAAGTTCTTTCTTTACTATATTTGCTAAACGTGCGTAGTACACGCGCTACATCTCTAGTAGAATATTTATTAGTACGCGCTTTACTAACTTTAAGTTTATAGCAAGGCTTAACTTTTTCTTATTTAGTTTATATTAACTAGGACTTTATTAGAGTTGCTGCTTTAGCACTTATTAGCATAGTATTTCTTTTTAGCACTTAAAGTATATAATATTATTACTATTCTTATACTTTTTAGGTGCGTTTAGTGTAGTAGCTGTAAAAAGGTTTTTTTTTTTTTTTTTTTTTAAATTAAGTATAGATTTAAGCACAATAAATTCTTCTCTAGTTGTAAGAATTTAATAGTAGTTAGTAATTATGCGCTTTAGTTAAAGCTTTAGTTTTATAAAAAAGTGCTAGACCCTTTATGCCTTAGTATATGTTAGGAGTTAATTTTTAAGAATATTAAAATAAGTTATAAATAATTAAATAGTCTAGTTCTTTTGCTATATAGTATATGCATACGTAGTTGCTGCTTTAAAGCTGTAGTTAATAAAGTCTAAAAGTAAGTTAAGTATATATTACTTAAAGTAGTCTTAAGTTAGCACTTCTCTTTTTACTTTAAAAGAATACTTATAGTAAGTATACTAAAGCTCTTAAGAATCTGCTTTAAGATACTGCATTGCCTAAATTACTTTATTATTATCTCTTTTAAATTCTTATAGTAGTAGCTAAAACGCTACTTTACAAAAATAGGTAAACTTGTAATATTTTTTAAGAGTTTTACCTTAGTATTTAGCTAGGTCTTTAGGTTTTAGCGCGCGTTGCATATACATAGTAGGTGTTGCTTCTAGTGCGTTCTACGCGCGGGAAGATATAGTTAGTAGTGCTAGTATATTTAGAATTTCTTTTTGTTTAACCTCTTCTAGTTGTGTTACTTCTTTTTCTAACTCCTATAATTATTGCAAGAATTAAAGTTTATTACGTTACCTTTTTGTAGCGTAAATACGCTTCTTAAGCGTTGCAGGTGCGCCTTAAGTACGCTTCCTAGGCTCCTTAAGTGTAGCGGGCCTTAATAGGGTTTAAGGGGGATTAGAGAGTTTAGATACAGTAGGGCTCTAGCTTCCCTAATTACTTTAAGTATTAAATTGCGTTAAGGGAGCTATCTCTAGACTATTAGCCTATAGGAGGAGGTATTATTCTGTAAGGGGTGACTTTAGGCAATAGTACTTGCTTTACACTACAGAAGATAGTAAGAGATAGCTCTAAAATAATAACGTGTATATATTTTAAGCAATAATACCTGCAGGTATCCCTGCAGGTGAGGAGCCCCTTATAAGCACAATTGCTGGTGGGCGAGCTAACGATAAGCGAGTTTGGCGGACCCAGTTAACACGCAACCATCCGTGACATAAACGCACTAGTAACTTTTTAATTAGTTAGTAAAAACGCACTCTACAAATACCTTAGAATCTTTATTACAGCCTACTTAGCTAATGTAGTAGTGTACTTTAAGAGAAAGCGTAAAAAATATATAAAGCATATTAAGAAGTTGCTAAGGAAGCTTAAGGATTACAAGCTATACCTATAGCTAAGGAAGTACAAATTTTATGTTAAGAAGACAGAATTTCTAGGCTTTATAATATTTATAAAGGGAGTAAAAATAAATTTTAAAAAGATCGCGGCTATACAGAAATAGCTAACACCTAAAATAGTTAAGAATGTGTAATTCTTTTTAGGATTTACTAACTACTATTAGAAGTTTATTAAGAATTACTTAAAGATTACTACACCCCTTTTAGAGAATATCAAGAAAGAAATAAAATTTACTTAAAATATAGAACAATAAAGAGTGTTTAATAGAATTCAACAAATATTCTTTAAGGCACCTGTACTAGAGATGTACAACCTAAAAAAAACGTAAGTTAAGACTTATGCGTTAGATTATACACTTAGAGCTGTATTATTAGAGTAGTGCTTAGATAAAAAATAGAGACTAGTGTTTTACTAATTAAGAAAGTTTTTAAGAGCAGAAATCAATTACAACGTTTGTAACAAAAAGCTACTAGAAGTAGTCAATCTTTTTAAATAGTATAAAGAATATTTGTTAAGACTAATATACTAGATTAAGGTTTTTACTAATTACTAAAACTTAGCAGGATATATAATAATAAAGAAACTTAACTAATAACAAGTTTAATAAGCTAAAATATTAGCTTAGTTTAACTTTAAGATAACACACCGCGCTAGAACGCTTAATAAAGTAGTAGATGCTCTAAGTAGGAAGTCTAACCTACGCAAGAAGAGTTACAAGGAACTATATAACGCTATATTTAGAAAGATGCTAGACAGTAGTTTATATTATTACTAGCTAGAACTAGCTAAAGTAGCTAAGGTAGCTAAGTAGGTAGAAATACTATAACAGTAGTAGTAGTAAAGAGCAGCTAGCTAGCAGTTTAAGCTTAAGGATAATAGCTCTAATAAACTACTACAAAACAAGAGAAAGTACTAAAATATAGTTTATAAGAATTAAACATATATACTTTTATATATAAAACTAAGTCTTATTAAGAAACTGCACAAGTTTCTAAAATATAAATATATAGCAATTAAGAAAATAGTTAAAAGACTAGCTAAGGTGTTTATAATACTACGCTTGCAAGCAAACTTGTAGAATGTAATTAGTAACTATTTAGCGTTTTACTAAAATAAGCCTAAAAGACATGAGCTCTACAGCTTGTTATAACCTTTATAGCTACTAATAAAACTATAAAGCAGTATAATAATAGACTTTATAGTAAAGCTTTTAAAATTATTAAAACTAAAATTAGCTTAACTTTGTAACACTATTTTAGTAATTATAAATTAATTAACTAAGGTAGCAAAGTTAGTGCTTATAAAAAAGGCTATTATAGTAGAAGGCTTTGCGTACACAGTTACAAAAGCACTAGTATTAAAGTATAAAAATTTTAAAGAGATTATTACTAACTGTAACAAACTATTTACGTCTAAATATTAAAACATATTTCTAGCAAAATTAGGTGTAAAGAAGAAGCTATTAACTAGCTTTTACTCTAGAATAGATAGCTAGACAGAATAAATAAACTAGATACTAGAATAGTATCTAAAGATGTACGCTAACAAGCTGCAAGACAACTAGGTTAAACTCTTGCTAATAGCATAATTAGCTTATAATAGTACAAAGTTAGCAACTATAAAGCACTTGCTATACTATG
The DNA here is from genome assembly GCA_009289805.1 of Alternaria gansuensis. Taxonomy (NCBI): domain Eukaryota; kingdom Fungi; phylum Ascomycota; class Dothideomycetes; order Pleosporales; family Pleosporaceae; genus Alternaria; species Alternaria gansuensis. Next base: position 113,738 of record WBOK01000137.1, read on the forward strand.
CAAACTATAAATATAAGCTAGCTACTTATTTGAATTTCAAGGATATTAAGAGTATTACAGTAGGCGTAGATAATAAAGCCTACTTAATGTAAGAGCTTTACAAAGAATTAAGCAAGAATATAGCTTATAAGAACTTTATAATAGCTAAGGTAGCTAATAAGTAAAAAATTAAAAGACTAACTTTTAAGAAGAGGGACAGAGTTTTCCTATTATAATAAAACTTATAAACTAAGTAACTAAGCAAGAAACTAGATAACCTTACAGTAGAACTATTTAAAATCCTAAATAAAATAGGCAACGTAAACTACAAACTTTAATTGCTACTAAGTATATATGTTTACTTTATCTTTTATAAAAAACTCCTAGAAAGAGCACCTCTAGATACTAAGCTAGCTACTAATATAGAGCTTAAAGATAACAAGTATAAGATTAAAGAGATTAAAGACTTATAAAAAATTAGTTGTTAGTAGAAATACTTATTTAAGTAGCAAGGATAGCTAGAGAGCTAAAACACTTAGGAACTAAAAGAAAATTTAACAAGCTGCAAGTTATAGGTACTTAAGTACTATTAAAGACATTTAAAGAAGAAAGAACTAGGTTCTTAAGAAAAAGAAAGTAATAAGAAAAAGAATTAAAGGAAGTATTAGCTTATAACTAGCCTAAGTTAGTTAACAATCTAGGTAGCGATAGTTTAGTTGTTAGAAAGTCTGTACTAGGGGCAGGGTTCCCCTTAGCTTGCTCCTTTACATAATTTTAAAAATTTAGAATTGCAAAATCTTAATTAGCATATAAATACTCTGCGCCTTAACCTCTAGGAGCTTGCGGCAAAGATAAGCAGTCTCTACTATTGCAAGAGCTTAACGCTCCTCTACGCGCACAATCTTTAACTTTTTCTTGCGCTTATTAGCCTAAACCTTCTCCCATTCTTCTTTAGAAACAAACAAACTACACTCTGCCTTTACAAAAATACAACTAGCGCAACAACTAGTTGCAGTGTCTATAAAACAATGAAGGTTCTTCTCCTTACAGCGCTTACAGCAATTTAACACGCAGCACAGGAAAACAATATTCTAGAGTATTAGGACGATACGCCTAAGAGGGGGGATAATGTTACAAGTAATAGAAAGGATTCTCTCCTTAACGTACAAGTGAGAGTTAAAAGTCAACTAGCCACAACGTTAGAAAGTAATAATTCGCGCAGGGCGCTAATCACGTAATAACTATCCTGCTAAGAAGGACTATCCTGCTAAGAGAGAGATGTTATAAGAGTAAAGGATAGCCGCTATTACAACTATCCCACAGAAGGCAGTATCTAAGAGATAGCAGTAATAGCACTAGACAAAGGTTATAGGTATAAGAATGTGTTAAATCTTATTATTAAACTTATTATAGTTAACTTAAATAGTTTATCTCTTACACAAATTGTTAACTAATTACTTTATTTTTTATAGAATTAGTATTGTTTACTTTTAGTTAACATTAATATCTTTTTTCTACTTAAAACTACTCCCTACAATACCTCACGGACTACTGCATACATCAGCCTCGCCCTAACACGGACCAAGTCTAGACAAGTGTAGACCAACCCCGTGTAACAATTTTATTAATAAACTAAGCCTATTTCCTATTACAGTAATATGCTAAGAATGCTTAAAGAAAGTTTAAATAATGCTGTTTATAAGATTGAATTAAAAAAAAAGCCTTTATTTACTTTCAACCCTAAGTTAAGCTGTCTTACAAAGATTTTTAAAAACGTTAAAAAAATACTTAATAAAATCTCTTTGTAATTGTGTACAAAATAAATCTAATAGCTTATAAAATAGAATAATGTATAATTTTTTTGAGAAAACTTACTATATTACTTAAAAAAAACATCTATTATCTTAATATCTACAAGTAAAAGTTGTGTTTCAACTCTAAGAAAAGTCTATAGTTATTGTTAATATACTAAAAAGGAACTCATATAACTAGAAAATATAGACTTAAAATAAGTTGAACATTAATATATGTTTGATATTACGTATTTTTAAATTACTAAAATAATCCAGTTTATAACATAATAGTTAGCTAATAGTATAAGTAAGTAAGTCTTTTTTCAAACTAATGTAAAATTATAGTTTATTATAACGAAAACATTTTCTAGCTACTATAGAATTATTCACTAAATCCACTAAGTGTCAGTAAGCTATTTTAGATTGATACTAGTAAAAAACGTATAAATAACCTTTTTATAATTACTTGATAGTTATACTTGCATTTACATGTAAACCAGCATAAAAGAGAGAATGTCTAGTGTTATTTATTATATTTATACTATAGCAGTTTTTACCAGTTCAATAAAAGTTATTCTAGTCTTTACTTTTACTTTTTTTTGATTATATTTTGGGCGAGATTGCAGGCACAACTGTGCTGACTAAGCAGCTTACTAGGCCGCCTATCTTAAAGAGGAAGTTCTTGGCTCTCCAAATGACTTACTCTCTTAGGTATAGCCCCTCTATTAGTAGAAATATCAAGCGTTAAATACAACAACTTTTTTGACATCTTTTGTTTTGTCATACCTCGTTAATAAGCTTGCTTAGAATTCAAATACCACTATTTACAAGTCTAATTATAATTAGAGCTAGTAATTATTTGTTAATAGTGCGTAGACGTAATTCTAAAATTCTTGTAGAGCGTGTACGTTTATAGCTTAGTTTGCGTACCTTGCGCAGTATTTGTTAAGTTTTCTATTATAGACGTAGAGCTTTTCTTTATAGAAGTACTCTGCAGGTGCTGTAGGCCTTAAAGGCCGCCCTATTGATTTATTAATAGTTACAATAGCCTCTAGGTTATCATATTTCTAGACTTCTTTAGATTTAGTATTAAACTTTAGCTAAGTTTACTAGTAAACCTAGCTTGCGTAGCCTAAAAGGTGCGCTGAGTTAGTAATTTAAAAAGATTTACTTGCTATTGTTATACGTGTAATTAGTTAGTAAGTTAAGAGGTGTGTTTGAATAAATTAGAAGGTCTAAACTACTACTAGCGTACTCTAGGTTGCATAGATATAATTTAAAGTGCAATTTAAAGCGCTAAGCTTAAAACTATAAAGAATAAAGGAGCTAGTAACTGTTGTTTAGGAGAACTAGATAATTAATTCTACCTTTCTACCTGCGTATAAGACGTGCTATATATACAAAAGAAGTAGTCCCAGCCTAGAAAGGCTACTGTTAAACTTAAAAAGATTACTTCTAAGTTTGCCAGGTATCCTGTAGAGCTCATGAGTAAGATCCTAAGCTCGGTGTGAAAACTCTGATATGCGGTCAACTAGCGCGAGCCTAGCGCGTAAGCTGACAGGCGCCTAGGCCTAATGCCTAGGAGCGCCTTAGGCCTCTGAGAATGGTACGTCATATATGCGACAAATTTGAGATCTAAAAAAAATTAAGTGCTTAATAAGTTAAAAATCCTAAGTAAAAGGCTTATATCCAGGCATAGTAAATAGCTTTAATAATCCATATAATTAGGTAGCTGTTAAGCTAGCTAATAGCTACTTCTAACAAATGATTTGTTGCTGCTAGAAAACCTAAGAACGCGTTACTGAAGAAGCTTAAAGGAATTAAGAGAAACTACAAGTATTCTCCACATATAATTACTCATCATGCAAGTATAATGACGTCTTTACTAATCGAGAAAAAATTCTTATAACAAGCATGTATATTAAAAATTAAACCTCCTACTCAATATAACTTTATTTTCACAATTACCTGCTTAATATAGAAAATAGAAAGTCTAAGGCTGAGATTTAGGCCCTATCAACAAGCTAGAGAAAATTTAAATAAAAAATAAGATGTATTTATGAAAAAGTAGACGATAAAAGACAAGATAAAAAGCAATTACTTGCCCAAGGCAGACTACGTTAGAATTGGTATACACAGTAGAGTTTCAGAAACTATATGTTCAAATGAAGTAAAATAATAAAGTATTTAAAACATTCTTGGAAGCAGACATAAAAGAGAATGCTAAAGATAGCCATATGTATTATGATAAGCCTAATATACTTAAATCTTTAGTTCAGCTAGATATGCGCATGAACAACAAGCTTTAGGGAATTTTTTTTAACTTAATTTAGCACACATGAAACGACAGCGCAATAGGTATGAACGAGATAGCAATGCTAATATAACTAATAAAATATAAAATGAGGCGAAAAAAAGAATAGTTGGAAAGAAAAGCAAGCTAGTTCTCCAAAGAATTTGATAGGGGCGTTGTAATAAAAGATCTATTTTTGATGTAATCATATTGGATGGTTTGCTGTAGACTACGAAGAAGAATTAATTGAACTGGTCGCTATTAAGGTTAGGATAATCAGATAAAGGATGCTAAATTTAGCTTAAATAAAACCCAATAATAACTTAAGCAACTTAGATCTTTATAAAAAGGCACGGGTGATAATCAGCTATAAGCATATACTACGTCTTAAGCGAATCGAGAATGTTATTACTTTTAGTAAAACTAAGTTAAAAAATTAGAAAATTAAAGACAAAGTTCTAGTAGAAAAATTAGTTAAAAAGTAATTTGAAGTATATTTATTTTTAAGGTGTCAAAGGTGGTAATTTTTGTTGTAGTCAAAATAGTTTGTCAAAAAATGTTAAAAGCAGCTACTCTTTACTAACTAGTTGCAAAATTGAAAAAAAGGTTGTGTAGGTAGGCTGGTAAAAATGCTGACAGTTGGGTCTGACTAATCAGAACATCAAAACCTTCGCACCTCCGCATCGCCACGAATACTATAGATATATACGTGAAATTTGTATATAAGGTAAAATATGCCCTAATAAATAGGCTGTAAAATTCTTAGCTTAATATCTCTAAAACTCGCAGCAGTGTAGGCAACAAAATTAAAACAATAAGTAGAAAAAGTCTACGCACTAAGCAAGCGCTTAGAGCAGAAAAGCTTAGACTACTAATCAAAATTAGCGTTAAAAAATTTGCTAAAGGCACTAAAAACAACACTAATGAGACTGTGTTTAACAGCAATTGCTAGCCAATAGCTAGCAACAAGATTGCGATAAAGATGGAAGAGGTAGAGAAGGGTAAGAACACGTACGTTACTGCAGCAGGAGCTTGTAATACTTTTTATAAAAGCTCCCTACCTACTACTACCTACTTTTAGGATTTCTTACATAAAACTGTATATAAATAACATGTATACGAACAATATAATACTCAGACTATGCTTCTTTATATTTAACACGAAAACTAATAGCTAATATTAAGTAAGAGTAGACCTTACTAAGTTAATATTCAAAAAGCTATAGTAGTAAATTACAAAGCCTTATTCACCTTTGTTAAGCAGCCCCCTTGGTTAGTTGACAAGGAGCCTTTAGTGGTAGCTTCTATTGTAATTAGGTTGACGCAGAAGTCAAATTTTAACATTGATTAACACATGATTAATGCGTCTAGGATTACTAATTTTAAGGTTATAATGAAGGTTGTAAAAGGCTTATTTAGCAGCAAGTCTATTCAATATATTGCGTATATTAGTGGTCTAAGTACAGTAATATTATGTCATTTTACTAATCCTCTCCTGCCTAAATACATTATTAGTAGAGAGACCTTGCAGTAGCTTTATAAATAGCAAGGGCGTGTTAGAACAGCTATTAAGCAGCTAGAATAAACAACCGAGTAGGAGGATTTTGTAACTCGCCTTTAAGAATACCAAAGCTATCCTTCAATAGTAGCGCTGTTGATGTATATTTACATTTAAGTATAGGCGCCAGAAACGCCGCGACTGCAAGACCGCTAGGATAGCGACAAACAACAGACGTTGCGGTTAGTAGTAGTTAGTTAGTAAGTTAATTTAAGGGATGTTGCGTATCTTTGTTTTTTTCGTCTAAACCTGCGATACACTAATAACGTATTGGCCGAACAAGAGGCGTGAGCCCTAATACTTGTAGTTAGCAATTAATAATTTTTTCCAAAAGGGTGTCTACAAAATGTGTGTTCACGTCAAAGGATTGTCTCAAAAGGCCGAAGCCGATGTTAAGTGTCGGAAACAAAATACCGACCGATCGATGAATCGGACTCCGGCCAGAGGATACATATACACGTTGCGACATAAAATATATAGAATAACAACTCAATATGCTAACAAATGCATAGTTTCGGCAAGAATGATAACTACTAGCGAAAACGCTAAGAAGGTCAGATATTAGGCAATATAATTACAGCTCTACTTTTATATTGTAGTAGCTAAAGCTAAGGACTAAGAAGTTAAAGAAGTACAAGGTACTAAAAAATATAAGAAGTTGTGCTAGTATGACTGCAAGCTTAAATGCAAGTTCCATATGAAAAATAAAAAAGAATAAGAAGTAAACTAAGACTAGTACGATTACTGAAACTTGTAGGTCAGTAAGTGCTTAGCAAATAAGTGCTACCTCTATAAGCTGAAGAAAGTAGAAACATACTACTAACTCCTAAAGACGTAATGCAGGTATAAATGCGACTTCTTTTAAAAAGATTTTGTTAAGGCATACTAAGTAGGAAACTACTAAGTACTTTAAAGAGCTACTGTTTAATATAACTTAGCATTCTAGCAGGTCTATTTAGGCAAACACTTGCCTATTCCCTTGCTATACTTCTTAGACCTCCTTAGTAGGTATATAGTCTAGCTTATCTGTTTGGGAATCTTCTTTCTTATACACCTTGTAACGAGCTTGCGCATTTAATTAATATACAGAGGGGTGACAAAAAAAAAGATGTCAATAAAGTTGTTGTTTTTCACGCTTGATATTTCTATGACTAGAGGACCTATACCTAAAAGAGTTAGTGGTTTATAGAGCCAAGAAATTTTTCTTTAAGATAGCCGGCTTACTAAGCTGCTAAGTCAGCACGCTTGCGCCTGCAGTCTCGCCCAAAAATATAAGGAATAAAAAATAAAAATAGATTTTAGTATAACTATTTTTCAACCGTGTAAAAATCTTTCCATAAAAATTATATTTCATAAGCATACGTAAGCATAATGGACGCAAATGTTCAAGGTTTATATCTTATTTACTTAAAGTCTAATCAAAGAAGTAAAAAGAATAAGGATTACATAAGTAAATGCTCATTACGTAATAGCTAAGTATTTTTATAGTACATAAGCTCGTTTCAGTTATTTTAACTTAGTTTCTTTATAGTATAGTTCTAATAGCCGATAATTACTCTAGTCTTACTATCTAAGCTTATTGCTTTTATAAATAAAATAGGCACCATTCCTAATCTAGTAATAAGCTAAGAATGCTTAGAAAAGGTTTCAACTAATGCGGTTTATGAAATTTAATATAAAAAAGGATCTTTACTTACTTTAGAGCCTAAATTAAGCTGTCTGAAAAAGATATTTAAAAAAGTTTCAAAAAATTACTCAATGAAACCTCTTTGTAAATGTCTACAAGAGAAATTTAATAGCTTATAAAATGAAATAATATATAGTTTTCCATAGAAAACATACTATATTACGTAAGAATAAAATCTATTATATTTATTCTTATAAGTAAAATTTGTATTTAAACTCTAAGAAAACAGTATAGTTATTATTTCAATACTAAGGAAGAACTAATATTTATTGTTTAAGGTGTCAAAGGTGGTGGTTGTTGTATTAGTTAAAATGGGGTTCCCAAAAAAGTGAAAAGCAGCTACCCTATACTAATTAAACGCAAAAGTTAAAAAAAAAAGATTGTATATAGTTAACAAGATTTGAATAGTAAGTAAATAAAGTCTACGCGCTAAGCGCTTAAAGTCGAAAAGCTTAAACTCCTAAGCAAAAATTAGAGTTAAAAAAATTTGCTTAAGGTACTAAATAACAACACTAATTAAAACATGTTTAACAGCGATTGCTAGCCTATAGCTAGCAACAAAACTGCAATAGAGATATAAGAGAAGGGTAAAGACACGTACGTTACTATAGCAAGAGCCTATAACACTTATTTATAGAAGCTCCTTGCCTACTACTTTTTACTTTTAAAATTTTCTATACTACATAGTACCGCATACAAATAACTTATATACAAATAATATAATACTAAGACTATTTTTCTTTGTTTAATATAAAGACTAATAGCTTATATTAAGTAAAGTTAGACTTTACTAAGTTACTATACTAGAAGCTATAGTAGTAGATTACTTTATTAGTTAAAAAAGAGCTAGTAGTAATAGTCCCTGTAGTAATTAAGTTAGTATAGAAGTTAAAATATAACTGTAGTTAAGAGATTTTTGCCTCTAGTGTTATAAATATTTAAGTTATAATAAGGACTATAAAGGGCTAGTTTAGCTAGTACACTATATATACTGCGCATGTTAATAGTCTAGGTGCAGTAAAAGTATATTACTTTAGCAATCTCTTCTTGCTTAAATACGACTTTAGCAAAAAGACTTAGAAGTAGCTTTATAAAAATTAAAAGTGTATTAAAATAGCTATTAAGTAGCTAAAATAAACTAATAAGTAGGAGGATTTTGTAAGACGCTTTTAGAGATTAAGGAGCTGTATATAAATAGTAATGCTGTTATTATTTATTTATATCTAAGAATAGGCACTAAACGCCGCAACTGCCATACTACTAAAATAGCAACAAAACAATAGAAGTTGTAGTAAGCAGTAAATAGTTATTAGTTAAAATAGTTAGTTAAAGGAATATTGCGTATTTTTATTTCTGTTTTAACAAGCGACACACTAATTGCGTGCCAGCAATGCTAAATAAGAGGGCATAAGCCTAGATACTTATTGTTAGCAATAATTTTTTTTTTTACTAAAAAGGTGTCTAGAAAATGTGTGGTTACATTAAAAGGTTGTTTTAAAAGGCCGAAGCTAGAAGAACATATGTAAATAGAAAATTAAGACTTAGAATAAGTTTAACATCAATAAAAGTTTAACATTAAGTATTGCTATATTACTCAAATAACGTAGTATTTAACATAATAATCAGCTCCTAGTATAAGTAACTAACTCTTTATTAAAAGTATTGTATGATTATACTTTATTATCACTAAATTATCTTTAAGCTAATATAGAACTGTTCAATATTTGCACCATGTATTATCAAGCTATTTTGATTGAATATTAGGAAAAAACGTATAAACAAGCTTTTTATCATTACTAAATGGTTAAACTTAAAATTACCTTGAAACCAACACACTATAGGGACTACCTAGTTTTTCATAATATGAATATTTTGTAGCGATTTTTATACGTTCAAACAAAAGTTATATTAAAATATACTTTTACTTTTTTTTTACTTACATTTTGGACGGGATTGGAGGCGTAACCGTGCTGACTAAGCAGCTTACTAAGCCGCCTTTCTTGCTGAGGAAGTTCTTGGCTCTGCAAATCACTAACTCTTTTTTGTATAGCATTTCTAGTTTTGGAAATATAAAGCTTTAAAAACAACAATTTTTTTGACGTCTTTTTTTTGTCGCCCCTTTGTATATTTACTGTATTACAATGTGCGTTCTTAATAGTCAGTATAATTAGTAGAGTTTTATTAGTAGAGTGTTGTAGGTTTATGGGTTAGTTTAGCTAGTCAGCAGCTAGAATAGATTCCAGATGCGCTGAATAACACCTAAATTCTGTAGTTTCTTTACTAATTATATTGTTTAGCGTACTTAAGCTATTTGTAATACTAATAGTAAGATTAAAAAGGTTGCAAAGTTATTTCTAATTATTGTTATATTTTATAGAATTTGATATAGTATCCCCTTACACCTCTTGTTCAAGTAGGGCAGGTACAATATAGCTTAGCTGTTCTTATATTATTTCTCTTAACTCTAATTTAAGACTCGCATTTTGAAACTTTATAGCTTTTTTTTGTCTTTACTATAAGCTCTTGAGATTAGCTAACATACTACTATCTTGCTAAAATAGCTGTAGTAGTCTAATAATTTTACATAGCGTACTATGTGGTTAACTTATGAAAAGTATATTACTTTATATTCTCTTTTATCAAAACCGCATATCTATAGGCTGTAAGTTGAAGATCGAAGTTTTACCTCAAATTGTTTGAATACTTTCTTTGGTGCTTGTGTCCTTGCTTAGCTTTACACGTTCCTTTATTCTTTTATTGTTGGAGTATTGACAGGCGGATCACCTTGTTCATTAGGTGATTCTAGTAGGCTGTTCACGTGACGGCTCCGCTAGCGTCTATTTAAACGAGCTAGATCGTCTTATGTCTCTTTAGTAGTTATTAGACACTTTGTTGTGGCACTTAATAATTAATACACTTATCTCACTCCACTTGATTAATCTTAGTTGCTCCTTCTTAGCTCCTATAGTTTTAAGCCCAGCCGCTTAATTATAAATTTAATTTCTACTGCGTAATTAGCAAGCTAGAAAGTTAACTATTGAATTATCACTTTACTCTCCTCTATTTTCTTCTATAGAACAGCTAGCAGATCGCTGCAGCTACTGTACTTCTTACCTACTCTATTATATAATTAACCTCTTACTAATTTATTCTACAACTTACAAGCTAATGTTATTGTTAATACAGCTACTAACTAACTCATCTTGCGTTTTCTTTAATAGTAACTTACGTTGCGATCCTATAAAGCATTTTACTAAAATAGACATTTTTAATATACTGCTTATTGCTTTAGGGGTAATTCTTAAGGCATAATTAGACTAGCTAACCTAGTTTGCTTTATTAAGACTGCACTGCTAAGAGAAAGGCATCTAGGATTAAGTTAACCCTAATGTCCTAGACGTGCGCTTAAAGGATTACTAGAAGCTTTAGTATTTTAAGTTACCTAAAGATATTAAAGAGCCTGTTGCTTTACTACTTAGCGCATGCGCCTAAATATAAAAAGACTATAAAATTACTTAACGCAAACATAAGGCTTATATAATAAAAGCTAAGTATAAAAAAGATAATTATAACAAGCTAGGTAATAGATACAAATTACACACTACTTAATAAATAGAAAAGGTTACTAACATTACTAATTTTAAGGACTAGATTAGCAAGACTTTATATCGAGACCTACTATTAAACGCCTTAATAAGTATTATTACTTAAAACTTAACTAGTTTTTAAGCCTTAGTAAAGATTTTAAAAAAGGATCTTGCTCCTATAAATTAGAATACTTAGTATTTAATTAGAGCGCAATACAAATCCTACTTAGGTAAAGCTTACTAGGAATAGATAGGCTCTAAAAGTTAGTTTACTAAGTAGCAGCTTCTATATTAATAAGCAATAATTTACTTGCTCTTTAAAGTTTTTAGGCTGTTAGCAGTTACTAATTCTTTCAAACGCTTTAGGCACTAGAATAATATTAAACTAGTCGCGCAAGAAGCGTAGTAAACTAGCATAAGTAACAGCGCTTAAAAAAGCTTAATTAACTCTTAATAATTTGATAAATTTTTTAAGCGTTTTATTACAATATTAATTAATTACTTTTCTAGAAAGGAAAGAAAACGTAGTATTCTAAACAAAACTAGATTAAGGATAGCTTAATAATTACAATTAAGCAAGCTTTAGGTACACACTAGTAATAAAGATCTATAGTATTAATAATTAAGACACCTAGGACAACAAGCTATTAAAGCTCTAGTCTACTTAGTATAGAACGTTAAGATTACTAGTAAGAAGCTATTAAAATATAATTACTACGCAATAGCTTACGCTTTACAAGTAATCTTGCAGCAACCAAAAAAATCACTTTAACTTTTTTATCAAATTTTATAGAGTTTGTTTAATTTCCGAACTGGTAAACTTCTTAAGAAATAAGTACTTATCGATAAAAAAAACTACTTAAGTAAGCTGTAAAACTATAATACCTAGTTCAAAATAATAAATAATATTTTTGCCTGTAATCAAAGGATTCTTTATAAGAGTTAAGAGAAAATATAAGCAAAAAATTTTAAAAAATTTTGAAAATAATAACACTCCTATACTGCCTTAGAAAAGGCAATTAAGATTTAAAAAATAGGTAATAAAAAAATGAATTATAATTAAAATGCTAATATTAAATACTTGTAAGCCTAATAGCTTAGCAAAAAGCGCTAGCTAAGAGCTAATTATAAAGGCTATCAAAATACGCATAAGTGTAAATCTACTAGCTAAGCTTTAGCTAGTAATTATAGATATAGCGGCTTACTTGCATAAAATAAGCCTTTCTAAGATTTATAGCTACTAACCCCCTAACTAAGTGCTCAAAGAATAGTTTAGGAAATACTTTTAATACTATTAACTACTTAAGATTAGGCATTAGACTGCTAATTTACGCCTAGACTAGAGTAGAATTTACGTGTATAGCTGCTAAGCCTATTTATTAAATAGCGAGAAGATAGCTAGACGTAATTATTAAAGATTTAAGGTTAATCCTTAAGGCTATATTAGTTATTTATATAGTTATTAAGCTTCTAATATATACTATATATAAGTACTAACTCGTAATTAGGTAATTACTACACTTAATGTGACTTAAAATAAATATTTATCTTATAAAAGAACTTGTTCAAAAGAGCTACTAAAAAATTAAGTAATAATGATTATAAAAATCTTTTTTAATAGTAAGCTAGTTAATCTAAAAGATAACTTGCAAGACCTCTTAGTCTTTTAAAGTAAAGAGAATTAAGAAACACAGCTAACTACTAAAGACTCTAAGAGTAATTTATCTACTAATCAAAGCAGTAAAATAGGCCTGCCTACTAAGTATAAAAGTAAATTAGAAGACGCTAAGTAAAGAGAGCATAAACCTAGTGCACTATTAAGAATTTACTTAAATAAGTAGTAAGATACTAGTTTTGCTACCTTAAAACTAACTCCTAAACTAAAAGCTCTAGAGGGCGACAATGCAATTAATTATAGAGTATTTCAAAGTTTAATTGTAGTGCACTTGCTTAAAAAACCTAACTTATTAATATTTAAAGATAAAGAGCCTTTTTTATATAAGCTTGATAACTTATTACCAGTCCAATAGTCTGTGTTTAAAGACTTTAACAGACTAGCTAATTAAAATAGAACCTTTGCTTAAAGAGAGTAGATTATAAACTATAGATTTTTTTGTAGTTTAAGATCCTAGATCTTAGATAGTAAACAAGGTAAGTAATTATAAGCTTAAATTCTACTTACTAGACGTAGTGCTAGAATTGCTAGCAAAAGCTTAAATTAGCTTAAAAATTATTATCTTCTACTATGTAAGCTAAGTAGCGGGCGTAAGCATAAAGACGTAACCTAACATTCTAATAATTAACTAAAAAGTAAAAGTATAAATACTATTTCAATATTAATCGCAGATTATAAAGATCTATTGTAAATTAATTTTTATAATACTTACCTGCTAGGTTTACAAGAAACCTAAGAAGACTAAGTAAGCTATAAAACTCTGATTTATATAGTTATAGCAGCTTTGCTCACTAAGTATAAACTAAATGTAGAAATTAGTTAACTATATTGCAACAATCTATCTAAACTACTAAATTATAAAGGTAATTACTTTATTATTTTATCAAGGCTTTATTTGAAGATGCTTGCAGAAAAGTGATCAATTAGTTAAAGAAAAAAAAATTGAACTAAAATGTTAAGAGAAGAAGTAGATAGTTTTTCAATACCTATAAAATAGGTTTAGACGTATTAGTTTAATTAAGATAGCTTTTCTTTTAAATAAAAGGAGCGAGTAGTTATAAAAATTAATGAAAAAAAAAACTTAATGAATTTAATATATGCTGCTATATTAGCAGCTCAGTTTTTTAGAGTAGTAATAGCTATTACTACTAGATATAATTTAGAGACTAGTTAATATAATATTGTAAAAGCAATTCTTAAGATGTTAGTTATAGTAGATAACGTAGTAATTTATAAGATGCTAGATAGCCTTAAAAAGCCTAAAAAGAGTATACAGCTTAACTGCGCACTTTATACATTATATAACTTACTACTATTGTTATATATGGAGTTCTTAGGATTACTAAGAGAGATGAGACTAAATGCCTTACTAGAGGAGCTCTGCCTGTTCTTTAATGAAGAAAAGAAAAATTCTAGTTTTATTTTATATAGATAATATTCTACTGCTTTTTAAAAAGGATTCTAAGCAGAGGCATTAAATCTTGAGTTAAAGATTGTAGACAAGTACAAGATACAGAAAGAAGATTTAATTAAATAGTTCTTTAGTATCTAGGTAATTAGAGATTACAAGAAGTAAAGAATTACGCTTATATATTTATTTATTTCTTAAGGTGTCAAAGGTGGTAGTTGTTGTTGTAGTTAAAATAGGGTTTCTAAAAAAGTAAAAAGCAGCTACCCTCTACTAATGAGACGCAAAAGACAAAAAAAAAGATTGTGTGTAGTTAACAAGATTTAAATAGTAAGTAGATAAGGTCTACGCGCTGAGCGCTTAGAGTAGAAAAGCTTAGACTACTCAGCAAAAATTAGGGTTGAAAATATTTGCTTAAAGTACTAAAAAACGACACTGATTAAAACGTCTTTAACAGCAATTGCTAGCCTATAGCTGGCAACAAGATTGCGATAGAGATAGAGGAGGAGAGTAAGCACACGTACGTTACTGTAGCAGGAGCCTGTAATACTTTTTTATGAAAGCTCTCTGCCTGCTGCTTTTTACTTTTAAGATTTTCTACACTACACAGTACTACATATAAACAACTTATATACAAATAATGTAATACTTAGAATATTTCTTTTCTATTTAATATTTATTTTTAAGGTGTTAAAGGTGGTGGTTGTTGTTGGAGTCAGAATGGGGTTTCTAAAAAAGTAAAAAGCAGCTACTCTCTACTAATTAGTTGCAAAAGTCAAAAAAAAAAGATTATGTATAGTTAACAAGATTTGTACAGTAGGTGGATAAGTTCTAGAAGGAAAGCTTAGACTACCAAGCAATAATTAGGGTTAAAAAAATTTGCTAAAGTACTTAAAAACAATACTAGTTAAAACGTATCTAACGGCAATTGCCAGCCTATAGCTAGCAATAGGATTATAGTAGGATTGCAATAGGATTGCAACATAATGCAATAGAGGAGGGAAAGGACACGTACGTACCGCAGCAGGAGCCTATAATACTTTATAAAGCTAAAGCCGCTGCTTTTTACCTACTACTTTTTATCTTTTAAACAGCACTGTATATAAACAATTTACATACAATATACTATACTATAATATAGTGTACAACTTCTGCAGCAAGCATCTTTTTATTCTAGGCTTTCTTCTAAAAAAAAGCATCTTTTGCTACTATCTACTTAGCACCTAATCTAGTCTAACTTAAACTGCTTATATAAACACCTAAATCTATTAAGTATTTTAAAACTTAACTACCTAGCTAGACTTCTAAGTTTATAAAAATCTTAAATAAGTCTTTTATCTGCAATATTTTTATATACAAAAAGATTATTAAGCCCTAATTTAGCTAGTTATAAAAAGAACACATAATTTTTAGGGTATTTACTAATACTAGCATAGTACTTAAGATTTATTGCTTTAGCATCTCTCTTTTCTTATTTATTATACAAGATTTAAGTATAGAGACTAGAACTTAGCTTAAACAGCTATTGCAAGACATTAAATAAGCAATAAAAAAGAAAAACGTAAGAAAGAAAAAGTAGGCTTTCTATTGTCCTGTCTATAGGTTAGCAAGCAAGGTAATAATAGTGTTACTGCTTTACTTTATCTAGAAGCGCCTAGCAGTAAAGCAATAAGAATAGGCAGAATAGAGCGCGTTAAGTTAGGAGGCGATTTACGTCTTTATTTTGCTTTTCTTTGTTTCTGTCTAAACATGCAACACACCTATTGCGTGCTAGCAATGCTAAATAAGGGGGCATAAGCCTAGATACTTGTTGTTAGTAATAAATCTTTTTTTACTAAAAAGATGTCTACAAAATGTGTGGTTACATCAAAAGGTTGTCTTAAAAGGCCGAAGCCATTCTATTTAATATAAAGACTAATAGATTATATTAAATAAAGTTAAACTTTACTAAGTTACTATACTAGAAGCTATAGTAGTAGATTACAAAGCTAGCGTTTACTATTATTAAGCAGCTACCTCAGCAATTATTCTTGCAGTAATTAAGTTAGTGTAGAAGTTAAAATATAACTATAGTTAAGATATCTTTGCGTTTAGTAGTATAAATATTAAGGTTATAACAAGGACTGTAAAAAGCTAGTTTAGCTAGTATACTATATACACTTCGCATATTAATAGTCTAAGTATAGTGAAAGTATATTACTTTAGCAATTTTTTTCTGCGTAAATATAACTTTAATTAAAGAAACTTAAATGTAGCTTTATAAAAAGTAAAGGCGTGTTAAGATAGCTATTAAGTAACTAAAATAAACTAACAAGTAGGGGGATTTTGTAAGACGCCTTTAGGAATAGAAAAGCTGTGCATAAATAGTAATGCTGTTATTGTTTACTTATATCTAAGAATAGGCACTAAACGCCGCGACTGCAACACTGCTAAGATAGCAATAGGACAATAGAAGTTGTAGTTAGCAGTAAATAGTTATTAGTTAAGATAGTTAGATAGAGGGATATTGCACATCTTTGTTTCTATCTAAATATGCGACACACTAATTGCGTGCCAGCAATACTAAATAAGAGGGCATAGGCCCGAATACCTGTTATTAGTAATAAATCTTGTTTTACTAAAAAGGTGTCTACAAAATGTGTAGTCACATTAAAAGGTTGTCTTAAAAGGCCGAAGCCAACGCTTATATATAATATGTATATTAAGAAGATTAAAAAGAAGTTTAAGCTAAAATATAGTAGCTCTCTAAAAACTCTACTACTATAAGAGAAGCTAATCAAGAATACTAGTAAAGCAACTAAGCAAGAAATCAAAGCTTACTAGAAAAAAGTTAAATTAGTACTATATACAGCTATTGTACTTTTAACTAGAGGTTATTTACTAAAATTTAAAGCTCTTACATTTCCTTAAAAACCTTAGTGATTTATATATAAAAGCTATTAAATATGTAATTTTATACCTCTATTGAAGAAGATAAAATATAATTCAATATAAAAACTATATTAGCCTAGACTTAATAATTGCAGGCAATGCTTTCTTTGCAAATAATTAGAAAAATTATTATTTATCTTATAGATCTATAGCTATTTTATATAGTAGTCTAACAATTTAGAAAGCAGCTTAGTAAACTATAGTAACTACGTTAACTACTAAGGCTAAGCTGCTTGCCTTTAAGCAAACTACTTAAATAGCTATAGCTTTTAAACGCTTTTTGCATAAGCTGTGTCTTAATTTAAGAGAAGTTTAGATATCTTAGAATAATAATCAATAAAGAATTAGGCTTATAGTTAGAAAGAATAAATAAATTAGCACTTTTTTAAGACATATAGAAATACAGAATATAGAGTTGTATTAAAAATTTTGGTAAAATTTTTTTTCAAGTAAGGTACTTAAAAATAGTAATTATAATAGCTAATAGACTAACTAAGTTGCCTACTTAACGATAGTTTAAGAAGTTTAAGCAGTTGCTAAACCTTTAGTAATTTTAGTACTTAATTAAAGTTAATAATAATTAATAAGCAAAAAGTTTATATTTAGTAGTAATATTCATATACTAAGCTAAGTCTTTTCTTAATTGCTTAAAAAGAGCAGAAAATTAAAAGCTAAACTAACTAAAACTAAAAGCTAGGACTAGGAATAAGCTTTCTAATAAGTATTAAAATTATAAAACTTACTAGACTTTATTAGTAAGTCTTACTGAGCTTTCTAAGCTTTAGTAAGCTTAAGAGTATTATTAGCTATTCTAGCTTAGATAGCTAGAGTCTACAGGCAAGCAGCACAACGGCGTTAATCTAATTTATTACTTTTATCTATAAAATTGCAAGATAATTGTTAGCTTACTCTAGTATTCTAATACTTAAAAAATTAAGTAATAAGCAATAAGATAACAATTAGAAACACAATAATATAAAGCAAGAAAAGGTAGTATTTTATAAGTATGCTATTTTTATATTTAGAATTAATATAAAGAATGCTAATATTACTAATATAGCTAAAGCTATTATTACTGTAGCTGTTATAAATTATAAGCTAGCTATTAAGCAGGCTGCACTGTAGGTTAACTAGAATTATATACAGTATTATAAGGCTTATATTCTATATTAAAAGCGCTTACTAGAGCGGGAGCAGGAATAGATAGTAAGAGCTAAGCAGCAAAACTGTAAGACAATATCTTTTAAGTATAGTAATTTTTAACTAGAGGCTTTTACGTAAAAAGCTTTTTAGTAAATATAACTCTACTATTAATTTTTTTGCAGCAAGCAATAATGTTACTAAGTAGCTTATACTTATTAACTTAGTAGTTTTTATTGTTCTATCTCAAAAAACTAGTTAGCAGCCTAAGCAAAAACCTTGAATAATTAAAAACTTATCTCTTTATCTTTATATATAGCTATAAAACAATTTGCAAGATTGTTGTCAATAGTATAGTATATATAAAATAAACAACTGCTGCAGTAGGTGCTGCTTTAACTGCTAGTTTAAACTTAATTAAAGTAGCGCTTAGCATATTAACTATTAAGTATTTTCATCATATAGCGCTTACATAGAGAAACGTAAAAATATAATGAATTTGTAGTAATTTTTAAAAGCTTAAAGGCACTTTCTTTTAAGCAAAGAAAAGCGAATTATGCTTTATAGACAGCTTAATAAGCGTATGTAAGCTATTGCTATTATTATGTTGCTAATCTCTTAATGTCGCTTAAGTAGTAATTTACTTTAACTTTTAAATAGGCTTTGAAACAGTTTTACCCTTGCACTAGCTTAATCTCTTAGTTAGGCTTTTATTTTAATTAGAATTTAAATGAATACCTCATAGCAGACTTAATCTAATAAGCAAAAGCTGTTAGTTTTTTAGCTAAGCTACCAGAAGTCTTGCGGTGCGCATACAGAATAAAAAGTAAAGGTAACAAACTTTTATTATTTTAAAAATTAGCTTCTTACAAGTTTTTATTGTGAAATAGGCTTTAACGTGCGTAATACTTATACTTGGCACTATTCTTACGTTACTAGCGTAAGCTTTTTAAGTAACGCTTACGCTTATTGCTATTTAGAGCAGACTACACTAGGAATATTAGCAGCTAATTAGTAAAAAAACAGTAAGGCAATAAGAATTACTACATTAATAGTAGTAGGGGCGCGTTAAAGATTAAGAAAGCTTAGTAATTAATATTGTAGTAATGCTAATAGATTTAAAGAAGTAGTAGACGTAATTAGTATTTGTTGTAATTATGCATAGACTCATTACGCGATTTTTAGGGTCTATCTAATGTTTTAATATTACAATAAAACTAAGCTGCTTGCTTAACTAAAACACCATTATAATATTTCAATAGAGATAAAATATTAAGCAGTAAGACTAAAATTATAAGAAGACTTCTTAATTAATAATGTTCATTTAGTAAGGATTAACTTCTTGCTTACAGCTTAGATTAATAATTCCTTACTAACCTAGAGGGTGTGTTAGAGTATTAACATGCGGATCACCCTGTTGATTAGGTGATCCTAGTAAGCTGTTCACGTGACGGCCCCGCTAGCGTCTATTTAAACAGGCTAGATCGTCTTATATCTTTTTAGTAGTTATTGGACACTTTGTTGTGGCACTTAGTGATTAATACACTTATTTCACTCCACCTGATCAATCTCAGTTGCTCCTTCTCAGCTCCCACATTTATCCTAGACCTAATTAATATCCTAGTAGAGAGAAGAGCACTTTCTCTTTACGCGCGTAGCAGCATTTAACTTAGAGATATTGTACAAAGCGTTTTCTCCGCCTCTTCGTATAATACTAGCAGTATTAATCTTATTATGCTTATCAACGTATTTATCTATAGCAGAACTATATAAGTATTCCTAAAACTAGTTTAACTGCTAGAGAACATTATTATAGTAACCTTAGCTTATTAAACTAGGTGTTATAATTAAAACACTAGAGGTTTTCCCCCTAAACCTTAAGCTTAGTGAAAAGTTTTTACTAGATAACTCTTGAAGTATTTTACTAAAGGCTAGTTAATTAAGTACCTTGTAAGTAATATTCTTAAACTCTTAAATCTTTGCTTTTAACTATTTCAGATATTAGTTTACTAGTAGCTATTTTAAAATTTCCCCTAAACGTTTTTATAGTAGCCTAAAGTAGTAAGTTCCTTTATAGCTGCAATGTGCTAGTTAAACTGAACCTCTTTTATCTATTTTAGGACATAGGATAGCTTAAAATCCTTAAGCATATATCCTACAACGCTATATATATATTAAAGGGTATATATTTCTTCAATGTTTAAATATATTGCACTAGCCCTTTTTAGTATCAGTAACAAAAGAACTATTACTTCTTTCACTACAATGTTTAGCATTAGTTACTTGTATAATAAAGTACGCGTATTTAGTAAATTTCTCCAAAAGTTGCTTAGTTGTAAAGTAAGCTATAAGCATGTTAATACTTAATAGTCTAAGCTCTAGATTGCTTTTAGACTGAATAAGCTCTTTTATCTCTAATTTAACGTCTACTAGCGTGCTTGTCTTTTTATATGCTTTGCTAATCTTTACTACTACCTCCCTTACTTTCTTAAGAGAAAAAGTTATCTACTAGTTAAACAGCATAATCTAGCGCATCTCTACATTAGCGCCTACTTTTTCTTGCTAATAAATTTATTTCAGCTAGACATCTTTTTGTAGTAAGATTTAAGAAAAAATTAAATTAAACACAATTTATAAGTTTTCAAATGATTACTATTGAGTGTAATAAGCCTGTTGTGTATAACTATCTCTTTGTAAATTTGTAGTAGACCTTAAAAGAAAAGAATACCTTTTTTTTAAAAGGCTTTGCTTGTTCTTGATGTATGTATTAGCAATAGAAGTAAAAGAAGTTTAGTACTTTACTAGCCTAGGCTAATTTTACATATATTTATAGATAGAAGCTTAAAAATAGGAACGTTAAGTTATATTAATAGCAGTATCCCTATCCTTTTACTTTTGCTTTATTTATACCTGTAACTTAGACTAATTTCTCTCTAAATATCTATGTAAATGTTTTAAGATTCAAGAAAGCAGTAAATCTTTCTTAAAAGAATAGTCTAGAGAAATAAAGACTCTTATAATATTATAAAGAGCTTTAGGAAAAGCTTTTATATTAAAGCCTTCTAAGAATTTAGTACCGTTTTTTCTAGTAAAGACTAAGATACTAAATTTTAGTTAAACTATAGACAACACTAAGTTGTGCATAAGTGTAGTTATGATATTAATAGTTAAGCTTTATAGTGTTAAAAGGAACTTAGGACTAGTGTGCCGGTGCACAGAATGATACCCTACTGCACACTAGGTTAGTGCTCAACCACCTGATCTTGAGGTATATAACTGCTTCCGTGGATCGCGGAGGCATTTATTATCTACTATTGACTCTTTTTCATCTCTTTGTACTGTATTATCGAATGGGCGTCTCCTTCTACTAATAGATTCTATACCTACTTACAATAATATTGTTATCTTACTAACCTTATCCTTGCATAATCTAACTACTAGTAATCTTCTGCCTTTACCGTGTCCGTGCGCGTTTTGCGCATGGTCGAGTTTTGCGCACCCCACCAACACAACCACCTATACTCAACCAGCTATAACTCCATCAATATGGATCCAATCCAGGAAGCAATTAATAAAATTAATTTGCGCGCGCCAGGCGCATCTTTCTTGTGTACAAAGTTTGCAGAAAAGTATAGTGTAGTACGCTTAACCTTAACGCGAAGGCACAAAGGGCAAAACTAACTACACTAACTCGCCCACTAACTCCTTTACCTACACTAAGAAACCAAGCTCCTATAGTATATTACTACGCTTACTAAACAACGTACACTACTTATACAATCAATAATACGCAACTTTACATTATTTTTAGCTAGTAGAGAGGTTTTAGAAAGCTAGGTTACTTGCTTTATTAATAGGAATTCTACCTATCTTATCTTACGCTAGGAGGCAGGAATAGATTGCAATTGCTACAAAGCTAATTTAGAGGCTAAATATAGCCTTTACTTTAAGCTACTACATAAGAAGATAAGGGAATATAATATAGAGCCTTCTTAAATCTTTAATATAGATAAGAAAGGCTTTATAATTAGAGTAACTAGAAGGTTAAAAAGGGTGTTTAACAAGAAGATATACAACTAAAAGAAAGTTAGGGCTGCAACTTAGGATAGTAATAGAGAGTAAGTAACTCTCCTAGCTTACGTTTGTTTAGACAGTACAGCTCTATCCCTAGCTCTTATCTTTTAGTTAGCTCTTAGAGCTTTAAAATTAAGCTAGATTAAAGATATTAATAACAAAAAGTACTTTGTATTTGTTAGCTTATCTCCTTCTAGCTAGACTAATAATAATATAGGTCTAGCCTAGCTTAAGAAGGTTTTTAAGAGAGAGACTAGATAGAAAGCTTATTTAAAATACTGATTACTCTTCCTAGACAGCTATAGATCTTATCTAACTATAAATTTTAAAAATTACTGTAACAACTACAAAATCTTATTAGCTGTATTTCCTTCTTATTAAACCTATACAATTTAACTGCTTAACTGTAGATTATTTAAGCCTCTCTTAACTGCCTACTTAACTAAGCTTTTATTCTACTTTTATAAAAGCTAGGGGCTGTTACTAATTATAAAAGAAGACTTCTTTCTTCTTCTTTAGAGGGCCTAGGGTACTGCTTTTAAGGAAGAGACTATTAGAAAGTCTTTCTAAGTAACTAGAGTTTATCTACCTAATCTTAAGGTTATTTTTTAAAGATTCTGCAAGGAGGCCTCTAGTTTAGATAAATTCTTAGCTTCTATACTTAGTAGAGATAATTAGCTTAAAATAGAGACTCTTATACGCTGTTTAGTGCAAGATTAGAGTAGTAAAAAGGCAAAAAAGCTTTGTTAAAGTCTCTACTGAATCTTGGCTTAAAATAGTATCCTTTATAGAGATATACAAGGCTTAAAAGAGGCTCTTTTAGTTAAAAAAAGACACTAAAAGAAGAGTTATACTTTTTAACTTAATAATCCTTAGAAGTACTACAGTAGTACTATTTTCTAGTTGCCTAGGAAGGTTTGTTAGGCTTAGGACAACAAGGTAGCTTAACAACACAAATAATAACTACTACAACTTTAAAAAGCTAAGAGGTTTTACTTAAAAGAGTAAGCTTAATTATATAAGGCTTAACAAGCTAAGGAGAGGCGTGTTAAGAGAGAGAGGCTTAAGGAGGTAAGGCAGAAAGAGAAGGCTGAAAAGGCAGCTAAAAAGGAGCGTTAGAAATTAGCTCGCGACGCTTAAAAAGCTATACAACTATCCTAATTAGGTAAGCGCAAGGCCTTACAAGCCTCTACTTAAAAGTAGAAGTATTAAAAACGTATTATTGTTAATTTATCTTATGTTAAAGCTAAGGTAGCTGCACTAGCTGCCCCAGCGCGCACCACCTGCTGCGGGCGTAGCGTTAACTTACTAAGTAAATATAAGTAGCACAAATTAATTGCAATAATATATATACTATAACTCTACAAAATCTCGCAATACTAGCTATTAGTGGTGGCTTTACAGCCTTATTTTTCCAAAATCTTCATGTTAGTAGGGTGCGCAAAACTCGACCATGCGCAAAACGCGCACAGACACGGTACCGAGGTGGACAGCGTAACGCGCATAACGGCGTAACGCGCAGTTTAAACACCAAAACCACTACCAAACTCAAGGCTGTAGAGCCTCACACAATAGCTACTATTACAAATTTTCTTAGTAGTAAGATCTAGAGGGCTTAAATAATATATATAGCTATAGAAATTAAGTTAGAGTTCTAATCGCGCGCCTTATGCGTAAGGTAGACGCTAGTTAAGCTATAACACTACTTTAAAGCTCTCTACTACTTATAGAGCTTGTAATAGGCTTTTTTTTTAAGTAGCTTTTTTAAGAGCTCTAAGGCAGCTTTTTTTACCTTTTTAAGAAGT
This sequence comes from Alternaria gansuensis, assembly GCA_009289805.1. Lineage (NCBI taxonomy): Eukaryota > Fungi > Ascomycota > Dothideomycetes > Pleosporales > Pleosporaceae > Alternaria > Alternaria gansuensis. The sequence goes on from WBOK01000137.1 coordinate 137,668, forward strand.
TTTTATAAATTATTAAAGTTATTTTACAGCCTTACAAGCAGCTACCTTAAAGGCCTGTTTAGTAGCTCTTTTAGCTTTCTTCTTTTTTTTACTAATTAAGCTGTAGCCTTTACTTATTATTTTATTATTTTATTTTTTTCTTTGCCTACCTTATTTCTTTACAATACTAATTTATTTTAGCTTTTTAGTGTTGTACCTGCTTCTTCTTGCGCTTTTAGAGCTACTAGCAATTATATACTTTTTTTACTTTCTTTAAAAACTAGACTATAGCTCTACTTTAGTACTCTTTAGGCTTCTAAAGTAAAAAAGGCTTCTCTTATATTCTATGCGTTTTTTATTAATTAAAGCTTTACGTAGACCCTTAACTTTATATTTAGAAAAAGTTTTTTAAGTTAAAATTTAGTAATAAACTTAGCTTAGCTTTTAAGCTTGTTTATTACTTTAATCTTTTACTACTTTATATAGTAGGCATTTAACTTTCTTTTAGTTTAAAGTACTTAAGCTTAAAAACTTACTATTACTTAAAAGGCTCTTAATCCTAAACTTTTTTAATATAATTTTAGAATGAAAAAGTAAAAAGCCTTTAGAATTATTATTTTCTTAAAAGAGGCTTACTAGGCTTAGTAAAAAAGGTAAAAGAAATCTCTTCTACTTATTAAGGTAAGGCCTTAGTTCCTCTCTAGAAATCTAAATATCTTAGCTTAGTAAGCTAATAAGAAAAGCTTAAATAAGGTAATATTAAGAGTCTGTAGCGTGTAAGTTAAATAAAAAAAATAAACTGCAAAAAGAATCTCGTTCTAATTACAGTACTTAATAAAATTAATAGTAAAGTAAGATTTATAGCTGTCTAAAATAAGTAATTAATAAAAAAATTAAGCATTTGCCTTAGTATTATAATTAAACACCTTTTTAAGCTACGTAAGACTAATATTATTATTTGTCTAGCTAGAAAGCAATAAAGTAATTTAAACTTACTAAGTTTTAGAGTTAAGAACTAATAATTAGGTGTCCTATATTAATTCTAAGGTTAATTAATGTATAAAAGTAGGCGCTAGGTATAATCTATTAGCACAGATATAGGCTAAGAGTGTTATTTACTTTTATAAGCTATTTTAAATAGTACTTCTTCTTTTTTCTTGCTTGTATTAAGGCCTATCAAAGATCTTCTTTAATCTTTCTAAGATACTAAGAAGGAAGCCCTTTTTATCTATATTATATATATAACGCGCTTTAATATAGTACTACTTAATTTTCTTATGTAGGAGATTAAAGTATAGGCTGTACTTTCTCTTAAAACTAGCCTTATAGCAATTATTATATATACCTGTTGTCTATTTTAGAATAAGCTTATTAAGGTACTAGTAGACAAAGCAATTAATTTAGTGTATTCTAACTTTTTTTTTGCAATTTGTAAGGTAAAATTTTGTATTATAGCTTATATAGGTAGAAGGCTTTGCTTAGTAAGCTGTTTAATATACTGTAGGAGCTCTAGCTCCTATTATAGGTAGAGAGCCTGTTAATTCTAAGCCTTAAGGCTGCGTGAGGTTAATACACTTTTATGCCTACAAGCGAGAGTTGTAGGCTTAATACTATATTCTTTTGCAATCTACGCGTATATAGGTTTCTCTCCTAGATTTAGCAATTCTATAGCTGCAAGCGCAGCCTTAATTAAGCTTATATTAGTAAATAAATAGTGTACGGGTGTTGGAGTGTATGAAGACATACTGCTACGAGGGCAAGAGATCACTAGTGACTAGATTATGCGTGAACTAGGTTGGTAAGATAATAATCTTATTATAGGTTAAGTATAAAAGACTATTGGTAGAAGAAGACGCCCATTTGATAGTACAGTACAGGAGCTTAGCTGTAGAGTAAACAAATAATTAATATTGCCCTCTTTCTATAATGTACAGAAAAGGCTATATACCTTAAAATTACGTAGTTGAGTACTAATTTAGTGTATAGTAAAGTATTACCCTATGCACTAGCATAAACTTTCTCTTCCTGCAAGCTCAGCCCTATTAAGCTTATTATTTTATAGAAAGATAAGGGAAGAAAACTCATAGAACTAGGGAAACTAAGCAGAGGAAATATAATGTGTTTGCCTAGGTTTCTACCTAGTTTAAATAGATTTTATATTTATATAGTGGCTACAGAATTTAGGTGTCTAAAGAGCACCTAGATTCTATAAGCTTAGTAGTTTTCTTACTAGTTACTTAATAAGAAGATATTTTTGTTATATTACTATCTTTTATTTTTTTAAATGCATACTTCAGTAAAGTTCTAGAATAGTTGTAGTTCATATACTTAGTCTAGGCGCCAGTGCTATATTATTAGAAATAGCAGGAGCTTAAGTTTCCAAAATGAATTAAAAGCGACTATAGTAAGGCTGTTTAGTTAAAGTTGCTAGTACTAAGACATTATCTAAAATAACTATACTAGATTAAGAGTATGCACAAGGAAGGCGCTGTTTAAGAGAAAGTATAATAGAAATTTTACTCTTTTAGAAGACTTAGTGCTTATCTACCTCTAAGCTAAGCTCTTCTTAAAAATTCTAAAAAGAATTAGCTCAAAAAAAATAAGTTTTTTATTCATTCTATTTTTTGTTGTGTGTAGTGGGTTCTTTTTATCAGTAAAACAGTATAATTAGTTACGAACACTTAAGGTAGAATTAAGATAAAAAGCAATCTTCTTAATCTCCCATACTATAGGCTGTAAGTTATTAATTTATTATAAGACGGAATTTTTTTCAAATATCATTATTCATTTATTTCTTGTTAGCATTTTATAGCATGTTGTAAAGATCCTTGTAAAGAAAAGTGTTGTCTTATTTAGCTTACCTAATAAGGGCTTCTTAGACCTAGGACTTGTACTTAACATAAATATTAGCAAGAAATAGCTAGTTAGTTTCTTTAAACTTGTTAGAATAACTAAGAACAGTATAAAAAGTAGTAGTAAGATTTTAGTGCGCTTTGCAAATTTCTTTATATATTCCTACAGTAGGCATTTTTATTATACTATCTTAAACTATAACAAACTAGAAGATAATAGTACAGTAATAAAAAGTTTTTAGCCCAGTAGACTAATAAAGCAGAAAGAGTAATAGAATTAAAACTTATTTTTTCTTGTAGATTTGCTTTATCCATTAAAAGTTAGGGACTACTTTTTGTGTATTTTTTGTCCAGTTAGTTTTATCTTCTTATTCTTTTATAAAACTATTAATAATTTAATGGCTACGTCCTTGCGCTATCGCTAGTACTCTAGCACATACTTATAGAATTCTATTAGCATTTTAGTATAGTTTTTCTTATCCTTATGATTAAATAAGATATTACCTTAAATTATAGTAGTACTAAGGCCTTATTTTATTACACGTTCAAGGTTAAGGATAATTTATTTAAAGTAAGTTTAGTTGCCCATTTTAGTGTATTTAGCGTAATAGAGGTAGAAAATTAAAGTATGCTTTTTGCAAAGTACAGTATATCATTACAATAATTTTAGGTTAGTGCGTATAGCTAATTAAATAAGCAAATCGTATATTTGCGTAACTACTTAAGGTTTAGCTTTCTTTTCATACGTTTCAAATAGAAGAAGTATATCTTAAAAGTGTTTATAACAGTATTTTCAATTTGACTATCTTTCAAAAGGTATTTGTAGATATTAGTAATAATGCTTTCTGTGTGTTAAAATTTATTTGCGTGTGGTTAAAATTCTATAGTATTAATAAACCTATTCTAGGTAGAGAGAGAGTAAAGATAAGGTTAAGAAACTTAATATTAGTAACTTAAATTTTTTTTATCCTGCTTAGCTATGCAATATTTGCTATCAAAGAGCTTAGAAATAAGAAAGTTTTATTAGAATTTCTGCTAGCAGCTCTATCTTATATACAGTAAAGAGCAAACACTTATTAATTATACTAGAAAGTATAGCTCTTTTAAATAGACCTATAACACTTATAGTAGTAAACTTAAAAATAAAATATACTTGCTTATATACCGAGTTATAAAAACTAGGTAGTTGTTAATTAATAACATTATAGTACCAGTCCTTAAAAACCTTTTTATTCTTAATATTAGTAACTAGTTTCTTTGCATAAGCGTACTTAAGAAGCTTAAGGAATATAAAAGTAGAATGTATGTAATAACACCTTACTTAGAAAATCTTTTATTCCTAATTACATGTATCTAGCTCCTTACCTATATAAGAAGTATTATTAAGCTTAGTATCTAGCTGCGTAGCGGCCTATTAGTAGGCTAGTGTTACCTTTAGGGCCCAAAAGCTTAGTAAAAGTAGTAGAGCAGAAGCTTGTTAGTTACTAGCCCTAGCCCTTACTTATTCTACCTAGATGTTAGCAGTATTAAGTTTTTATCATATAATAGTTATTCTATTTATAAGCTTATGCTCTTTAACTATTACGTATTTATCTTGTTTTTAGCCAGTAGATATTTCTATATATTGCCTTAGGTTCATAGTTATAACTAATAGGCTACAACCCCCTAGAGTGTAAGTCTTAGATGTTATAAAGTTACTATAGCAATGAACAGATTTAGCTTAATATAAGGTGTTTTTTAGCTTAGCAGTAATTAAAATAAGTATACTATATATTAAATACGTCTTTATACTAAGAGGCTTAAGCTTATTGCTTAAAGTATTTTGTGTAGATTAGTGCTAATTAGTTTCAAGGTCTTTAGATTTAGCTATATACTTAAAGATATTTTGCTAGAAAGCACAAAATGGGTTTTTCTTTGTTTAATCGTTAGCTATAGTATTCGGGCGTAGCTTTATGCGCTGATGTTTTATTGTCTTTTTAGACCTTTGCTTGAATAGTAATTTTAAGTAGTTTTCTTGCTTTTTATATATTAATATCTCAAGGTAGTTTCTTGTTGTAAGGGCTTTTTTGTGCTATAAACGTATAAATATCTCTATACAGCAGCTTTACTGTTGCTTAGTTCGCTAGCTATAGATATTATTTTTTACTTTAGTTCTTTAAGTTAATCTAGTGTACTACTGCGGCGTTAAGGAAGTAAGTAGCGTTTTTAAAATCTATAGCCTTAGCATAAAAGCTATTTCTAATAATCTTTAGTAGTTGAATAGTGTACAAGGGATGTAGATACTAACGTATTTTTAAATAAATCTTAAAGCTAGCTTCTTTACTACTAAAATAGCACTGCTTAGTTTTTTAGCCCTCCAATCCCGCGACAAGAATGCTGCACTAACAATAAAATAGTATTTCTAGAAACTTTGAATGTTACTATATATGTTTAGAAGCCATAGGAGCTAATTACAAAAGTTGCCTACTCTTAGAATAACTTTAAAAATTAAGTTTAATAGTACAAAGCGCTGTTAAACTACTAGTTTATAATAATGCGCTGTTGATTTAAAGTATTTAAAAGAATCTTGTTTACTAAAGTTTAAAGGCTAGTAACTCTAATATTATTACTAATTTCGTGAGCTCTAGTACCTTATCTTAGTGCTAGACGACTTTAGAGGTGTAGTCTACAACATAGTCTTCCTTTTTAGTGCTAACCTCTAAGTCTCCAAAGACCTTTAAGAGTCTTAGTATCTAAGGTAGTTACTGCTATAGCTGCTTACCTTAAGCCTTGTCTAACAGAGGCTAAAATATTGCTTAAGTAGGTTAGTTGATAGTTGTATGTATTGTTTTTAGCCTCTGTTAGACTAGAGAAAAGGAGATATTGCTATAGTTATTATCTTCAAAGGTTAATACCTAGATAGAAAGGTAGTAAGATTAGTGTAGAGAGAAAGTTAATTAGTTAGTAAGGTTGTAGTTTAACGTTATGTATAGTAGCAGTATCTTGCTAGTAGGTAGGTAAAAGTAAAAGTAAATAGAGTCTAAATTACACTAAAATATATTAGTTTTGCAATAAAAATAGTTACTACAATTAGCTGCTGCTTTACAAACGCGAGATGTTAGGTGTGATATTAGTATAGTAGTAAGGTATTACAGATCTATAGAATCTAGGTGCTTACTGCACACCTTCAATCTGTAGAATAGGTAGCTTATACCTAAATATTATATAGAAAATTAGTAAATAAGCAACTAAAACTAAAAGCAAACACTAATAGCGTAGTATCCTCTCTTTTTCCTAAGAATATGGGCCGTCCTATAGCCTATAAGTTGCTGGTTGTAGTAGCGTTAGAAACAGCTTAAGATTAGCAAGGACTTGTTCTAGTTTAGCATTAATCTCTTATTTAATTGTAGGAAGCTTCTAAGTGATCTAATTAGTAAGCTTGCTAGAAAGATAATATTAAAAATTAAGTATTTTAAAGTAGTGTGCATAGCCATTAAACCTAGTAAACTAGAGAACACCTTAGTTAATTATATTTTTTCCTAGATTTCTAATAATAGAGTATCCGTAGCTTAGCACAAATTGATTTTGATTAAAATCTTTTATAAATCTTTTATAACGTGATCTTTCTAGTACTAGTTAGGTTTGGTAAGTACACTAATATATTAGTTAGTAGCTTTCTTAATATAAGCAATGCTATAAGCGCCAGAATAAGCAATGTCTGTCGCTAGTAAATAGGTAATTAGTACAGGAGACTTTTGTCCACTAGGGTCTAGATGCTAATAACTTCTTGTAATTAACAAGTACGCTAATAGTAGCTAGTTATATATAAGTAATAATTTGCTTAAAGTTTTGTAGGCTGTTAGTTTTAGTAAAGAAAAAATAGTTGAACTAAAAAAGTTATACCTATTCTAGAAAGTGTTGTTTATATTGTTTTAGCAATGGCAGCTGCTCTATATGATATACTGCGCTTTAGCACTACACTATTGTTACGTGTCTTGTTGTACAACTTTGTTAGAACTTTTCAAGAGCTAGAAGCTTAGCGCTAATACTGTTGCTGTTTGCAAGGTGCTAAAGGTCTAATAATTGTAATATACAAAGCTTAACATTAGCTAAAGTTAAAAGAAAGAAAGCAATAATTTGCCTAAAGAGTTTTTGTCCTTAAGGTAGCTAGCTTAAGACGCGTTAGACTGTTAAGATCATGTTTAATTGCTAAGGAAGCTTGTAAGAGAGCGTATAACATAATATAAGTATAGTATTGCGTAGTAAGTCATAACAGATTTATAGAATCTAGGCGCTTAGAGCACACCTAGAATCTATAAGATAGACAGTTAATCCCCGCATTTAATATAAGAAATTAGTACATAAGCAACTAAAGGTGATAGCAGACACTAAAAGTATAGTATCCTCTTTTTTCTAAGAATATAGGCTGTTTAGTAGCCTGTAAGTTACTAGCGCCAGCCATAGGCTGGCAATCGCTGTTGAACACGTTTCAATTGGTGTCGTTTTTTGGTACCTACAGCAAATTTTTTGACCCTGATTTCGCTTGGTGGTCTGAGCTTTTCTGTATAAGTTACTAGCTGTAGTAGTGTTAGAGTCTAAGTCTAAGCTTCTAAAGTCTTAACTATATGCACATCGCTCTTCCTCTATAAATCGCTTAGTAATAATTACTTAAGAATAAAAGTTCTCTTCTATAGTAAGAAGTAAAGGCGCTTATAGTTTAATAGGCAGCTTAGGTATGTTTAGCAAGACAGGGATATTTACTGTCAGGTTAGTTTTGCTCTAATAATTAGAGTCCCATAACTTTATATTTTTTTTTATTCGTTTTTATAATATCCCATTTAAGCCTTTACTAAAAAAGCATTAATTGCTAACTAGGTGTCGTGTGTAGAAAGCGGGTACTGTTAAAGTCTTTAAGGCGGTAAGTCCCTCTTTTAGGCTTAGCATTATAAATATAATATAGTTATAACTACTTTATATCTAGTTTGTAATTTTAAGACATGTTAATTTCTGAAAATAATTTCTACGGAAGAACTATGTCTTTTAGCTTTATATCTTTATAATTTATTTTCTTAGTGTTGTTTTAGTATTGTTTTTCAATAGCCCTTATATAATTTGTACAAGCAATAGCATCTTTAGTAAACTAGTCCCTAAGATCTAGTAATATTACTTATATAGTAACTAGTTGTGCATAGTCTTTAACTTCTTTAAATAAAAGCGTTTGCTATATAAGTAGTATAAGCTCAAGAGGAAGTACTAAGTTTTATTTTTAATTAGCTAGTAAGGCGAATAACTAGTCTACTTCTATATAGAGATCGTGCCTATAAAAAGAACTATAGGCAAGTTCTTAACTTAAAGTCCTAGTATCTTTGTAAAAGCATTTATTATTAGTTTATACTTTTCTCTTATTTTTTTTATAACTTAAGAGTTATGTTTTAATAATTAGACTTAGTTAATTTTGTACGTCTTTGAAAGATGTGTAACTACTTTAGCGAAATTATGTCTTCTATTAACTATAAGCTTTCGTGCTGTAGTCTTTCTATATACAATATTTTTATATATAAACTCCGCAATAGTCCTAGACTAGTTGTTTAATAGTGCTTTTGCTTTCGTTTGCACTTGCTTATATATTCTCTTCTACTAGTATTGTTGTGCTAGTATGGAGTATACTTTATTAACTTCTTTATATCTAATTTAAGTGCATACCTTCTACACTGCAGCTGTTTTCAAAGTTATATTATTTGTAATCTGTTAAATTGTAAATCTTCTAGATATCTTTTTATAGAGTATACTATCTTGCATAAATAAATTTATTGCCTATTTCTTCTATGCTTGTAGCTCTTAAGGTTCTATTCTCTTAGGAGTTTTAAAATTAACTAAAAACTAAGTATATTGCGTTAATTCCTGAGAAACCTCTTGTTAGAGTATTCTAGCTTGTCCTGCAGGCACTAGTGCATTTATATTTCTAATTAATTAGTTAATAAATTCTTCTAGGTCCTTCTTAAGTTCTAAAGGTAGCTTCTAATTGTTAGCTTTTAGATACCTTAATAGTGCATCTGTGACAGCATTTTTTTTGGTATATACTTAATGTTAAAGTTCTATAAGAAAATTGTTATTATCTACCTATCAATAACTAACCCTAGATTGTTCGTTAATAAAGAAAATAGTTAAGCAATTAGGGTTGTAGGATTAGATTTTATAGTAAAGTAAACACTATAGAGATAAGTATAAAACCTTTTAAAAGCTTATAGTATAGCTTTACATTCTAGCTTAGTAAAGTACTTTTATATTTTTCATACTAACTATAGTATACTTTTAAACTATACTAGGTGTTGATTATAATTATTTTTAAGTTGCTTTATGCAAGCTTCTGCACTGTCTTAACTAGAATTAGTTATTAGGAATATTTTATAGTCTTTAGTGTCTGTGTAGTCTAGGTTTACGAGTGTAGGTACATTGTATAAAGCCTATTTTAGCATACATATTGCTGTGTTCTATGCATCTCCTTATTTAAAAGGAGTATTATCTCGTAAGAGTGTAAACAGAGGTTTAGTAATCTTAGTAAAATCTTTTACTTATATTTAATAATAGACGTATATGCCTATAAACGGTTACACTTCTCTTTTTTTTGCACAGTAGCTGGTTTATAATCTTCTTAACTTTCTTCGAGTTAAGAAAGTACAACTTCTTCTCTAAAATAGTGCCTCTAGCTTGTTTAATCTTAGCTAGAACTCTATTTAATTACATAATATGCTTAAGAATATAACGTGCACTTCTAGCATTAATTCTTTTCTATTGTAATTAGCCTTTGCCCCTCTGCATGTGATGTCGTTAATAAAGGGCATGGTATTTAGCTAGTAGTCCCTTAGGACCTTTATTAGTACCTATTAGAATGCTGCTACAGAGTTAGTAGTACTTAAAACTATTATATATAACTGTATAAGTCCTACTAGTGTTTAGAACGCTGTTATGTCTTTGCTTTCTAGATGTAGTGTAATCCAATTATATCTTAAGAATAAATCTATAAATAAAATAACTTTGTATTCAGCAAATCTCTCAAAAAACTTATCTCCTATTAGTACTATATTTGCGTCTTATATAGTAACTACATTTATCCTTTACGCATTAGTAATCTATTAAACGCCTTCGTCTTTCTTTAGTACTAAGTGCTAAGGATAGCAATACTAACTGTTACATTATTCCTATGTTCTTTAATTTAGGCACACAATAACTATATCTACTACTTGTAATTCTAAAGCTTTTGGGATAGCAAAGCTCTATATTTACTAGGCTTTGTATAGTATTGTCTGTATCTTGTATAGCAGGTACATGTTAGGATAGATCCTTCTTAACTTTTTGAATTGCTATAAGAGAGCTTCTTCTTTGTTAAAGAGTATTGATATAAATTTCTCCCTTTTTATAGGCTAGAGATAATTTCTAAAATATAGTTTACTAACTTTTTTTGTAAGCCAGTCTCTTCTAGAAGAGCAGCATATCTTAGTTTAAAACAATAATTCTTAGGCCCTTTATTAGCTTTGGAAATGCTTCTCTAGAGAAGCTATTATTTTTTAGCTTTTTTTTATAATCTTCTTGTCTAAACTTACTAGCACCTCCTACTAAGGGATATTAATAAGTTAAACTTTCTTGTCTACTATCTTGTATATTTTGTAAATATTATTTTATTATTAAGTAGATTTAAACTATTCTTTTTGTAGCAGTTAACAATTTAGTTTGCATACAATAAAAAATTTACTAAGTCTATAATTTTTTTTTGATTCTTAGACTGTCTAACTGCGTAAGTAAACACTTAGTTTATCTAGGCTATCTAATCTTTTTTATTACTATTTGTACACAGCATGTTAAAGCTACTAAATCTAACTATTAGATTTAACTAAGCAGCTTCCTGTATGTATTTTATTCTAGCTACTCTAGCTCTCATGTCTACTATATTTGTAATTGCATAAACTTATATATTGCTTACTAAATTTTTGTTTAAGCCTTTGTCTAAGGCTTTACTTTTCATTGTCTAAGTAAAGTGATTCAGAGATACATTAGATACAACAAAAACTACGTTTCTAGTACTATTCTTAAACAGAACTTAGCATGTAATCTATCTAAATGTATTTTACTGTATTACTAATCTTACGCATTCACACTAAAGCCCTCCTAGAATTATAAATTTAGTAACATTAGGAATAATCTTTAATGTAGTTCTAATAGTGACTGCATTTATTTGTATAGGTAACGTGTTTCATAAGCGAGTCGCCAACCCAAGCGAGTCGCCAACGCGAAATCACCGCAAAATTTCAAAAAAACAGGTGTCTGTTTGGGTAGAATTCTTTAAAAATTTAACACACTCGCTGCACTTATGTAAAGAGAAAGCTGTAAAATTTTGAAGAAATTCTATAAGGTAGTTGTAGAGATAGACTACTTACACCCCTGTAAAACTATAAAGCTAAGTATGTCTCGCTTTATATTAGAGCTAGAGTTTTTATATCTTTATGGTTTGTTCTTTATATAGATGCAGCGATTGTATTAGATTTTTAGAGAATTATACCTTGTGGTTGTTGAGAAACAGACACCTGTTTTTTTGAAATTTTGCGGTGATTTCGCGTTGGCGACTCGCTTGGGTTGGCGACTCTATAGTACTAATAATATTAGAAGTAGTAAGTATATAGTATATAACCGCCTCTTTGTCTCTTTGTAGTAATCTTTATAAAAAAAGAATACTTTTTTCTTCTTAAGGGATTTGCTTGTTCTTAATATATATAATAGCAATAGAAGTAAAATAAGTTTAGTACTTTACTAGCCCTTGCTAATTTTGTACGAATTTATAAATGTAGGCTTAAAAGTGAAAGCGTTTACTTATTTTAACAGCAGTATTTTTGTCTTTCTACTGCTTTTTTATGTTTACTAATAACTTAGACTAATCTCTCTCTATTTATCTAGGTTAACATTTCACGATGCAATAAAGTAATTAGTTTCTATTGAAGAAACAGTTTACAAAAATAAACATTTGCTTAGTATTATCAATATTTCTATTCTTAGCTTATTAATAAAAGTCTTTTTAGAATTTAGAAACATTTTTTCTAGTAAAGACTAGTATACTATATCCTAGTTAGACTATATACAACACTAAGTTGTGTATAGGTGTAATTATAGCATTAATATCTAAGCTTAATAGTTTTAATAGTAACTTAGGACTAGCAGCTGTAGGCCTAGCAGAAGAAAGCATTTTGCCTTTCTATCCTTAACTTAACTTCTAATTTTTCTTTAATTTCTTTATTACAGTAGTACTTGTAGAAGTTCTTTATTTAAATAATTTATAGTAGTTAGTTAGTAAAGTAATAAATAAGGTTTATTCCCCAAGAGAAATAAAATATTTTTTGTTAGAGTCTGTATAGTATATACTTATTTAGTTATATTTATTTAAGTCCTTTCCTCTTTAGTACTTTTATATTGCTAAGTAGGCTCTAATTTATACTTATACTATCTGAATTATTAGTAACATCTCTATTTTGCTAGATAGATACTTTAAATTAGCGTTTAGATATATTTAGTTGTAAGCTTTTAGTGGTATTATATTTCTACTCAATAAGAACTTTGCTCTTTTTTATCAACACATATAAGCCTACCTTTATTGTACAAAATAAGTTCTTAGTTTGATTTTGCTAAGTAGACCTTTAGTTAGCATTTGAATGAATATAAAACCACTTTTATTTTGCTAAATAGTTTGCGGCTCTTGATTTACTAAACTAACTTTAACTTAGCATTTATTAATATATATTTATTTTATGAGTAGATTATTGTTTTTTCTTTATTGTTGTTTGTACTAACTTAGGTAACACAGTCCTTAACGTAGTCTATAGTAAGGGATAGTGCTAACCCCATCAAAGTATATTAAGTAGAAATATTGAAGATTCTAGCTTTTTTAGTGTTCTCCTAATTTCTATGCTTACATAAGATTGTTGTACTATCCTTATAATAATTACACATATACTAGTTTCTCTGTACACCAAGTAGTAAAGTATATCTCTATAGGCTTTACTAATGATATAGGTGTTAGAGTATATAAAGACATACTGCTATTATGCCGGTGCACAGGGTAATACTCTACTGCGCACTAAGTTAGTGCTCAACCACGTGATTTTAAGGTATATAGCCTCTCCCGTGCATTACAGAAAGGGGGCACTATTAATTATTTGTTTACCCCACAGCTGAGCTCTTGTACTATACTCTCAAATAGGCGTCTTCTTTTACTAATAGTCTTTTATACTTAACCTATAATAAAATTATTTTCTTACTAACTAAGTTTACGCATGATCTAGTTACTAGTAATCTCTTACCCTTCTAGCAGTATGTCTTTATATACTCTAACACTTATACAAATCGCAAAGCTTATAAAAATATACTCTACTACTTAGTGCAAAAAAGCACTAGTATATAATTATTATAAGAATTTTACAATCTTACTAATTACAAGATCTTTCAGGAATACTTTTGGATGTACTTTCAGGGGGTTAGCACTATCCCTTACTTTAGACTACGTTAAGGACTATGTTACCTAAGTTAGCACTAACAACAACTAAGTGAAAAACAAAAATCTACTAATAAAACAAACATGTGTTAATAAATGCTAACTTAAGGTCCGTTTAGTAAAATAGAGGCGGTAAACTATTTAGAAAAATAGAGGTAGCAAGCCTGTCTAGCAAAAAGTAGGACGGGTCTTACACGCGTTAACAATAAGGAGCAAAGGTTTTATTTAGCAAAAATTAAGATAAGACTTAAAGCTTACAACAAAAAGTATTAAAAACGCTGATTTAAGGTATCTGTCTAGCGAAATAGAGACGTTACTAACGACTAAGATAGCACAAGTATAAACTAAAGCCTGCTTAGCGAAATAAAGGGCAGAAAAGAGGCAAAGATTTATGGAACTACTCTTAATTAAGTACTTACTTTAAAGACTTTAAGAACAAATATTTTATTTCTCTTAAGGACTAAACCTTGTTTGCTACAATACTAACTAACTACTAAAAACTATCTACACAAGTAAAATTCATAAGTTCTATTATACTATAGATGTTAAAGAAATATTAGAAGTTAGGTTAAGGATAGAAAAGCAAAATACTTCCTTCTGCTAGGCCTACAGCTGCTAGTCCTAAGTTACTATTAAAACCATTAAGCTTAGTTATTAATACAATAACTACATCTATACACAACTTAGTGTTGTCTATAGTCTAACTAGGATATAGTATACTAGCCTTTACTAGAAAAGATGTTACTAAATTCCTAGAAAACTTTAATAGACAAGCCTATAATAGATGTATATATAATACTAGAAGAGTTCTTATTCTACTATACTATTTCTTTAATTAAGACTCATTGTTCTCTTGCATTTTAAAACCTTTACTTCGATATGCAGAGAAAGATGAGTTTAAGTTAGAAGTAAATATCAAATAAGAATTAAAAAATAAACCTATTACTATTAAAATAAGTAAACGTTTCTACTTTTAAGTTTATTTCTAGAAATTTATACAAAACAAGCCTAGGCTAGTAGAGTACTACACTCATTTTACTTCTATAGTAGATTTATACATTAAGAACAAGTAAATACCTTAAGAAGAGGAAGGCATTCTCTTTTTCTAAGGTCTACTATTGATTTTTTAAGATGTCCAAGGTGGTGGTTGTTATTGTAGTCAAAATGGGGTTTCCAAAAAAGTGATAAGCAGCTACCCTCTACTAATTAGTCGCAAAAGTCAAAAAAAAAATTGTATGTAGTCAACGAGATTTACACGGAGGGTGGATGAGTTCTAGGAGGAAAACTCAGACCACCCAGCGATAATCAGGGTCGAAAAAATTTGCTAAGGTACCAAAAAACGACACCAGTTAAAACGTGTTCAACGGCGATTGCCAGCCTATGGCTGGCTAAGGTCTACTATAAGCAGACAAAGAGGTAGTTATGTATTACATGCCTGCTACCCTAAATAGTAATAGTTAAAAGTCGTTATAAATTACATCTAATTATTTCTTTTTTTAAATTGTAGTACAAGCGAATAACTCGCCTAGATAAAATCTATTAGCTAGAGCGAGAAGGCGCTAATATAGGAATGCTCTAGATTATGCTGTTTAACTAGCGTGTAACCTTTACTTCTAAGAAATTAAAAAAAGCAGTAGTTAAGATTAGCAAAGCCTGTAAAAAGACAAGCATACCAGTAAATGTTCAGCTAGAGATAAACAACCTTATTAAGTCTTCTAGTAATCCAAAGCTTAGACTATTGACTATTAACTCTTAACATGCTTATAGCTTACTCTACAACTAAGCGACTTTTAAAGAAACTTAATAACTACGCGTACTTTATTGTACAAGTGACTAATACTGAGCTTCTTAGTAATAAGAATAATAGTTCTTTTATTACTAATACAAAAAGTCGATTATTACTTAGATAAGTTAAGCATATTAAAACAATAAAAAGATAAACTATACTTTTTACTATATATATTATGTTGTAAAATACGTGCTTAAGAATTGTAAGCTATATTACGCTCTAAAGCAGATAGAATAGGTTTGTTTCAACTAACATATTGTGGCTAAGAAAGAAACATACTACTTTAGGCAACTATATAAACGTTTAAGGGAAATCCTAAACTAGCTACTATTAAACTAGGTCTTGCTATAGTTAAAGGCAAACATCTAAGAGTTTTATAACGTTACTAAGAATATACTTAATTAACTAGCCTCAAGTATAATGCTTAAGAACTTTACTAGTAATGACTCTAAACTAGGCTTAAGGTTTAGGGGGAAAGCCTTTAGTGCTACAAACGTAGCAACTAGTTTAATAAACTAAAGTTACTATAATAATGATCTCTAGCATTTCTAACAGTTCTAGAAATATTTCTACAATCCAGCTATAAACAACTACGTTAATAAGCTTAATAATATTAATACTGCTAATACTATACGAGGAGGCGGAGAAAACACTTCACATAATGTCTCTAAGTTAAATACTACTATATACTTAAAGGGAAAGAGCTCTTCTCTCTACTAGGATATTAATCGTGTCCAAAATAGAAAAGCAAAAAATAAGAAAGGCGAAGCAAAAATATAAGCACTTAGTGCAGCTATCAAATAATAAAAGATAATACCCTAACTCTTAACTTGCAGCCTATAGATATGCAGTATCTTTTAAAGAAAACATAAAATACTATACTATTTACAAGTTAGCCTTATAATACACTATTTTAAATTATTTGGCTGCTACAGTGATCTTAGCAAGACAACAGTATATTAGCTAATTTAAAATACTTATAGAAAGAACAAAAAAAAGGCTATAAAGTTTATAGATGCGCTTTTAGAGTTAGAGTTAAGAAAAATAATATAAGGACAGCTAAACTGTATTATAACTGGCCTACTTAGGTAGAAAATATAAGAGATTACAGTATTAGACTTTATAAAACAAGAAAATATTTATATACAACTATAGAACCTTTCTAACAATAATATCAGAGTTGTCGATAGCTTAAATAGGCTTAATGTTCTTATTAGAAACAAAACAATAGAATCTAGGTATAATTTAGCGCACCTAGAATCTGTTCTAGCCGCTAATCAGCTAGGTCAATGCACGTACCTAGAAAAACCTACCAATGAAACTCTATTAAATATACTATCTATTAAGAGCGCATATTGCAATACAATAAGAATATGTTAATCAAATACACAAACTTGTTACAAAGTGCATAAAAAAATACCTTTAAATAGATAAGCTAGACAATATACCTACTAAAGAATTCTAATAAGTCTTGCAAAGGAACGAGCAAGTCTTTACTCAAATTGGCTTACCAGATTGCTAAGTTATTATTAATATTAGATCTTTAAAGTGTCTTATTTACACTAGAGCAAAACTGAATTTTTAAGAGTTAATGCTATATAAGCGATAAAGATACTGTATAAAATAATAAAGCATAGAGTAAAACATCTATCTGCTAGTATTACCTAAGCTAATTACAAATAAAACTTATTTGTTAGTACTGCATTTAATGTACTAATACAAATAGGGGCATTACTATTAGGACTACATTCAGGATTGTTGCCAATGTTACTAAATTTATAATTCTAGGAAAGTCTTAGTGTACATGCGCAAGAATAGCAATACAGTATAATACGTTTAGATAGATTATATACTAAGTTCTCTCGAAAGATAGTACTAAGAACGCAGTTTTTATTACATCTAATCTATCCCTGAATTGCATCACGCACACATTTGTGAACAAAGCATTTAATAAAAGATTAAACAAAGAAATAGTAGGTATTATATAAGTATATATAATTGCTAATAGAGCAAACAACAGATCTAGAGTAGCTATAGTAAAGTATATATTAGAAGTTACGTAGTTAGATTTAATACTTAGATTTAGTAACTGTGATATACTGTATATAAATAGCAATAAGGAAAATTAAATAGCCTAGAAAAACTGAGTGATTACTATTGTAGTTAGATAGTCTAAGGACTTTACAAGAATTCATAAACTTAGTAAATATCTAATCAAATACAAACGTAGTTATAGACTATTATAAAAAAACTGCTGATATATACTTATAATATAATAGTCTCTACATAATATATAAAATAGAAAATTAAAAGGTTCAACCTATTAATATTATGTAGCAGAAGATACAAATAGAGTTTAGACAAGAAGACTAGAAAGAAAGAGCAAAAGAATTTGAGCTCCTTTAGCAAAGCATTCGCGATACTAATACTAGACTACATAACTATCTATTGAAACCAAGATATGTTACTTTTTCTTAAAAAAAAGGCTTACTAAGAAATAAATTAATAAGCTATATGTTAGAGACTATCTTGAACTATTAGGAAAGAAGATATCTATGCATATACTTCTCAATAAAGAGAAACGCTTTTACCGTAATTTCAAAAATTAGAAAGTATTTATCTTAATCCATACCTGCTATAGAAAATTTAAATAATACTATACAATTCTTAACAATTGCAAGACTTTGCTATTTTAAAAGTTCTAGAATTGTATGTAGCAGATATAGTTAATGTCTGCCTAAATTAGGGAACGTAGGAGCGTTGTAATAGTTAGTATTATAATTTATAGCACCTAGTGTACGGGTGTCGGAGTGTATGAAGACATACTGCTACGAGGGCAAGAGATCACAAGAGACTAGATCATGCGAGAACGAGGTTAGTAAGATAATAATCTTATTGTGGGTTGGGTATAAAGACTATTAGTAGAAGAAGAAGCCTATTTAATAGTACAGTACAAAAGCTTAGCTGTAAAGTAAACAAATTATAAATAGTAGCTACTTTCTGTAATACACAGAAGAGGCTATATACCTTAAGATTACGTAGTTCAGCACTAACTTAGTATGTAGTAAGGTATTACCTTGTGTGCTAGCATAAATCTCCTTCTTCTGCAAGCTTAGCCTTATTAAGCTTTACACTTTATAGAAAGAAAAAAGCAGAAAAATTATTAAAACAAAGAAAATAAAAAAAATGAAAGATGATATAATTGCCAAGATTACTACTTGGTATTGAAAGATCTTATATCTATGTAGTAGCTATAGAATATAGGTGACTAGAGAGCACCTAGATTCTGTAGGCTTAGCAGTTCTTTTTCTACACACTTAACAACGGCACATCTTTATTATATTACTGTCTTTTACTTTTTTAAACGTCTACTTTGATTAGGTTCTAAAGTAGTAGCAGTTAAAGTGCTTAGTCTAAGTACAAATGCAGTAGTAGTAGTGGCAAAAGCTTAGGTCTAAAATATTAATTAAAAAAAACTATAACTAGGCTGCCTAGTCAAAGTTCAGAGTCTCAAGATGTTATTCAGGATTACTATACTTAATTAAAAATAAACACAAGAAAGGCGCTATATAAGAGAATGTGTAACTAGTTTCTTACTCTATTCAAAAAATAAGCGCTTATTAGCTTTTAGACTAAGCTCTTTTTAAAGGCGCCAGAGAGAATTAGCTAAAAAAGAAATTATAGTTTTACTCATCCTAATCTTTTGCTGTATAAAGAGAGTTCTGTCTACTATTAACAAAGTATAACAAATCTAGAAAACCTTGAATTATGTCTGTATAAAAGGTGTACTTTTTTAACTTTTATACTATAAGCTATAAAATAATAACTTGCTATAAAATATTGTCGCGGTGCTTTTAGGTATAATGGTTAATCTATTCTTGATTAGTATTTTATAGTATATGATTAAGTTCCTTATAGATAAGAAGACTGTCCTACTTTACTTGCCCTATAAGGGCTTTGTAGATTTAGGACTTATACTTAATATAAACCTTTATAGAAAAAAGCTGGTTTATCTTTTTAAACTTATTAAATAACTGAAAAAAAAGTATTAAAAGTAGTAGTAAGATTATAGTAAGCCTTAAAATCTCTTTATAAGTTTTTATAACTAGTACATTTATTACGCTGTCTTAAACTATAATAAACTAAGAAACAATATTCTGGCAATCATAAGTAGTTATCCTAGATAATATATAAAGTAGAAGAAGTAATAAAATTAAATTTTTTTCTTTTAGAAATTTACTTTATCTATTAAAAGTAACAGACTACTTTTTGTGTATTTTTTATTTAGTTGATTTTGTTTTCCTACTTTATAATAAGGCTGTTTAGTAATTTAATGCTCATATTCTTGCGCTAGTGTAGGTAATTCAGCATATGCTTCTAGAAATCTAGTAGTATTTCTATATAGTTAATTTTATATTTATTGTTAAATACGACACTGCCTTAAATTATTTTAGTGCTAATGCCTTTTACTATTACATATTTAAGGTTTCAAGTAATATACTTAAAGTAAGTTCAAGAAGGTTTTATAGCGTACTTAGCATAGTAAAAGGAATAAATTAAAGTATGCTCTTTACGAAGTATTACATATTATAGTTAATATTTTAAGTTAGTCCGTGTAGCTTATTAAATAAGTACGTAGTATATGTTGCGTAGCTACCTAAGGTTTAGTTTTCTATCTATGCGTTGTAGATAGAAGCAATACATCTTAAAAGTCTTAATAATAATATTATTAACTTAAGAATTCTTCAATAGCTATATATAGGCGTTAGTTATAGTATTTTTCGTATAACGTAGTTCACAAGCGAGCGAGCGCACCAAGCAAGCGAGCGTATCCTCACTAACGCGTTAACGTTGACAAAAAAACCCAAGATGCCTTAACAACACAACGCCTAATCTACTTATACTTAAGTAGATCTACAGCTTGCTCTTTTTAATATTAATTCTTAACGCGTTTCTACAATCTTCCTAAATCTACTCTTAAGCATTAACGCGCTAGGAGATGCTTTTAATATAAGTATAAACTAAACTTAAAGTGCTTACATAAGTTTAAAGAGAAGGCTATAGTTAAGCATATTCTTAAAAAGTCTACGTAAGGATTTCTGCCTACAAAGCTTAGTATTTAAGTAATAGCTAATAAACTATTAAATAAGCGCGCTAGCAACTTTGTTAGCAAGAACTAAGTTAACAACTTTATTAAGTAGACTTCTAAGCTTTATACGCGCTAGAGGTGTTCTTATAATTACTAGTAAGCTGCCTACAAGGACCTAGTAGCTATCTAGCGCTAGTTTAACTTAGTCTAGTCAACAAAGCAGAAGCAGAGTATCATAAATAATAATATTTAAAATTTTAACAAAACTACGTTTACAATAAGCAAGATTTTATTACAGTTAGTTATTATAGGCTTAGAAAATTATAGTAAAAAGAAGTAGATGCAGCTAGGCAATAATAAGTAAGTTACTGTAATCTAAGGCGTGTGCATATTAAGTTGCTAGATACTACTTTTAGTTATTGTTATAATTAAGGTGCTTATTAATGTTAAGTTAAAAAATCTACTTGCTAACTAAGTTCTTTAAGTAAGTTCTAATAGCTAGATTTATAATTAGATTGCTTTTACCTAGTTGTAGCACTTTAATATCTTTATAAAGAGCTATACTATAGGTAGGTATTAACTACCTATTATTTATAGCTATAAAAGCTACTACTTTATTAATTTTTAAAATTTTTATAAAAAGAAATTGTTTTTTATTTTTTTTTATATGCCTGCGCACTTGTCTTACCTATTACAGCCTTTTTATATTGCCTGCTTCTTGCTATTGAAGCGCAAGTATAGAAATGCTATTTTAAGCTTAGCACGTAACTGCACTAACTATATTAGTAAAAAGACCTTTCTACTTGCTTTTAAAGCTACTTTTAAGTAGTCTATTATAAAAGAGAATTTCTAAGCTACCTTTAAAAGCGCGAGTTTAGTTTTATATAACTTAAAGGTAGTGCTATTAAAGCTTAATATAGTAGTGTAGAAACTAGAATAATTACTATAATAAGTAGCTACTTAAAAAGCGCAGACACTGCGCAACACGCGCAAAGTTAAGGCTTAAAGTACTTTTATTTAATAAAAAGTAAGAAACTACTGTAAGTTTTTAACAAACTTACTTAATAAGTAAATTATATAGCTAAGTAAAGAGACTTAGCAAATAGCATATAAAATAATACTTTTAATAGAAAAAATAAACAGCTTTTAAGAAGCTTAAAATGAAGTAAATAAGTAAAAGAGCTGTAAGCAGCAATATATATAGACAGAGAAGACTCTTACTGTTAGCTAGGTATAAGAAGTATTAGGCAAACAGGCAGGTAGCAGTTGTAGTAATAGTAAGAGTGCGTCTAAGAGGGTGCAAGAAGAGATGTAGTGTAGGTGTTGCAAGCAGACTAGACACAACGCTTATACCTACGCAGTTAAGATAGATAGTGTAAGTAATAATAGCGCTTCTAATAATTAATTTAGTATATTACAATAGTTTATTAACTGTAATAAAAGTGAGTGATATCGTGTTGACGTTGACGCGTTGGTGAGGATACGCTCGCTTGCTTAGTGCGCTCGCTCGCTTGTGAATCACGTTATTCGAATTCCTTAGCCTGTAGTTAAAACTCTATAATATTAATAATTTTATCTTTAGTAGGGATAGGGTGAAGATTAAGTTTAAAAAGATTATATTAGTAGCTTAACAGATTTTTATTATGCTTTACTAAGCAATACTTGCTAATAAAAAGCTTAGAGATAATAGAGTTAATTTAGAATTCCTGCTAATAGCTCTATTCTATGTATAGTAAGAGTAGACACTTAGTAAGCATGTTAGAAGGCATAGCCCTTTTAAATAAACTTATAACACTTATAGTAGTACGCTTGTTAATAAAGTACACTTAATTATATAACAAGTTATTAGAGTTAAGTAGTTATTTAATATTAATCTTGAAATACTATTTCTTAATAACCTTATTTCAATCAATATTAGTAGTTAGTTTCTTTGCGTAGGCACGCTGAAATAGCTTAAAGAACGCTAAAGTAAGATTTATATAGCAGCATTTTATCTTAAGGATCTTAGGATCTTAATTGATTATATTAGGATTTTTATTTACGTAAATAGCATTATTAAGCTTAGTATCTAGTTCTGTAGCTGCTTATTAGTATACTAGTATTGTCTTTAGAGCATAGAACTTATTAAAAGCAGTAGAGCAGGAACTAGTTAATTATTAGTCTTAGCCTTTACACGTCCTGCCTAGATGTTAGCAGCATTGCGCTTTTATTATAGAATAGTTTTCTCGCTTGTTTGTTAAAATGCCTTAAATATTATATACTTATTAGCTCTGCTTCCTACTAATATTCTTAAGGATTGCCTTAGTTGCTTAGTTATAATTAATAGACTACAACTCTCTACAGTGCAAGTCTTAGATGCTATAAAGTTAGTATAGCAATTAATAAATTAAGCTTTAAATAAAGTTCTTCTAAGTTCTACAGCTATTAGAACAAGCACTTTATTTATTAAATATACTTATATTTTTCTTGCCTTATAGTAATCTATGTCCTTAAAACATTGCGTAAAGTAAACGGAATTAGTTTTAGAGTCTTTAGATCTAGCTATGTACTCAAAAGATTTTTGCTAAAAGTATAATAAAAGTTGTTTTTCTCTTTGTTGTCCTTAGCTTTAGTGTTAGAGCGTAGCTTTTGTGCGCTATAAGTTATATTATCTTTTTTAACTTTTGCTGCTGTAGTAATCTTGCGTAGGTCCTCTTTTTGCTTTTTGTTAATATTTAAAAGTAGTCCTGTGCTATAAAGGCTATTTTATATAGCAAAAGCATAAATGTCCTTATATAGTAGCTTAATAGTACTTAGTCTGCTAGACATACATAGGGTGCTCTACTTTAGTTCTTTAAGTTAAAATAGTGTAGTGCTGCTATACTAAAGAAGTAGGCAGCATTAATACTCTATATATTGTAGTATAAAAGCTATGTATATTAATTTTTAGAGGTCAGGTATTGTGCAGGGCATGTAGATACTAATATATTCTTTAATAAATTCTGTTCCTAGCTTTCTTACTATTCAGACTATATTACCTTGTTTTTCGGCTTTCTTGTCTTGCGACGAGGATGCTGCACTAATAATAAAACATTATTTTTAAAAACTTTTACCACTACTATATTTGTCTTCAAGTTTAAGAAGTTAAGTAAAGAGATTACCTACTTTTAGGACAAGCTTGAGAATGAGGTTAAATTAGTGTAAAGTACTATTAAACCAGCAGTTTATAATCATGCGCTATTACTGCAAAGTAATTAAAAAATTCTTTCTTACTCAAGTTTAAATGTTAGTAACTTTAATGCTATTGCTAAGTTTTGCAAGCTCTAGCACTTTATCTTAATACTAGACAACTTTAGAAGTATAGTCTACAATATAGTCTTCTTTATATATACTTACTTCTAGGTCTTTAAAGACTCTTAATAGGCCTAGTGTTCAAGGCAGCTACTGCTGTAGCTGCTTGCCTTAAGCCTTGTTTAACAAAGGCTAAAATATCACTTAAGTAATTTAATTAATAGTGTGTGTATTGTTCTTAGCCTCCATTAAACTAAGGAAGAAGATATTACCGTAATTATTGTTTTTAAAGGTTAATACCAAGGTAAAAAGGTAGTAAGTTTAGTGTAGAAGAAGAGTTCGTTAGTTAGCAAAGTTGTAGTTTAACTTTATGTGTAGTAGTAGTATACTACTTGCAGGCAGGTACAGGTAAAGGTAAATACGGTTTATGTCGCGCTAAAATAAGTAAGTTTTGCAATAAAAGTAGTTATAATAATTAGCTACTGCTTTGTAATTGCAGGAAATTAAGTATAGCATTAGTGTAGTAGTAAGTTATGATTAGTTCATAGAATTTAGGTGCTTACAGCACACCTAGAATTAATACAACAAGTAGCTTACACTTACATTTTATATTAAAAATCAGTAAATAAGCAGCCAAAAGTATAAGAAGATACTATTAACATAGTAACTTCTCTTTATCTTAAGAAAATACGTTATTTTATAGCTTATTAGTTACTAGTTGCAGTAGTGTTAGAGTCTAAGTCTAAGTTTCTAAAGTACTGTCTATATGCAAGACGCTCTTCTTTCATAAAATAATTAGTAATAACTACTTAAGGGCAAAAGTTATTACTTATTATAGAAGGTAAAGGCAATTGTAGTATAGTAGACAGCTTAAGTAAGTCTAGTTAAACAGAGATTTCTACTACAAGGCTAGTCTAATTTTAATAATTAGAATTTACAGCATTACTTTTTTTTTATTTTCTTTCATAATATCCTGTAAAAGTCTTTGTTAAAAAAGCTTTGATTGATAGCTAGATGTTGTTTGTAGAATGCGTGCGCAATTAAAACTTTTAAAGTAGTAAGCCTTTTTGTTAGGCTTAGCATTGTAAATACAACATATTCTTAACTACCTTATATTTAATTTAGAATCTCTAAACATATTAATATCTCGAATTGAATTCTAAAGAAGAACTGAATTTCTTAACTTTATATCCTAGTGCTGTATGTCTTTAGTATTTTCCTAGTATTTCTTCTTAGCAGCTCTTATTTAATTAGTATAAGCAACAGTATCATTTATAAACTAATGTTTAAGATTCAACTATATTACTTGAACAGTAAGTAATTATGCGCAGTCTTCTACTTCTTTAAATAAAAGCGTTTACGATATAATCAGTGCAATTTTAATAGGAAGCACTAAGTTCTGCCCTATAACTAGATAGTATAGTAAGTAACCTGTTTGCTTTAAAATAGAGATCCTGTCTGCAAGAAAAACTATAAGTAAGATTTTAAGTCAAGGTTCTTGTAGCTTTGTAAGAGCGGTTATAAGTAGTTTAGAGTATTATTTTCTTTATAGCTTAAAAGTTATGTTTTAATAATAAAACTTAGTTAATCTTGTACGCCTTTAATAGATGTGCAACTACCTTAGTAAAACTAAGTTTTTTATTAACTATAAGCTTGAGTGCTGTACTCTATTTATGTTAGAGTATTGACACTCGGTTGACACACGGATTACCTTGTTGATCAGGTGATCCTGGTAAGCTGTTCACGTGACGGCCCCGCTAGCGTCTATATAAACGGGCTAGATCGTTTTACGTCTTTTTGCTAGTTATTAGACACTTTGTTGTAGCACTTAGTAATTGATACACTTATTTCACTCTACCTAATTAAGCAATTGCTTCTTCTTAGCTTCCACAGTTATAAGCCCGGCCGCTTAATTATAGATTTAATTTATACTACACAATTAGCAAGCTAGAAGGTTAACTGTTTTAATTATTACTATACTTTCAATTTCTTCTTCTATAGTACAGCTAGCAGATTGCTGCAGCTGCTGTACCTCTTACTTACTTATTTATATAATTAACCTCCTACTAATCTATCCTACAACCTAAAGGCTACTGTTATTATTAATGCAGCTACTAACTAACTAATCTTGCGCTTACCTTAACTACAACCTACGTTATAATCCTATAAAGTATTTTACTAAAATAGACCTCTCTAATATACTAATTGTTGCCCTAGAAGTAATTCTTAAGGCTAAATTAGACTAGCTAACCTAGTTTGCTCTATTAAGACTGCACTGCTTGAAGATAAGTATTTAGAATTAAGTTAACCCTAATCTCCTAGACGTGCGCTTTATAAATTTCTTAGAGCCTTGATAATTTAAGTTACTTAATCATATTAAAGAGCCTATTGCTCTACTACCTAACGCAAGCATCTAAGAACAAGAGAATTATAAAACTACTTAACGCAAATACAAGACTTATACAATCAATACTAAGTATAAAAACAATAATTTTAATAAGCTAGTTAATAGATATAAAGTACACACTAATGAATAAACAAGAAAGGTTACTAAGATTACTAATATTAAGGACTAGATTAGCAAGATTGTATATCTAGACCTGCTATGAAACCGCTTAATAAGTATAATTACTTGAAACCTTACTAGTTTACAAGCTTTAGTAAAGATTTTTAAGAAAAATCTTGCTTCTACAAACTAGAATATTTAGTATTTAATTAAGGCGCAATACAGATTCCACCTAAACAAAGCTTACTAGAAACAGATAAGCTTGAGTGTTAGTTTACTCAGTAGTAGTTCTTGTATTACTAAGCATTAATTTACTTGCTACCTAAAGTTATTGAACTATTAGTAGTTACTAATTTATGAAACGCCTTAGGCACTAAAATTGTACTAAAATAGTTACGTAAGAAGTAAAATAATAATAATAATACTTAGTAGAGCTTAACTTACTTTTCATAATTTAAAAAGATCTTTAGTGTTTTGTTATAGAATTACTTAATTACATCTTAAAAAAGAACACGTAGTGTTTTAAACTAGATTTCAATTAATGATTACTTAAGAATGATAAAATGTTTTATAACTAAGCAAAAGTAGATGGTAATTACATATTTGCTCTTTTAAGCTAATTAAGCACACCTAAATACTACATAACTGCTTTTAACTTTAAACTGTAGTTGCAGAATTAATTTTTACTAATAAGATCCTCATCAAATTATAAGACAATAATTAAAAGAAGATTATTAAACAATAGAATAGTGATAGATAGGCAAAGCTGCAAACATAAATTAAGAAAGAGAGCTAAAAGGCTAGCACTAGTAGATTAGTTACTAATAAACTAAGTAGAGCATACTTTAGCTTATTAGTTTTAGCTCTGATTAACCTAAAGGACTTAATTAAAGAAATTAGTCTAAACGTGTTTAGTGCAGCTTTTACACCTTATGCATTGTCTCTTTATATAATTATGGATAGTAGAGTAGTAGTCTACTTATTTAATAGTATAGATTAACTAGTACTAAGCACTTATTGCGAATGCGACAAGGATTAGAAGGTTAAAGTAGGCACTTAATTTATTTTAGTTGCTAGAATAAGAAATAGGCTGCTTGAAAATGTTCTGCATAGCAAGGCTAGCCCTAAGACAGCTAATTTTCTACTTACTAATGTTAAGTTTATACTAGGCTTCTACGTTGATATTGTCTCTAAATTACAGCTTAAGCAGGCAGGTATCTAGTACCTAGGTTATAATTACACTATATAATTTAGAATATTTGAGAAGAACGTTGTCTTAATTAACCTAGAGTGTTACTTTGATTTTTTTATTAAATATAAGCAATTTTTTCGTTACATTGCTTAGCAGCTACTAGTAAACGCTGTAGCATAATTAAAGAAACCTTACGTACACACAAGAGATAAGAATTTATAGTATTGATAAATAAAATACCTAGGATATTAAGTTTTTAAAGCTTTAGTCTGCTTAGCGCAGAGCGTTAAAATTATTTTTAGAAGCTATTAAAATATTATCACTACGCAATAGCTTATAATTTTTAAATAATTGCACAGCACTTGAGAAAAAGATTACGTTAACTTTCTCATCTAATCTTATAAGATCTATTTAATTTCCTAACTAGTTAACTAATTAAGAACCAGGCGCTAAGTATTAAAAAAGACTACTTAGGTAAGCTGTATAATTATAATATTTAGTTAGAGACACTAAATAATATTATACTAATAATTAAAGGCCTAACTATAAGAATTAAAAAGAAATATAGCAAAAAAGTAAAGAGATTTATAGAAATAATAATACTGCTACACTACCTTAGAGAGGGCAATCAAAATATATAAAGTGGGCAATAAAGAAAGGAATTGTAATTAAAACGCTACTACTATATACTTATAAGCTTAATAGCTTAGTAGAGAGAGCTAGCTAAAAGCTAATTATTAAAGCTAATAACATGCGTATGAGCGCTAATTTACTAGCTAAGCTCTAGCTAGTGATTGTAAATGCAGTAGCTTAATTGCATGAAATAAGCTCTACTTTAATTTATAGCTACTAATTCTCTAACTAAGTGCTTAAAGAATAGTTTAGGAAGTATTTCTAATACTCCAAACTACTTATAATTAGATATTAGACTACTAATTCACGCCTAGACTAGAGTAGAATTTATGCCTATAGCTGCTAAGCTTTCCTATTAAATAGAGAGAAGGCAGCTAGGCGTAAATGTTAAGAATGTAAGATAAGTTCTTGTAGCTATAACGTGTTTCCCAAGCGAGTCGCCAACCCAAGCGAGTCGCCAACACTAAACCAGCGCGCCACCTGCGCACAACTATCGCGAAATGCCTTAACTACGACAAGCCTAAAAGACCTATACTAAAGCTAGTCTACAGCTTGCTATCTCTAATATTAATACGCAACGCGTTTAAAGCGTTAATTAAGCTACAAATATATATAATCTACCTTAAAAAACTTTTGTTAACTAACGCGCTAGAAAGCGTATGCAACGTAATTGTAAAGTAAACTTATAGCGTATAATAATATTAAAAGAAAAGGCTATAGTCTAAAAAGTTCTTTACTAGTCTACATAAAGTCTTGCACCCTTAAAGTCTATTATACAAGAAATAGTAGATAAACTTTTTAAAGCGCGGCAAAGCAACCCTATTAGCAAGAACTAAGTTAATAACTTTATTAAGTAGACTTTTAAGCTCTACAAGCGCTAAAGCTATTTTTACAACTATTAGTAAGCTATTTATAAAGATCTTGCAGTTATCTAGCGCTAGCTTAACTTAGTACAAAAGACAAAATAGAAGTATAAAATTATAAATAATAACATTTACAATTTTAATAAGACTAGCTTTATAATAAGTAAGATTTTAGTATAAATAGTTATTACTAGTTTAAAAACAGCTAGAAAAAAGAAAGTTATTTAGCTAAGTAACTATAAGTAAGTTACTATTATTTAAGGCGTAAGAGCTATAAGCTACCTACTTCTACTTTTTATTATCTTTATAAGTAGTATACTTATTAACGTCTAGTTTAAAGACTTACTACGCAATTAAATTCTTAAAGTAAGTTCTAATAGCTAGATAAACAATTAGCTTACTCTTGCCTAGTTAAAGTATTTTAATAAGCATATAACGTTAAGTGCTATAAGTGTGTACTAGCTGCTTATGCTTAATAGCTATAAGAGCTATAGCTTACTAGAATTTCTAAATTTTTGTAAAAAAAAAAAATTATCTTTTGCTATATACCTCTACATTTATTATACTTAATATAACTTTTTAACATTAGTTACTTTGCGCTATTAAAGCGTAAGTATAGTAACTAAATTTTAGCTATAGCACGCAACTATATATATTTTATTAGTAAAGAATTTTTTTTTAAGCATTTAAGCTAGCTTTTAAATAAGCTTTAATAGTAAAGAATATTAAGGCAGGCTTTAAAAGTTCTAAACTAGTTCTACATAATTTAGATGCTGTTATATTAAAGCTTAACGTAAAGTTGCAGACTCTAGCATTATTACTACTAAGGCAGAGCGCATAAAAAGCGCAAACACTATATAATATGCGCAAAATTAAGGCGTAAACTATGCTTATTTAATAAAAAATATAAAACTATTATAAGTTCTTTATAAGCTTATTAAATATAAAAGTTTACTAGCTAAGTAAAGGCGCGTAGTAAATTATATATAATATAGTATTGTTGTAAGAGAAACAGGCACGTGTATAAAGCGCAATTAATAAGCTTACAAAGCGTTAGTTAAGAAAATAAAAGTATATTTAAATAGAAGAGACCCTAACAGTAGAGGAAGTATAGGACTTAATTAATAAGAGAGAGGGTAGAGAGCGTAATGTGTGCAAAGGGCATGCGCGCAAAGTGCGCGGCGCAAGGCACTATAAACGTTATAGTAAGAAAGAACACAACTCCTGCACTTATAAGGTAGAAATAAAGGATTTTAAGGATAGTAATTAGTCTAAAGAATAAATTAGCTTACTACAATTTTTGAAAAACTATGTTGCGTGTACGCGATAGTTGTGCGCAGGTGGCGCGCTAGTTTAGTGTTAGCGACTCGCTTGGGTTAGCGACTCGCTTGGGAAACACGTTATAAGTTATTTAGTTAGTTATTAAGCCTTTAATATATACTATGTATAGGTAACTACACTTAATTAGGTGATTACTACTTATAATGTAACTTTTAATAAATAGTCAATTTATGAAGAAAATTGCAAAAAAAAGCTGCTAAACAATTAAGTAATAGAAAATATAAATTTTTTTTATAAGAGTAAACTAGTTAACCTAAAAGATAACTTGTAACGCTCCTTTGCTTTTTACAAGAAAGTAAATTCGAAAATATAGCTAACTACTAAAAACTTTAGGAGTAATCTATTTACTATCTGAAGTAGTAAGATAAGCCTACCTACTAAAAAGAAAAGTAGATATAAAGACGCTAAGTAAGTAAAGTACAAGGCTCGTACATTATTAGAAATTTATTAAAATTAGTAGCAAGATACTAGTCTTGCTACTTTAAAACTAACTTCTAAACTAGAGATTTTAGAAAGCAACAACGCGATAAATTGCAAAGTATTTAATAGTTGAATAGTAGTGCGCTTACTTAGAAGAGCTAATATACTAAGATTTTGAGGTAAGGAGCCTTCTTTATATAAGCTTATCAACTTATTACTAGTCTAATAGTCTAAGCCTAAAGACTTTAACACGCTAGCTTAATGTCATAGAACTTTTGCTTAGAGTAAGTAAGTTATAGACAATAAATGATCTTATAGTTTAAGATTCTAAGTTTTAGATAGTAGATAAGGTAAGTAATTATAAGCTTAACTTTTACTTACTAGATGTAGTGCTAGAATTGCTAGCAAAAGCTAAAATTAGCTTATAAATTGTTATTTTCTACTGCGTATGCTAAGTAGTAGGTGTAAGCATAAAGAGGCAACTTAGGGTCTTTATAATTAATTTAAAAGTAGAAGTTTAAATAGTGCTAACGCATTGATTGCAGATTATAAATATTTATTATAAATAAATTTTAAAATACTTACCTACTAGGTTTGCAAGCAACTTAAGAAAACTAAGTAAGCTATAAAACTCTTAATTATGTATTAATACTAGCTTTGCTTACTAAGCATAAACTAAATTCAAGAAATATTTAACTACATAATAATAATCCACTATAACTACTAGAATTCTAAAAGCAATTACTCTATTAATTTTATAAAAGCTTTGTTTAAGAATACTTGCAAGAAAACATTGATTAGTTAAGTAAAACTAAGACTTGCACTAAGATATTAAGAGAAGAAGTGGATGTTTAACTAACACTTATTAAGTAGGTTTAGACCTTAAAGTTTAACTAAGACAGCTTTTTTTAATATAAGGCGTAGATTATTGTAAGAAGTAAATTCTAAACGAGAAACTTAATTAATTTAATATATAATGCTACGTTAGAAGCTAAGTTTTTCTAAGTAGTAATAGCTATTACTGCTAATTATAATCTTGAGATTAAGTAATATAATACTATTTATTTTTAAGGTATCAAGGGTAGTGGTTGTTGTTGTAGTCAAAATAGGTTTTTTAAAAAAGCGAAAAGCAGCTGCCCTCTACTAATCAGTCGCAAAAGTCAAAAA